>CM053601.1:89489423-89513370 GCA_028646575.1 Pseudocheirus occidentalis
AGAGAGAGAGAGAGAGAGAGAGAGAGAGAGAGAGAGAGAGAGAGGAAATGAGAGAGAACAAGAGAGACGGGATGGGAAGGAAAGGAAGAAAGATTGCTTTATAGCTGCTACGACTGCAGTCAGAAATAGCATATGTAATAACTACCGTGAGCTGTACACTATCTAGAAGCCAAGACCAGATTTTGTTCACTTTCATTAATTAGTTTCTAAAGGGGAAAGAGATGAAAACCGATTCCATCTTCTACATCTTGATCATTGGAAAATATTGTAAGTATGCTTAGCATTTTATTTACATATGCTTTAGCATGTCATAAACTGAGCACATTTACATGAATATTTATGACTACAGTTATGTTAGTAAGATAAAAATGCATGGGGGAGGGGGTGAAGGTTCAAACTTGTTCTCTTCAAGATTATTCTTCTTAATGAATTTCTATATTCATATAATCTGCAATCTATTGTCAGAATTGATTATTGTAAGCAAGGTTAAAAATCCATCTGATGCTTTACACATGCCTGCCTGGTTGTATACTCCATGTTAGTTGTAATTAGTAATAAAATGTTTTTATTTTTTAAAAAGAGTAAAGATCTTTGAAGAAGTTATATTTAAGCAATATTGCTGGTAGTTCATGCTGGGATAAATGGTCAGAAATATTTCCAGTGGGAGCTGTCTTATTTTGCCCCCTTCTTTATGGCTTTAATATCTTATTTGTGATTACTGTTGGAAGGACCTCTACATATCATGCCTCTGTCTAAATCACAATTTCTTACTCTCCATTTAACAGCAGAAACACGATAACACACCAGGAATCATTTAAACCACCACCGTGAGCAGTGAGCATTCCTTTCACTCTGTAGTTATAAAGGCACACTGTGTTTTCTCTAGCCAGTTATTTACTTTTCAGGAACCCTTTTCTGTGGAAGGGAAAGCTGTTTTGCATGATCCACATTTGAGTGTGGATATCCCTATAGAATCATGTGTCTAGCTTCATTTCTGTCTCAGAAAAAAAGGCACCAAAGGACAGATGGCAAGGTATGCAGGGCCAGCCAATAGAGTGGAGGAAAGTTTCTCAGAACCCTGAATACCTGGTAACTAACAATATGAGGATCTTAAGGAATTCACAACTCACAAGAATGTTGCTATTTCTATGCTTAACCTTCATATACTGGCCAAGAGTTCATTTACATATTCACACTTAAAAAACGAGGATAGCATTACTGCCACTGCTTGGAAAGTAGTATGGGCAGGGATAAGGATGAGAGGCCATTCCTTGGCTGATTTTAATCTCATTCCCCTACTTCTGATTGGGGGCAATCAGAAGAGTACCTCTTACCACCGTCCCTTCCTCTTCCTTCCTCTTTCCTTCTGTCACCATCCACTCTCCACCCCAAAGTTAGAGATGGAATAAAGTATGGTCAGTTAGGAGATGTCAACAGCAGTGAAAAACTATATGTTCCATAATGGTAGGAGAGAAATCTTGCTAAACTCTTTGATTTCAATGACTACCACTACCACTACTACTACCACTACCACTACCACTGTCACAACCACCACACCAGAGCTCCTTCTTGATTATTGCCATTCCCATTTTGCATACAGAAAAATCGAAGTACATAGCAAATATGGATCATAGGATCATAGATCTTGACCAAGAAGGGCTGTCAGAAATCATCTAATCCAAGGCTTTTGGTAGTCTGGTGCAACCAATGAACCTGTTCTCAAAATAATATATTTAAATGCAAAAAATAAAATACATAGGATGAAAAAGAAAACCAACTATATTGAAATATAGTTGCCTACCTATTTTCCAAAGTTAAGAACCCCTGGCTCTAGTCCAAATTCCTGTTTTATAGATAAAGACACTGAGGTCTTAATGAACTTAAGCAACTTACCCAAGGTCACACAGGATACCTAAGTATCAGCGATGAAGAGGTTTCTGAATATGGCCTAGAGTTTGAATAGCCTTTGATAATATCTGAGACATCAGTAGTGGCACATAAATCCCCAGTGAATTTTCCATTTCCTTCTAATATACATTTTCCATTAAATGAACAAGTTAAGTGGGCAAGTTTTTACATACAACATAGCAGTGATAGAAATAGAACAAGTCCTGAAATTACAGTCAGAAAACTGGGTTTCAGTACTGACTGTGCCATTTACTACATGTGTGACCTCACCTCTCTGGGTCTCAATCTCAAGTGTAAAGTGGGGAATCCTACTTACACCACCTAATTCATGGGTTTCCAAGAAAAAAAAAATGAACTTTGTTAACTGTGAAGCTCCATTTTAATGGGAGGGATAATGAGGAAGGTGGGAATGTTTGTATGTTTGAAAGGTATTGGGGCAATTTCAAAAACAATTTTGACTAAGTGAATAATATCAATCATTTCAGACTTTGCACCTAATGGGGCTTCAAAACTTGTTGAATGAATAAAGGAATGCTAAATAATAAAATGCTTTCATTTGTTAAACCCTACAATAATTACTTAGGAAAGGAGGGGGAGGAGTGCTTTACTTTCTGGCTGATAGCCACAGTACAAAATAGAAGTAATCATTGACTCCAGTTGTTCCCACTTTATGCTTACTTATGTGTCCTTGGACTCTTCAAGAGGGGAGAGATACAGGGAATCATCAAAAAAAGACAGGTGTCTTCAAGATGTCATTCGAAGGGGGTATTGGGCATTCCCCTCTTAGCCAAATACTAAATCCCATCCTTAAAGCTGCATTCTTTTAAGTCTTGAAAATTTTAGACTTCCAAAATGACATATCTAAATGAATATTTATTAAATAATATTATTTTGTGTTAGTATAATATGGTTGATGGTTTACAAAAACATGTTTATTTGCATAGTCACAAAATCCCATACATATAGAGAGCTTTAGAGTTTACAAAACTCTTCCCTCATGAAAACTTTGCTTGGTAAGCAGTTCAAAAACCCCTATTCCCACTGGACTCATGAAGAAGCTGAGATTCACAGAGAATTAGTGATATTCACATGGGTACAGAAATAATAAGTGACTAAAGCAGATTTGAACATGTCTTCTACCTCAATACTATTCCCACTGAACCACGCATTTGGTCACCCCAGTCCTACAAAATAGGCAAGAGAGATACTATTGCTCCCCTGCCCCTATTATAGAGAAAAAGAAACAGAGGCTCAACAAGGTTAAATAACATTTTATAAGATTACACAGTGATTATTTCTGAATTGAACCTAAAATTTCCACATCTCAGAAACATAGCTTTAGATATAGAAAAGATGAAAATAGCATCATCAAATGCACTCATTTTATAAAAGAGGACTCAGAAGGGTTAGGAAATTAGAAGTATTTCACCAATTTCACCCACGTAATAAGTGAAAGAGCCATAATTTGAACCCAGGTCCCCTGATACCCCTTATATGGTTCTTCTTATTGTATTAAGCTGCTGCCATATGATTCATAAACTTATGTCAGCTAACACCTTAGTTATGGACTAACAGTAGCAGGATTTAGCAGAAATAAGACATGGAGTTGTGATAGGAAGCCCAAGAAGGGACCAAGATGAGAAAGTAGAAAGTAGGGAAGGGACTCTGATAGGAGATACTGGAAGAAGGTTATGGAGAAGGGTTGAGAAAGGAAGTACAAAGTGGGGAGATGATGTTCTCAAGACAAGTAGCCAATTTCAAAATCTGGGCTACTGTTCCCCTGCTTTAGAAAACTCATTAACCCAGAAAGTGGAGGGATATACAAGAGGAAAGGCTACAGCTTATTCCTGTTCACTCAGATTTACTCTTTTTACCACCTAGCCACTGCATTCTCTTTAGGAAATTCATTTCCAGGCACTGGCATATCTGTCCACTATTTAGTCTGACTTCTTGCAATGTTCCTGTATAATCATGAATAGGGAGGAGGCAGGAATGTAGCTTATCTTGATTAACATATGCAAAAGGAGAAAATGGGGTTACTTGCCTACTCAGGAAAGGAAAAATAAAATATTTTCTTTATAAAAGAAAACTACAGATATATACCTTCTTGCATTTTATTTTTCTATTTTTCTCAGATTGTGCTAAGAATTTTGTAGCACTCAGTCTTTTTACCTGTAATCATATTTTTTAATCTTCGAGGATAAAGTAAATTTGAGAAATCTTCACAAAACATCATTGTCAGCACTTTCTCTTCTGCACAATTAAATTAGCAAGGAGGTGTACGTTATTATATTTGTGAAGTAAATAATCTCTTGGGCATCAAGATTTACATCAGAATAATATTAAACTAGTTAGGGAATACTCAATTAACTGAGATGCTTATGGTATGAGATGTTCTGGTTAACTGAATTTTCTCCCTAAAGTGTTATGCTTGATAGCCATGAATGCTTGTTGTTTTCGTTCCTGCTTATGAATACTTTTCTAAGATCTTAAAATTAGAAGGAGCCTCAACAGATCATCTGTACCAGCTTCTTGTGTAGGGCAAGAAAAATTATAGGAATATGAATTTAGGGATCACAGGGACCTTGATCATTAATCCAACTGGCTCATTTGATAGATGAAAAAACTAAGAAACCTAAGAGGAAAAGTGATTTATCCAAAGCCACACAGAAAGCAAGGGGTAGAATGGAGATCTGAAACCAGAACTCCTTTCTCCTGGTGCCATCCCAAGACCATGTTACCTCCATCTATCAATTGTTTCAATTAGTTTTAATAGAATTTTAAGGACTATATTTTGTTGAAGTAAAACATAAAATCCTGCAAATTTGACATTGAAGAGTTCTTGGGCTCTCAAAGGTATGGTCTGACAAATAAAAATCCTTCTGGGTCTTACCAAGCCATAGATCCCTGATTAAAATTAACAAAGTATTTTTGAATTACTTGGGTTTTTGCAGTGCCTTGTGGTCATTATTATGAGCAACAATGATCAATGAACAATACTATATGTACAAATGGAAAGGTGTAGAAGATTGGGCTGGACCCTGGAAGTTGCTTCATCTGAATAAATAGCACAGATCAGCTTGTTCTTGCCTGTTTCTCTTAAAAAAGGAATGGGGAGGGGAGTAGGTAGGGGCTTTTTGTGCTCCGTCTAATTGAGGCTTGACAACACCTGTATAACCATGAAGTATCCTTCTATAGTAGGAGTTCTCAACCTTCCTAATGCCTAATACAGTTCCTCATGTTGTGGTGACCCCCAACCATAAAATTATTTTCCTTGCTACTTCATAACTGTAATTTTGCTACTGTTATGAATCTATCTGATATGCAGGATGTATTTTCATTGTTACAAATTGAACATAACCCACAGGTTGAGAACAGCTGTTCTATAGGAAAGGCATTCTGGGGAGTCTAACGAGCCACTAGATCACTGTGAGCTATTGCCTTTGTGTTTACATAGAAGTGTACATGCTCATAAAATCATAGGTCTGGAGACAGGAAGGACCTCAGAGGCATTGAAAGGCCCTTCAAGGTTATCTAATCCAACTTTGTCATTTTACAGATTTTAAGTTTTGCTTTCTTCATTCAAATGCTACTTTTCTGTACAGCATCTTCACAGTATCATGAAGATTAACTGTTTTATTCAGCTTACTGTAGCATAGAGAAATTGAACTTATAAAGTCTGCTGTTTTATACTTAAGCACTACAGTGGTTCAAAACCTTTCAATAGAAGAGATCATCAGAATTTCTCACTTTAACCCAGTGGTTCTCAACCTTCCTAATGTCGCAACCCTTTAATACAGTTCCTCATGATGTGGTGACTCCCAATCATAAAATTATTTTCATTGCTACTTCATAATTGTAGTTTTGCTACTGTTATGAATCTTAATGTAAATATCTGATATGCAGGATATATTTAAATTGAACATAGTCCACAGGTTGAGAACCGCTGCTTTTAATCAAAGGGAACTGATACTTAAACCCAAGGTTTAGTGATTCAGAAACCATTGCTTTTCAGGTGTTTTAACTTCAAGAAACCTCATCTGTAAATATGCAAATGTGCCTATAGAGCTGAATTGATTATCCCTATCTCTGTCCAGCTCTACCCACAGTAGAATGTCAGCAACTCCAGGAAGACAGTTTTCTTTCTGTGGAGGTCTCCAGCAGCTAGCAGAGGGCTTTCCTTACACATAATAAATATATAACAAATGTTTGATGAATAGAAATGAATTGTATTGCCTCCAATTGCATTTCTTAGTAGAGTTTAGCTAACTCCTTTACCAAAAAGAAAAAAAAGAAAACTTTTTCAATTTCCAGCATTCTGCTTCACTAGCAAATCATAGGGACACAGATTTAAAGCCAAAAGGGAGCGTAGAGATTGTCTCTAACCTAACTTTCTTATTTCAGATCTGGAGACAAAGGACTTGTATTTAAATTCTGCCTCTGACATTAATTACTTGGGTGACCTAGAGCTAGTGATGTAATCTTCCTGGGTCTCTGTTTGCTCATCTGTACAATGAGAGTGTTGGACTGAATGAATGACTTCTGAGGTCCCTTCCAGCTCTGAATCTATACTCCTATGATCAATCAATCAATTAATCACAATCATTTTTAAAATTTTTACTAAGTACCAGGCATTATCTGTCTCTCATTCCTTCTCCCTCTCTTTTTCTTGCTCTCTCACTCTCCTTATCTCTCTCTTTCCTTCTCTCTCTCCTCTCTCCCTTTATCTTTTTCTCCTTTCTCTCCTCTTTCCCTCTCCCTCCTTCTCTCTCCATCTCTCTGTTGTTCTCTGTCTTTCTATATATTTCTGTCTCTCCTCCCTCTTTCTCTCTTTCCATCCCTCCCTCTCCCCTTCTCCTCCTCCTCTTCCTCATCCTCCTCCTCTTCTTCTTCTCTCTCTGTCTCTGTGTCTCTGTCTCTGTCTGTCTCTCTCTCTCTCTTTCTCTCTCTCCCTACACTATTCCTCAGAGAATTCCCTTAGTTTAAAAGTTTCTTTCCTCAACTATCCAACTATTCTTAACTACATTTCATTCTCTCTTACTTCTCATTTTCTACCTCTTATTCTCTTTTGAATTGTCTTTTTCTGAATTTCAAGGCCTGCCCATGGCCAGGTTATATTTGGGGTTAAAGTGCAGCAAAGGAGGCAGTACCACATTAAAATACCAAAGGATTTAGTCAGAGGTAAGTTAAATATGTTAGATATCTTCAGATTTTCTGACCTTAATAATCTGGGTTGTCTATACCTGCCCTCAAGTTTATTTGTTGCAAGCAATCAAATCTCCTGATTGTATAGACACAATCTTGCATCCTTGAGATTGCTCCCCATTTACCACTTTCATTAGTGACTTTACGAAGAGCATATGCTCATTGGAGTGGTTATAGCATAGAGCTGAGGAGGGATTCAGATAGAAAAATGTTCTCGTCCAGTCCCCTAGAGCACCACCTTTCTACCTCCTGCTCATTAATCTCCATTGGAACTAAACATATCCAGAGAAACACAGGTCACCTTCAGTAAGGAAATAAGCTTTCCAAATTCTATAGCCTCTTAGATCATAGTGGAGTGGAGATCTTCCTAATCTAACCAACTCTCTGGCAGTTTATCACATGTTTAAACATAACATATACAATATGCATTTTTTTCCTCCATCACTTTCCATTCTACTTTAAAATCTCTGTGTTCTATGTTTGATCTTAAAGTTCACTCCCTTAAAGTAACCCCATGGGCGGCTAGGTGGTACAGTGAATAGAGCACCAGCCCTGGAGTCAGGAGGACCTGAGTTCAAATCCAGCCTCAGACACCTAACATCAATAAAAAAAACTGGCCATGTGACCTTGGGCAAGTCACTTAACCCCAATTTCCCTACCTTCCCCCCTCCAAAAAAAAGCAAAAATAAAATGAAAATAAAAATAAAGCAACCTCACAGAGCACCTACTGACTGCCCTGCCCCCTGGAAAGGGAAATGGAGGGCTGCTTCATAGGCAAAGTAAAGCAGTATCAGGATAAAGACCTGGTGGCTTTCCTGGAATGAGACAGAAAGTCTGCCAAAATTTCTCAGATGCTTCTAACTCTCAGGTAGATAGATGACATCTTTGCAGAAGCTGGAGGGAAGCTTTGAAATCCATGCGTCAGATCCTGACAAAACAGATTTGGATATGATCTTAATGTATCTCACATCTCTCTTTCTTTTCCCCATCCAGGGAAACTGGCTCATTTTTGTCTTAAACCAGGACCCCAACTCCATGACAAGTACTGATGTGAACAAAGCAATAAATATGGAATGAGTCTTAATTCAAACTGATCCCCAAAAAAGCAGAAAAGGGCTCATATTTGAGTCCATTGACAGTTGAGAAAACTCCACTCCAATCTGGAGGGTGTCAAAAACTGTGCCCCTGATTTCTTTTGGATCCCATTTTGTGCAAAGGATCTACATGGGCCATAAGGAAGCATCACAATCTAGCAGAGGGAAATAACATGGTGCTGTTTCTCAGTTTCAGGAATTTATCATTGTTATTGCTCTTTAGTGCCTCTCTCTTTCTCTCTCTCTCTCTCTCTCTCTCTCTCTCTCTCTCTTTCACTCAAACACACACACAGACACACACAAACACACACACAACACCTTTATGTCTCTCTGTGTGTCTCTGTCCCCCACTTTCTGCCTTTTTCCCTGTCTCCCCCTCTCCCCACTCTGCCTGGTGCCAGCCCTTTCCTTCCTCAGTTGGAGGAAATAGAGCATTCTCCATAGTCCTCTCTCTAGGTCAGGGGTGGGGAACCTGCATCCTCAAGGTCACATGTGGCCTCCTAGATCCTTGAGTATGGTCTTTTGACTGAGTCCAAGTTTTGCAGAAGAAATCCTTTTAGTAAGAGGATTTATTCTATGATTCTTGGATTCAGTCAAAGGGTACCACTTGAGGACCTGGAGGGCCACATGCAGCCTTGAGGCCACAGGTTCCCCACTCCTGCTCTATATTCATTGATGACTCTCTATCTCCATCTTCTCTTAATCCCCCAGTCTCAGGGTTCCTTGCCTCTTCTCTCTCTAAGGCTCCACTTCCTTATCAAAGCTCTTATCAAGGCTTTAACTTTTTTCAAAGAACATTTAACCCAGGTTTCTCACAGGGTCCTCAGTATTATTTAAGCTGGCACTGCCTAGAGGCCCTACAGTATATTTGTCTCTATTCCTCATAGCCCAAGTCAGCTCCACCTGTGCACCAAACCTTGCCCAGGATCTACCAGTATGGCCCTAGATTTAAAGTTTCCAAGACATAGGATTGCATGCCATAAAGCTAACTACCAGGCTTATTGATCATAGATAAAACAAACAAAAAATCTTTTCGGATGTCCTATTGCCTCATTGTCATTCAAGGTATCAACATCTGTTCTAGTTCCAAGATACAAAGCAGTATTTGTAATTGTCTTACTAACCCCCCCATCAGAATTTTACATAATGTATCTGATTCAGCTAGGGTGGAGGGAGGATTTGGAGGGGGCCTATTTCGATTTCACCAGTTCATGATAAGCAGATGGCGGTCACCTTTCAATACACCAAGAATAGGCCAGAAACAAATAGAAAAAGGTATTGATAGAATTCCTTTGTCTTCAGGAACTGCATTTAGTGATTCTTCTATCAGTCCAGCTGTTTCTGGGGAGCTAATCTCAGATGTAAAAGTGTGAGTGGACCAGATAAATTCAAAAGTTTTAGAATGTTTAAATAATTATAATCAATTCATGAACCAAATCCTTAGTGTTCCCTTCAATTCCCTCTTAAATAAGTAGCCCCAAAATGGCAAACCCAATCATAGAACCAAGTGCTTTCCTCTCAACCACCTTGTAAGGTAAGTGTTACAAATATAAGAAGCATTTTGCAGATGGGGAAACTGAGGGCCAAATTGACAAAGGGACTTACCCAGAATAGCAGTGGGTTTTCTCCTACGCTATATCTCATCCTTCTTCTTTTAGGACAACCTTAGGGTAAGGGTAATCATTCCTTTTTGCAGCTTGGCATTTAAAACTCTTCCATCTGGCTCCCCACTTACCTTTCCAGATGTTTCAAATTATTCCCCTTCAAATGTTCTACATTCCAACCAAACTGATCTACTAGCCGGTCATTCCTTGAATAGGGCATGTCTTCTCTAAATCTTGCCTACAATGCTTTCCCTTCTTTCCTCCACTTCTCAGAATTCCTATTTTGCTTGAAGCCTTACAACTCCCCTAGTTATTAGCACTACTCCCTCCTGAAATTATGTGTATAGACATGGTATATCCCTGTAAAATGGTAAGTTGTTTAAGGATGGGACTGTATTTTTCTTGTCTTTGTCACTTTCAAAGAGCAAGTTGTTCAACTATTTGTTGGATTAGATTGGATTGGATTGAAACTAGGCCTGGCTTTATCATAAATTATTTGGCTTGCTTATTTTGCTGAACTGGTATTATAAGTCCTCCTCTGGCCTTTCTTCCCCCTCCTCACCTTGACAGCATAAGGACCTATTTTCAAGTGCCTGTCAAGTCACTCCTGCTTTGTAGGGGCAATATTTTACTTCATTCCATTTTACCAATCTGGAATTGGAGCTTGGTGGAATAGAATATGCAAATGGATGTGAACTGGTATCAGTTTATGCTTAAAATATGCAAATAAATGTTCATTGACTGCAGAAAAATCAGATTATTTTACTTATTAAGTGATCTATGAGTTTATCCCCACCAACCATGCTCCAAGTTTGAAAATAATCAAAGATCTTTAATAAAGACACTGGGCATCGGCTTCTAAAACAGGTCACTGTCATTCATTATGTAAGATTATATATAATCTCTAATTCTTATCCCTTCCTTTTTTCCTACCCTTCATACTAAATGTGGACATTAGCCCTCACTTCAACCATACTGAAAGCTATCTTATTTCTCTCTCAATCTCTTGATATTTTAATAATCCTTTTCTGGCTCAAATTAGAAACTTTTGATTGATCTATAGCCATCTAGGACTTTACCATTCTTGTTCTTTGGTTTTTCTGACATTCTGGAGACCTCGAGGTCAATGCTAGATCATCAATGTTTCCACTTCCTCAAATACTTTAAAACAAGGGAAAATAGAAAATATTGCTTATTCCACTTGTTAGCACAGGGGATAGAGTTCTTAGTCAAGGGTCAGGAAGACCTAAATTCAAATCCCATCCCTGAAATTTATTATGTGACATTGGGCAAGTCACTTTAACTTCTGTCTGCCCCAGTTTCCATAACTGTAAAATGGAAGTAGTAATGGCACCTTCCTCCCACTGTTGTTGTAAAGATCAAATGATATTATTTGTATAAATTTGTGCAAATGATAAATTGCTTAACAGAGTACTTAATACATAGTAGGTATTTAATAAATGCTTCTTTTCTTCCTTCCTTTTGGTTAGCTTCCCTTCCCTTAGCCTCCTTCATTATATCTTTATACTAATTGAGGTGGTTGATTAGTTTGGCAAGTAATTTGGAGCCTTATTTCCATCCTGGTAATCGCTATCCTTAACAGTAATCTATGAATTTTTTCACAAAGGAAATAAAATTCCCTGACAAAAGAAATTGTTTTGTGTGTGTTGGACTTCAGTGTATTTCCCCAACAACTGAGCAATCCATTCCTGGGGCTGTCAAAAAGTAAGTAGCTTTCTTATCAGGTCCATGTCAGTGGAAAATTCTCTCCTGACTTCTTCCCAGCATATCTTTTCCAACTATCTTTTGGTTTCATTCATTAACACACAGAGGAGGTTTCCTCTGCATCATTTCTGAGGATCCATTGTGATTATGAAGAGATTTATTAAACACTTAATTGCAAGTGATACTCTCTACATTTGGGCGGTAAAAAAACAAAAATTAAATAGAGCGAATACCTGCCCTCTTGGCCTTCACAAGCAAGAGAGACCTGCTATAACTGAAATTGATTAGTCATTCAATCCACAGACACTTTTTAAAAGCCTTTTGTGTGCGTAGCAGTATACTAGGAACTGAGATGAGACAGTAAAGTAGAAAGAATCTTGGCTTTGGAGTCAGAATCTGGGTTCAGATCCTTTCTCTGCCATGTAATACCTGTGTGCCACTGTAGAATTGTGGTTGGTCATTGCATTAATCAGAGTTCCTAAGTCTTTCAAAATTGGTTATTTTTTAAATCTTGTTAGTGTTGTATAAATTGTTCCCAAGGTTCTGCTCACTTCATTTTGTGTCAGTTCATACTAGTCTCCTCGGTCTTCTCTGAAATCATCCTTTCTATCATTTCTTGCCGCACAGTAGTGTTCCATCATATTCACATACCATAACTTGTTCTGCCAGTCCCCAACTTAGTTTCCCTTAGTTTCAAACTGTTTACCAATACAAAAAGAACTACTAGAAATATATTTTGACCATGAGTCCTTTTTTTCTTTCTTTGATGTCTTCAGAGTGGAGATCCAGTTGCAGTATTAAGGATCAAAATGTAAGAACAATTTAATAGTTCTTTGGGCTTTTCCAAATAGCTTTTCATAATGGCTGGGCCAGTTCATAGTCCCACATTAATTTACCTGTTTCCCACAGCCCCTCCAAAATTTGTCATTTTCTTTTCTTTTTCTTGTCAGCTTTGCCAAGTTGATGTCTATGAGGCAGTATTTCAGAGCTGTTTTAATTTGTATTCTTCTTTTAATGATTTAGCCATAGTGTCAAACTGAAATAAAAAGGGATCCTTGCCACTTCATATTGACTTAGAAAATGTCAAATTAACATTATCTATGTAGAATTGTATTTTTATCATTTTGTCAAATATCTCCTAATTACATTTTAATCTGAGTCTGCTAAAGAGGCTCAAATGAGTTTGACATCTCTGATTTAGAGCCCTGGTTTCATGTGGCTTTTGATAGCATGGATTTCTTCCTCTGAAAACTGCCTACTCATATCCTTTCACCATTTATCCATTAAGAAATGGCTTCTATTCTTATAAATTTTAATCAGTTCCCTAAATATCATAGAAATGAGATCTTTATCAGAGAAACTTGCTATAAATATTTTTTCCAGTTTCCTGAATCTCCCATTTTTGCTAAATTGGTTTCGCTTGTGCACAAACTTTTTCATCTTATGTAATCAAAATCATCTATTTTATCTCCAGTGAACCTCTCTGTCTTATGTTTGATCTTTAATTTTTCCCCTATCTAAAGATCTGACAGATAATTTCTTCCATGTTACCAAATTATAACGTCATCCTTTATGTCTAACTCTATTTATGCATTTGGAGCTAGTCTTGGTATACAGTATAAGATGCTGGTTTATATCTAGTTTCTGCCATACCACTTTCCCATTTTCCCAGCGGTTTTTGTCAAATGGTGAGTTCTTGTCCCAGTAGGTGGGATCTTTAAGTTTATCAAACACTAGGCTATTGTGCTCATTTGTTGACATGAATTATGTACTTGAGCTTTTCTACTGATCATTATTTCTCTATTACTCAGTACCAATTTTTTTAATGATTATGACTTTGCAATATAGTTTGAGATCTGATACTGCTAAGCTCATTTCCTTCCTACTTTTTTCATTAATTCTCTTGATATTTCTGACCTTTTGTTTCTCAACACAAACTTATTTTTTTCTAACTCTATGAAATAGTCCCTTGATAGTTTGGCATGCCACTGAATACATAAAATAATTCAGTACTATTGTCATTTTTATTACATTGATTTATCCTATCCATGAGCAGTTAATATTTCTACAATTATTTAGATTTGTCTTTGTGTAAAAAAATTTCATAATTGTCCTCATGTAATTCCAATGTAAGTCTTGGCAGAAAGACTTCCAAGTATTTCAAAACTCTGAGCTGGGTTTTGAAAGAAGTGAGGCTCCTTAGAAATAGGAATGAAGAGTACATATTAAGCTTGAGGGATAGCCAATATAAAGTACAGAAATAGGAGATGGAGTGCAAGTGAGCAATAGCAAAAAGGCTGTTTTGCCTAGATAGTAGGGTAGGAGTGTGGGGGAGGTGCAGTGAGAGGGAAAAGTGTTTTAAAAAGCTAGAAAGGTAGGCTGGGGGCAGGTTGTAAAGAACTTCAAATGACTAACAGTAATTTATACTTTTATCCCAAACATAAGAGGAGCCACTGAAGTTTAATGAGTAGGAAAGAGTGACATAGATGGACCTATACTTGAAGAAAATCGTGCAATTACAGTGTGGAAGATGGAGTGAAATGGAGATAGTGACTGGAGTCAGTTAGGTGGGTTAGGTGGACCATGAAAAAGCATAGAAGCAATGAAATTAAAACATTAAAGTAGCACAGGAATGCATGGTGCAAAACATATTTGTAAAATAGATAAGAAAGAAGTTAAGTGACGCTGTGCTATAGAGGCCAAAAGATGAATGATTCAAATCCATAGGTGATCAGAGCAGGCTAGTAGAGTTGGAAACAGGGATTTTTGCCTGACGCAAGCAAGCAGGAGGTAGCAGCAGGACTGACCAGGTAAGGAGCCTCACCTGGCATGCCCTCTGAAGAGGAGGAAGAAGCACATCTGATAGCTTCCTATTTCAACTAATTATTGTTACTAACTAGGTGGTAAGTGCTACTGATCCTACTGCTGAAGGACTTCACTGGAAATGCTGTTGGTGCCTTTTAAATCCAGTGCCCTCAGATGAAGTACAAGTAGCCCCTGTCAAGTTCCAGATCAGAGGCAGGAAACAGGGGGAAGTGCTATTCCCCTCATTACTTTGGAGCAACACTGATTTCTCACATAAAGAAACACGGCAGGACACAGCTGGCGCCAGACATAAAGATGAAAGCCAGTTCAAATGAGGGGGCACAAGACCATCACCTTTGCTAATTATGCCAGTGGAGATGACAAACACTTGACCAGTATTAATGTGTCTTTACAAAATGTTTTGCTGAGATATTAGGTCAGGAATTTGTATAACTGTCTTTGCACAAATTCGTTACCACACTCTCAGAGAAATTAAATATACTTAGAGGTTTATAGATTCAACCCCATTTTCAAGAAAAATCTCATCAGTCAAGGGCAATTTTTACAGAGTTAATAAATTGGAGGATGATTATTCATGTTACAAAAAGAATAGACTCTGATTTTGTACACCAAAACCTGAGGTATTGAAATCAAAAGACTATTATTTTTAATCAAATCACAAAGAAGTATTTATTTTGTAATTATGAGAGGCAGCATGATATAGTGGGTGGAAGATTGACCTTGGATTCAGGAAGACCTAAGGTAAGTCCCGCCTTAGTTGGGTTTATCTTGGAATTGTGACCTTGGGTCAAACCATTTGACTCCCACCCCAGTACTTGCAGAATACTGTTAAAATCTATGAATTGCCACTCTGCACCTATAAAGACACTTTACACACCTAAAGTTCTACGCTGGTGGGGAGGGAAAAGAAGTTCCAATGCCAAAAAAAAGAGGAAGGGGTGAGGAATGGGGGATGTAAAATAGCTTGAACATTTTAACTCAGTTCCTATGTTGTTAGAACCACAGTCTTACGCTTGTTGAGCCATATTTTCTCCTATTCTTCCAAGGCAATTTTCCTGACTGCTTTGTATTTTCTTTCCACTCATTTCACACAAATATGCCTGCATATCTGTGCTCATGCTGTACATTTCTATTTTTATCTCCCTTCTCTATTCTTATCTCTCTTTTCCTCTCTGCTACTGTGCTAAATAACTCCAATCACAATTTTGGAGGCAACTATACTCTCTAAAGCATGAGTGTATTAGCCCAAAATCTGCAAATTTCTTCAAATGTTTTTCCCCACTGCCTAGCCCAGGGCCTGGGACAGAGTAGCACTCAAACGCTTTGTTGAAATTCTGGCGCCAAGACTTACCCTCTACTTTTCTGATGGAATTCAATTGAATTGCTTGAATTAAATTAATTCCTCATCCAAAGCTGGCTCTCTATACTACCTCTGACTTTCTACTTCCTTACTCTCCCTACAGGCACTGAGAATTTCATAGATACAGGGAACTGTCCTAGAAGAAACTTCCCTCTACCAACACAGATCAGCACCGATTCAGCACCTTAAGCCTTAGAGTTATACTGAAAGATGAAATTTGCCCAGGGTTACATAGTCAGTAATGGAGCTTGAACATAGGTCCTTTTAGATCTAAGCCATGTTCTTTCTGTATAAACTGCTTAAGAGGGAATCCCTAAAATAATGAAATTGGCAATTTTGGACAAATATTTGTTGACCCTAATACTTGCGGTTCCTTGGAGGGGAGGGCAAGAAAAAATCATTTATTAAGTATTTACTATATGTCAGCCACTGTGCTAACCTTTTTTATAAATCTTATCTCAAAATGATCCTCACAACCATCCTGGGAAGTAGGTTGTGCCCATTTTATGCCCATTTTACAGATGAGGAAACTGAGGCAGATAATGGTTATGTGTATAGCCAAGGATAACATAGCTAGAAAGTATCCAGACTGAATCTGAACTAAGATTTTCCTGATTCCAAGTTCAAAACTCTATCTAGCTTGCCTTCAATTTAATTCTACATAAAGTTAAAACTATTTCAAATGTTTTTAATATAATTTCCAAATGAAATTTTAAAAATCATTTATTTAGACCTGAAAGTCACCTCAGATGCCCTCAAGTTCAACCCTCTGATTTGAAAAGTTGGGAAAACTAAGGCCTACAGAGGTGAAGGAATTTGCCCATGATCTCACAACTATTATGTATCTTATGAAAGGTTTGAACTCATATCTATCCTGACTTCAAGACCAGTATTGAGACATTTTACCCCTCTTTCTTTCCTTTTGGGAATTTGCATTCATATTAAAATTCACTATAATTTTTGGAAGGAATTTCCTGTTTTGGAAAATAAAGTCTTCTGTTTATACATATACCCCCCCCCAAAAAAACCTTGGCCAAAAATAATATTGTTCTTCATCTTGCCATTAATCAGATGGCTTAAATGGCTAAAGCACCCAATGAAATGTTTAGTGAACTCTTGAAAAGACTAAATTCCTGCACTTTGCAAGATTAAAATTAGCCTCTTCCAAACAAACCTTTGCACCTTGAAGTCTTTATCTATAGAATATAAACTTCCACTTTTTCCTTGTCAAAGTAAGATTTTTAAGCATTGGTAGACTAGTGCAAGGTAGTATTCAGGTGGTAGTCAAGGTCTTTTGGGAATGGTTACTTGGTCGCATCTCCTTTGGCCTGCCTCTTGGGCCTGGATTGAAATCTAACAGTGGCTGATTCCTGGCTGTTGACTGCAGCATACTTCATGGAAAGGGGGCCCCCCCAGGATCAGAGTAAAGGGGAAAAGAGGGAGGGAGGAGAATTAATACTATGAATATTTTTGACCCTTACCAGACCTCTACTTTTCCTAAGTGGAGTGAATGAGATCTAGGGATTGATACGTTCCTAGGAGTCTCAAAAGAAAGAAAAGGCTTCCTGCTTCTACTCTAGTATTCTGCACTGACTGTAAGAGTCTTTTCTTTAATCTCTGGGAGCAAACAATCCTCTGAGCTCCTCAATCTTTCTCACTCTCAGCAGAAGGCATCTCAGTCACCTTTATCCTTTCACTCAGCATGGCAAGCGGGTCATCAATGATATCCAAAAATTTGGTAAACTGAGACACAGCCTTACTATACTGTACGTAGCCATGTACTAGCTATTGCAAGAAGAGGGCAGGTCCAGCTAGTAATGGGTCTTGGCCAGCAGCCAGTCATGTGCCTCCAGGTTCTGTGGAACAGAACCTCCTTTCCCTCCATTCAGCTGCTAGAGAATCTAATTGTCTAGCTCTCTATTTCAAAACTTCTGACTCTTTTGCAAAAATTTTAAATGTTAACTAGCATATGTAAGAAAGGAAACTTAACATCTATGGATTTTTTTTGATGGTTCCCAGGACCTAGTAAACATATGCATATATGTGTGTATTATATATAAATATATGTACATATAGCATACAATGTTATATGTGAAATATATATATATATACATACAATATAATGTTGGTCTATTATGTAACATGCTGTATGGCATATGTGCATATAGTGTATATTTGTGTAGCTATTATAATAAATGTACATATATAGGAGAGAGAAAGAGAGAGATTTTTTCCTGCCTCACTGGAATTTTCACTCTATAGACAATTTTGTACAAAAATCTAATTTAAGACCTGTTTTTTAACATGTGAAACTGGAGAGGTCTGACCATTGCTGATGTATATTCTATACCTCCAGTCATCAGGAATGATTTTCATGCATATCTCACCCTACTGTTTCTGCATTTCATACCTCTACTTATCATTTCCAACAAATTCTGTCATCTGGATATTACCTTTTTGAATGACCACATTTTCCATTCCTTGGCCCCCCTTTTAAAAATTTTGATTATTGTTTCCTCCTACTGAAGACCATCAGACACAACTTGCAAACGCAGCTTATACAAAATACAACTGCAGAGTATATTGCTACTCAAAGGATAAGAGAAGAAAGCATGATTCCTCATGCAGTCATTTGAAGCACAAGCAACTGATAAATGTGTATTAAGAAGTGTGATCAGAAATTCTGTTGTATTTTCTATCTACATATCTCCCCAGTAATAAAGTATAAGCCCCTTGATGGTAGAGACTTTTGACTTTGTATTCCTAGAAGCTAGCATAGTGCTTTGTACATTTATGGAGGGGGTGAGGGTAGAGAGAAAAGCACAGGGCCTGTGATTTCATGATTTCATTAGTATAAGGAATGGCCAGTGAAGAAACTCCCTCTAACAAAGCAAATCTTCACCTGCTTTGCAGCTTATAATCCTAGTGACCAAAAATACAGTAATCATTAGGTTATTGAAACTCAGCTCAACCTATGGAAAGATCACTGTCAGTTTTATCACAATCAGCCAAATTTCTCCACTACCTAGGTTATTCCTTAGCTCTGTGTGTGTGTGTGTGTGTGTGTGTGAGAGAGAGAGAGAGAGAGAGAGAGAGAGAGAGAGAGAGAGAGAGAGAGAGAGGCGGAGGAGGAGGAGGATGGAGAGATGGAGGGGAAGAAAGATGGAGAGAGGGGGGAAGGAGAGAGAGACAGAGACAGGCAGACAGACAGACATGGCAGACCTGAGGGGGTGAGGGGCACTAAGAAGTTAAGTGGCTTGCCCAGGATCAAGCCACCAGTATGTGGCCAGGGCAAAACTTGAACTGAGCTCTTTCTGACTGCTAGGGAACTCTATCCACTCTGTCAAACTGCCTTTTCTTTACACAAAAAAGAGCCTTCAAAAATATTTCCTAAATTTAATTGAGTCAGATCATATTTTACATATAGGTGAGGTGATCAAATCTTTATTTTCCTTGGATCATGCCTTAGGTTAGGCACAGGGCCACTTAAATGTTGGGCTTTTTATGTGAACAAAGGAAAATATTGCCACAACATCGAAGGAGATTCTTGTAAATTCATTTCCTAAATCCCCACCTTAGCAGTGCACCTTGTGCTCCCTAAAACAGTCTGTAAGCTCCTAGCGAACAATCTTGTTTTCTGCTCCACAGCTTTGCCCCAACCATTGTTTGAGACCTTATAAATTAAGACAATGTGTCACTGCAACTAACTGGGCTCCCCAAGGTAATCATTAACCACATTATTCCACTAAGGAGATATGTGCAGGACATGGAGTTTTTCAACAAATAGTATTTGTCACTTGCAAAACCTGTTGCTAAGGGCTCCCATTGGAACTACTTGGAGAGTCTAACTACTCTAGCCATTGGTGACCAAAAATACAGTAACCTTCGGATTACTGAAACTCAGCTCAAACTATGGAAAGATCGCTAAGTCAGTTTTATCCCTAATCAGCCAAATTTCTCCACCACTTAAGTTATTACTTAGTTATAAATTAGGCCCCTTGGCAATCTGCAATAAAGTTCAACCTCCTGGATATGAGATTTCAAGGAACCATGAGTATAAATTGATTACTGATTCATAGCACTGAGCAGCAAATACCCAGGTCAGCGACAACACCAACAACACCAACAAAAATATGTTCTAGGCACTATGCTAAGACCAAGGGATACAAAGAAAATTTTTTAAAGTACAGTCCCCACCCTCAAGGAGCTTGCATTCTAGTAGAGAAGATAATATGTCAACAGCTGCGTTGTTCAGAGACAGAAAGAGAGAGAGAGAGAGAGAGAAAATGCTGAGTGTGTGTGAGTGTGTGTAAATGAGAGAAGGCACTATTTGCATTCAGGAAGACCAAGAAAAGCTTCTTGTAGAAGGTAGGATTTTAGATGACTCTTGAAGGAAACCAAGAGGCAGAGATAAGGAGGAAATACATTTTAGACATAGGGGACTACCGGTGATAGATGTGCAAAGTGAGGAGTGATATGCAAAAAGAGTGACAAGTAGCCCAATGTCATTGGAACATATAGTAGGTGGAAGAGTTAAGTGTAAGAAGTCTAGAAAGGTAAGAAGACATTGGGTTATAAAGGGCTTTAAAAGTCAATCACAGGATTTTAAATTTAATACTAGAGGTAATAGGAAGTTATTGCAATTTACTCCATGGTGTGTGTGTGTGTGTGTGTGTGTGTGTGTGTGTGTGAGAGAGAGAGAGAGAGACAGACAGACAGACAGACAGACAGATAGACATGGCAGACCTGAGTTTTAGGAAGACTTTGGCTGTCAGTTAAGCCAAACTCTTAACTTTGGATGGAGTAGCATGATGAAAGGCTTGGGACAAGGAGACTAGCAGCCTATTTCAGTTGAGGAGGGCCTGTGCCAAGATGGCTGTTGTTTGAGTAGAGAGAAGGGGAATGTGTAGAAGAGATATAGAAAGGTGTAAAATACAAGACTTGGCAACAGAATGAATATGTAAAGCGAGCCGAGTGGGAAGGGAATGAGTTAAGTTTCTACAATGTGTCAGGAATTGTGCTAAGCACTTTGCAAATATTATCTCATTTGATCCTCACAAGAACCTAGAGAGGTTGGTACTATTATTATCCCCATTTTATAGTTGAGTAAACTGAGGTAAATAGAGGCTAAGTGATTTGCATCACAGAACTAATAAGGAAGTCAAATTTGAACTCAGGTCTTCCTGACTTCAGGTCCAGCAGTCTATCCACTTCAATACCTACCTGCCTTGGTAAAAGTAGAAATGAGGTTGTGAGCCTGAGTGACTGGGAGGATGGGTAGTGGAAAGAGTTGTATTTATATGGACAGAATGTTTTACAAAAGGAAGAATAGACTTGGTTTCTACCCTCAAGGAATCACACATTAAAGCAAATATGAACACTAAATATCCATGAATTCAGAATTGTTCAGCCAAGCTGGTAAATGAAAACCTAAATGATGCAGATTGGTACTCTAGAAACAAAATCGACTGTATTCCCCAATATGGGGGGGAGGGGAGCCTCTGATAACAAAGTAAAGCTTCTATCAACAAAGGTCCATCACTACTACCAAGTGTGGTCCTGGTACATGGTTTTTCTTTTCTCCCTCTATTTCTTTCCTTGTTCCTTGCTCCCCCAAACCTCTTCCTTCTTCTCTCTAGCAAAAAGTTGAGTCCAAGAATCAGGTATTTTCCTTAGGCTCAATTATTTTGACAGCTCTATACCTTCCTGCTTTGGCTGCTATAAGTAGTAAAGGCTTAAGAGGAACAAAAGCTAACAGACAACTCTATTGGACTCCAAATCTTAGCGGCCACTTAGTAGCCACTTGGCAGGAAGAATTGTGACCAGATTCAACTGGAGTCACAGCTGGAGGAGAAGACCAGCTTATATCACACCCAAGACATCTTCAGGGCACACTTATTAGAAAACATTGCTGGCAAAGTCCCCGATTCCTAGAGCCTTGCACAATTTCTCTTTCACTTTGGCTGAGTAACATTGGCCTAAAAGACAAGGCAAAGACACAATAAAACAGTAGTTGACATCTATAAAGTGTTTTAAGCCCTTAACCCACATTATCTCATTAAATCCTCAAAACCATCTTGTGAAATAGTTATAGTTATTTATAGTTATTATCCTCATTTTACTGAAGATGATGATAAGAATAATAACGAGCATTTCTATGACACTTAAGGTTTTTATGCAGATTCCTCCTCACAACAAATCTTGTGAGGTAGGTTCTATTATTTTCCACATTTTGTGGATGAAAAAACTGGGAATCATAGAGATGAAGTGATTTTGCCCAGTCATAAATCTAGTATCAGAAAGGAATTCATGTCCTTCATCCTTCCAAGTCTAATGCTCTTTCCTCTATACCATGGTACTTGATAAATAAGTAGTACATACTGCTGCTTTTTACATGAAGATTGACAAGAGAGGGGAAGAGAAGGAAAGACAAAATAAAAAAGAGAGAACCAGGGGGGAAAAAAAGATGGAAAGAAAGAGTGCTCTAAAAGTTAACCATCAGTTCCAGAGAAATTTTGTTTCCTTTTACCATATTGCTGAGGAAATGTATATCCATTGATCTGGGCACCATGTCCAAATAGGTCAGCAGGTACTTAACTCTAAGTGTATACAGATGGCTGCAAAAGAGTCGATGTATGGAGACTGAAATGCTTCTGGTTGCTCATCCAGATCACCTCTATTAACCCATCTTTCAATCTGAATGTAACATGGCAGATACACAGTGACAGGAAGTCAGTTGGTCAATGATGCTTGTTGAACCTGTACAGCACAATACAAGAGAGGCCTCTCCTACCCCACTCATTAGCTAGTGAGTAGCTTTAAATGAACCTTCTATTGCTGTCACTTTCAGCTCCACATTTTGCTGAGAAACCAGAAATGGAAAAATGTTCACCAAGACATTGATTCTATTCTTATTCCCACAGGACTACAATTATGTATATAAAGTATTGTGAAAAAGTGAGATATCATCATCATCATTTCTTTTTATCTTTATATCCTATGGAACTCAAAAACAGTCCCAGAATAAGTCACTATCTTGCAATTATTCTTTTATGTTAAATGTTCAGTGAACTATTGCACAGGTGGATAAAATGATTGGTTTTTCTAATTGAATAAAAATATTGGGATTCAGACTCAGTTTTTATAGGCCTCCTGAAAGCATCTTCAAGATAATCCCAATCATAGACAGTATAATACAGAAGACTGTACTTCCTGTTCCCACATGATTTTTATTCCTCTTGGTCTTTCTTTTTCTTTCTTTTTGTCTTCTTTGCTTTTCTTTTACTCTTTCTTCATTTCCTTCTTTCTTCAACAAAGTTAAGGAAAGATATAGACTGGTATAACATCACATAATCATAAATTTTCAGAATTAAAAGAGACCTCAGTGGTCATCTAGTCCAACACAAGCACAAAAAAAAGAATCCCCACACAACGAGTAACAAGCAGCGATCCATTCTCTGACTGAAGACCTCTAGAAAGCAGAGAAATGTGCTGCACCTCCCAAGGAAGCCCAATCCACTTTTGAAGTCATTAATGGTTAGGAAGTTTTTGATTATGTAGGGGTAGGGTGATTATTTTGTCCAGACTCATCCCACTTAAAGTAAGTAACAAGATATCCAATCAAGTTCAGAATAAGTTTGGAAAGGCCTCCCAACTAGAACAGCATTGCCCAAGACTCCATCCAGACAGTTTGAAGAAACTTGGCCACAAGGAGTTTGAAAGAGATTCATTCAAGTTGTTAGAGCAAGCATAGAAGTTTTGCATACCCCTGAATAACAAAGAAAGAACTAAACTATGGCAGAGAAGAAAAACATTTAGGAGAGGCATAGGTTATAGACATCTGGGAGTAGAAGACCTGAACTGAGAAAAGTCTTAAGAAAAGAATAATTCCTTCCCCAACTTCCTGGTGCTTGTCTATCCACAGAAACTATAATATAACTATTATTTTGTTACCTGGACATTTCCAGCAGACTTAGTTTACAAAGCAGAAAGTGGTTAACCAGAAATAAATATAAATGAAAAGTTTAGCAGAGAGCCAAACCTCTGCCTAAATGTTAGGAACTTTCCTGACTGGGGACTTGGAGTGATTTGTTACTAAACTCATAAATTTTTGTCTTAAAAAAAATTACTTGAAATTGAAGAGGAGGGAACTACATAGACCTTGGAGAATATTACATTTCCCCCTTCTTAAAATTACCTAATTATTGTGTTATGCTTCAATCAAG
>CM053601.1:89513870-89552359 GCA_028646575.1 Pseudocheirus occidentalis
CTGCAATAAATACTTTTGTACATATGGGACCCTTTCCCACTTCTGTGATCTCTTTGGGATACAACCCCAAAAGTGGTATTACTGGGTCAAAGGGTATGATATTATTTATAGCCCTTTGGGCATAGTTCCAGATTGCCCTCCATATATGGTATTTTTTAAGGTTTGCAAAGTGCTTTAAAGGTATTATCTCATTTGAGGGACATGGTAACTGTGAATTGAGTACAATTTTGTATCATTTCACCATTTTGCAGATAAGGAAAAAGCTCACAGAGTTTTAGTGAACTTATCACGCAGGTAGTTTTTGAGCATATGTGGCAAAGAATCCTTAATCCAAGTTCAAAGAGTCTGGGTTTGAATCTCAGCTCTTCCACTGTGTGACCTTGGGCAAAGTCATCTGAACTCCTCAAAACTGTTTACTCATTCATAAAATGAAGGTATTAGATCATCTAGTCCCTTCCCTTCTAACTCTAAATCCCATGATTCCATGAATGTTATTTGAAAAATTATGCATTCAAACTTCTCTCAATTTTGGCTCAACACAGAAGAAGCATTTTCTGACATTAATTTTAATAAGAATCCTCTGAGAAGCTAACAGAGATAAGTCTTGAGTCATGTCTGAAAATGAAAAAGTATCTGCTCATTGTTGAGCATATCTCTAAGAAATTAAAATACAGAAGGCACATAGAAATAACACATTTTACTTTTAATCAAGATAATAGATCATTATTAAGTATTGAATTAGTAAATAATAACTATATACCTTATTGATCTGTCTATACTTTTTAAAATTTTTCTTAATGCTTTTTGTTTATTTACACCTATCCTTTCTTGGTCTGTTCCCCATATACATTGCACCTTCTTTTATAACAAAGAATTCAATTTGGTAAACATTTATTAAATTATAACAATTAGTTAAAACTGACCAATAAAATTACTACATCCGGCACTGTGTACAAAATTTTGCACCTGTAGCCTCCCACCTCTCTACCAAGAAAAGGGTTTGATCTTCCTCTCTACTATATCAAAAATGACCATTGGCTATCATCTAGGCTTATCTGTCTTTGAATGTTCCTACAGTGTATACCTGTGCTGATTTTGATAGTCATTGATAGCAATGGTTTTATCATATATTTCATCATCATCTAAGAAGATAGATTTTAGTCCCTTTGGCATTTTTCTGCTGTGCAGTTATGTCATTCCTGGAATATTCCAAAGAGGATTCACACAAAATGCCTGCTACTTTCCTCTGGGTATATTCATTTCTTGAGGAATATCAATACATTTGCATTTTCTATCCACTGTCTTCTATTCTTACCATATGACCAGTCCACCTCCTTTTCTAGATAGATACATAGATTCTTTATGATGCCTTCTATACCACTTCTTGCACGTAAGGCACTGTTGATAAATGTGCTAAAGCCTACTGATGTCTGCAATGCATCTTCTCATTGTCCTTTGAATATCTATAACTTTAGTTCTTCTAAAATCTCAATGTTCTATCAGTAACTAAGTAGCAAAGTGGGTAGAATGATGAACTTGGAATCAAAAATACCACACTTCAAATCTTGCCTACAATATTTACTACCTATATGATTTTGGGAAAATCTCTCTCTCAGATCCCCCAATTATAAAAGAGAGGTAATAACAGCACCTATATCACTAAGCCATGCTTAATTTTTATAGATTAATTAAAGCAATAAAATATATACTGGTCCAGATAAGGTTATGTAAAATCCTTCTGGCATCCATTAAAATGTATATCAAATATATAGCAGCTCTTACAAAGAGCATTTTTATGTTTGAAAAATTATTATCACAAAAATGATTCTTGTCCCTTTAAAAGTTTAGGCCATTTTACTTGAAAATCTGCTTCTATGAGACTCAAATAAATAAAGATCATTTTTCATTCATGCTCATATAACAAGAATATGAAGAATTCAAAAGTACATAAATTAAAATTGTAAAACTCTTATATTCAACCATAGAACCACACTCAGGAGAATAACTGAACTTCCAAATGTGTGTCTTTTTGTCAGGAATTAGGATTTGTGTTTTGTCTCTTAACTCATCCATCAAATTCTACTCTCTTTCTATATTATGGAGAGACAGTATTAAAATGGATGCTCTTACATGCTTTGCCTTTTTCTGCTTTTTTGTCAGTTATTTACCTGGGCAACATACTACCAAGGAAAGATTGTGCAAGATGAGTGATTAAAGGATGTCATCAGAAAGACAACCTCTAAGATCCCTTGCACATATGAACCTCTCATTCTATCATGTTCCAAGGAAAAGTATGCTTGGAAAAGGGAGTGAGCCAGTGACATACTGAAAAATATACATAATAGATATTGCTTCGCTGATGTCCATATAGTATCAAGAGATCCAAAGCAACAAGGTGATGCAGTGATCAGAAAGAAGAAATTGGCATTAAAAAGACCAGAGTTTACAGCCTTCCTCCAGAACTTAGTAGCTGTATAATCTTGGACAGGTCACCTAATCTCTTTCTGAATCTCGGTTTCTTCATCTATAAAATGGGTATAATAGGCATACCCACCTCACATGATTGTTGTGACAACATAATGAGACAATATTATGTTTAAGATGTTCAAACTTTAAATAATGTTGGCCAGTGTTAGTATCATCATCTAGAGAAGACCCTCAGCTCATTTACTTTGTTTTGTTTTTTTTTGAGGGGGGAAGATAGGGCAGTTGGGGTTAAATGACTTGCCCAAGATCATCCAGCTAGTAAGTGTTAAGTGTCTGAGGCTGGATTTGAACTCAGGTCCTCCTGACTCTAGGGCCAGTGCTCTATTCACTGTGCCACCTAGCCACCCCAAAATATTTTTTTTGCTTTGCCTCAGCTCATTTAATGGACCTTCTGTGGAGGACATAGAAGAAGATAGGGACAAGAATCAATAGGATGGGCAGACACAGACAGATCATGACCTACATCATTAAATTCTCACTGTTGAGATAACAAATTCATCTAAGCATTGAAACAACTACTGAGGGTCTAAAGGAATCAGAGAGAGTAACTATAGCATAGGAAGAATAAGAACAAAAATGTCCAGTGATTCACTGGAGACAAAATCTAAATTACCAATCAAACAATAAACATTTATTAGGTACCTTCTATGTGCCAGGCACTGTGTTAAGTGCCAGGGATACAAAAAGAGGCAAAGGAGAGTCCCTACCCCCCCAAAATTACAATCTAATGGATAAAACAACATACAAATATATACAAAGCAAGCTGTATGAAGGACAAATAGGAAACAATTGCCAGAAAGAAGACACTATAATTAAGAAGGACTGAGAAAGGCTTCCTGTACAAAGCGGAACTTTAGTTAGGACTTAAAGGAAGCCAGGGAGGTCAGTAGTCAAAGTGGAGGAGGAAGAGCGTTCCCGGTATTGGAGAGAGCCATAGAGAATGCTCAGAACCAAGAGATGGAGTGTCTTACTTATGGAACAGCCAGGAGACCAGTATCACTGGATCAGAGTTTATGTTGAGAAGTAAAATGTAAGAAGACTGGAAAGGTAGGAGGAGGCTAGGTTATAAAGGGTTTTGTATGACAAACAGTTACAAACAATTCTGTATTTATTCCTGGAAGCAATAGAGAGCCATTGAAGTTTATTGGCAGGGCAGGGGAGGTGGAAGACAGAAAGGAAGACACGGTTCTTTCTGTATGTTAGGAAAATCACTGTTGTGGCTAGATAGAGAATGGATTGGAATGAGGATGGCTTGCTAGCACATGTTCTTTGATCTGCTTTTCTTAAAGGAAAGGCAACTTTTAAAGAGGTCAACAATCCTACTTTTAATTACATTTACTAGTTCAGGAGAAAGGTCAGTACCCTAAATGTGGGGAAAATATAAGCAGAGAAATTAGCACAAAGACCAACAGACAGGGCTCCAGCTCTCTGAGCATAGCAATATTGCTATATGTTCTCCATACATTGTTGGATCAAGAGAGCACAGACATCATAGTAATCAGGGGGCTCTGAACATACAGGTACTCAGAGCCTCAACTAGAAAATCAAAAGATCCTTCTCATGAACAAATCTCCAAAGCAAAATACCAACCTCCCAGAATATATGACAAAAATTCAGCCCCTGATTGGCTCAGAGCCAGAAGGCACAAAACCTACCTGACTCAGCACAGCTATGAATTATCAGGGTTCAAAGGATATTAATCCTTCAGATATTTACAATTTAGCCTGAGCCTGGGAAACAGCAACAGCAACAACAAAAAAAATCCCACCTTGCTTATGCTCATACTACCATAAGTTTTTTTGATTCCTCAGACAAAAACAAAACCTCCTCTAAAAAGCTATCTCCTGTGTATATGTTAAAATCATATAAAATTTCTTTATAGATATAATTACAGATATAATTTTGTTTGGGTAATTCTTTTAATATTAGTATCAAGTGAGGCAAACCACTGGGACTTATATGTTCACTAAGAGATTTAATTATGTTATGTGTTGTTGAAATGAAAGACATAATCCTTTATGAACATAAACATTCTCCATTAATTTCTATTTGCGGTTGATGTTATGCTAGTTCCACATGAAGCACTTCATGACCTCTTCAGTGAGATCCATGACCACTCAAAATAGATTAGATGAACAATACACTAGGAAGAACTATGTAGATGAAAATCATCATGTTGTCCAGATTCCAGTGTACATTTGGACAGGGGCAATTACATATCATTATATACCTCCTTGTCAGGCAGACAAATAATGAACTGGACCCAAAACTGAACAGGAGAGGGAAAAAGGACTTGATTCATGGAATTAACAAAAATATAAAGTGATGAGAAGTAGCAGAAAGAGAACTGGACCTGAATTCAGCTATCCTGGATTCTGCTCTGGCTCCTAGCTCTGCTACTTAATGTGTCTAGGGTTCTAGAAAAGTGACTATTTCTCTGTGCCTTAATTTTCTCAGGTTAAACTGTAAAATGGAGGTTGGTCTAGATAATTTCTAAGGGCCCTTCTAGCTCTCCAATTTTATTTAAAGGGAACCTTGACACCTTGGTGGGAGTGATTTAACATTCTTCATAAAATGGGTACCCTACACGTTCCTGCATGTCACAAAAGATGATCAGACTGTTAAAAAATAAATTCGTTTGTTTGTTATCTAGAGTAACAAGACATATCTCATACAAGGTACAAACAAAAGATGGGTTTACTGTTGATGTGTTTTACATAATTAACACCTTACTAAGCTTACAAAGCCTCCTCAGAGACATCTGATGGTGTGAAAGAAACTAGTCTAACCACCCACACTAGAAAAGCAAAATGGATACAAAATATATACTGTCCAATTGTGACATAAACTGAATAGGTGTCCTATCAAATATTTCCATTACTATGGAGCTTGACGAGATGGGCTTTTATTATGTTATCCAGCCCCTGCACAAACTCAGGTGTTTCTCATTCCAGAAATACTGGCCACACAGTTGTCCATATATGAAGCTCTTCCATAATATTAAGAAGATTGAGATAAGCCCTAAATGCTAGCAAAATGATGACAGCAAGTTACATCAATCAAATTAATTTTGAAAATAGTTTATACATGAGATCAAACCCATTTGGACACCCTGTTTTTTAGATTCTCTAACATCCATTTTGCCTTTTTCATTCCAATGCTCCTAATTTATCAGTCGTTGTTTTTAGATCTTATAGGTAGTAGGCCCTTAGAAACTGGCTGATATAATTTATATCAACTTGATTACTGTTTCAAGGCAGGGAGAGAAAAAATTTGGAACTCAAAATCTTAAACAATTGAATGTTTTAAATTGCCTTTATATGTCATTAGGAAAAGAATAAAATATTATTTAAAATAAGTTTAAATTGTAATAATAAATAGATAGCATTTATATAGTTGCTACCATATGACAAGCACTGTGTTAAGTGCTTCACAAATATTATCTCATTTGATCCTCACAAAATGAATTGAATCCTGGAAACCAAACTTGCTTTTGGCTTCAAGATCTGTTTGGTATCTTATAAAAATTGACTTTGTGGTTTCAAATAATATACCACCACTTGCTTCTGGTAATTCACAGCCAAGGTTATTACCGTTACAGACTGTCATGATCAAAGCAAAGTTTTCTGTCCAGGTGGCCTCTGGATGATCTTCCACATCCCTTCATCATCCACAGGGGCCTCCAGGCCAGAGGCCTCCAGTCAGGGTAGCACCCATGTAAATAGTATAGCTGCAGAAAATAATGAACATGGCAGTGAAAAAATATTGGTGTGGGCATTTGTACCAAAAAACACAAAAAATTTTAAATGTTCATGACCCAGACTCATATACAGATGGATGGTAAAATGAGTCCATTAATAAGTTCACTTCAAAGACGTGCTGCACATGGACTATATGCTAAAACCAGAATTGAGGATGAGAAATAATGGACAATATCATTTGACTGGCACTGCCTTCCTTTGAAACACAGGTAAACTCTAGTTGAAAAACCTAAAGAAAAATGTAAAGTATCTTTGATAAAAATTATTTCACCTGAGTCTCAAAAAGAAGGAAGATAACAGAGATCATTTGGTCTAATCCCATTTGTTTTCTGGGTAACAAAACAGATCCAGAAATGCTGGCTTTTCCAATGTCACATAACTTGTCAGGGGGACAGGAGGGACAAGAACCCAGCTTGTCTTTCTCCCTCTTCCGTGTCCTTGCCACAACAGCCTACTTTCATTATTAAGGGAAGGTAGGGAGAACAGGTTATTTCAATTTCTTCACTCTCTTCTCCTCTCCCCCTTTTGCCCTTTCATCATTCTCAACCCTCCAAAAATCTTTATTTAAGAACTGTGGAAGTTTGGGGAGATTTTTTTTTAAATCTTATGAAAACACTATTCTTTAACATCATTTCTCTTGGCATCTGAAAAAAATTGCCATTTTCAGCAGTTTTAAGTTTGGATACAGTCTTACATACCTATTGGATGGTCTGCTGTTGGTTTTGATGCTATTTCATCATAGTAAGAGGTAGTTGTTTTTACTTTGACCTCCTCCTCATCATCATCACCATCACCATCATCGTTAACATTTGGATAGCCCTTACTATGGGCCAGGCACTGTGCTAAGCTCTTTACAAATATTTCATTTGATCCTCACAACAACCCTGAGAGGTAGTTGCTAATATTATCCCCATTTTACAGATGAGGAAACTGAGGCAGAGTTTAAGTGATTTGCCCAGGGTCACACAGTAAATGTTTAAGGTCAGATTTAAACTCAGGTCTTCTTGACTCCAGTATCCTCTATCCGCTGTGCCACCTCAGCATCCCAGTTCAGATAATAGCAATAGCACATGAAGACCAGAGCCAAGCTAATCCTGCTAAGCAATCAGTAGCAACATCATCAATCTCAACCAAAAGTTATTGCCTTCCTCCTCCACACAAGGGCATGTCAATTTAGTAGCTGCCACCAGCTAGCCACCAAAAGATTCTTCTTCACACTGTAGTGAGACTGGATCTTTCCAAAATGGGTCTCAACTTTGAATGCAAATGATAAAATGATGAAGTGCATCTATTTGTGTGCCCCTTGTTAGCTTAATTTCTTTCGCAGCTGTGTTTTTTCCACATTATATTATCTGGATAATTTATGCTACCCATGCTGTTTGATTTAAATATATTTAAATTCTGAACACTGCTAATTAAATAAGTGAAAGTTTGATTCTCTTCAGAATCAAATGTAAACTCTTACACATTTTTAAATAAGCTGCTTTAAAATAATTTTGCCAATACAGCACAGAAAAGCAAAATCAGCAAACTTACACATCAGTTTAGAGAAATTATATACAATTTAATACCACAAACTCGAATCAAAAGCCTACAATGTTAGTGTTATTATTTTGAAAAATGGAGACTCTAGCAGATTTTCAAAATAGGATCTCTTAAGCTTAACCCGTAAAAGTTCCTTGTGACTCCTTTAAAAGCTATTTAACATCTATATAAATAAAAACTATAAAAGTTTTTAAAAAATTAATTCAATGCCCATCAACATAGGGATGGCTGAACAAGTTATTGTATTATAAGAAATGATGAACAGGATGATTTGAGGAAAACCTGGAAAGACTGATGCAAAGTGAAATGAACATAACCAGGAAAACATTGTTCATAGAAACAGCAACATTGTGTAATGACCAACTATTTCTTCTCAGCAATACAATGATTATCTACGACAGTTTCAAATGACTCATGATGGAAAATGCTGTGCATATCCAGAGAAAGAACTGATAGCGTCTTAATGCAGATCAAAACATACGATTTTAACTTTTTTTCTGCGATTGTTTCCTTTTGTTCTGCTTCTTCTTTCACAATGTGATTAATGTGGAAATATGTTTAACATGATTACACATGTATAATCCATATTGGATTGTTTACTGCCTTGAGGATGGGGTGGGGAAGGAGGGAGAAAAATCAGAATTCAAAATCTTATAAAAAATGAATGTTGAACACTATCTTTGCATGTCCTTGGAAAAATATAATGCTAATATAAATGTAATTCAATAAAAACTAGCAAATAAAGATGTCAGGCTTCTAAACCACAATTTTTCAAAGAAGGAAAGAAAAAGAAACATTAAAAAATAAATAAACTGAATATGTATTTAATCATACTGTTATGTAATATTTTTAAAGGACAGTTATTCTTAATCTGTTAAAAATGACTCTCAGGAAAATTTTAAATTATTCATCTTGTATCTTTCCATTTAAGAAAGGAGAATTTTTATATATGTGTATGTAGATATATATGTATGTGTGTATACATGTTCACATATATGTAGATGTATGTATGTATGCGTGTCACCTCTGGGTCAATCCTCAGACCATAAAGTGGTGCTGCAAACAGGCACAGTCTCCTTGCTCAGGAGTTCCCTCTGTCAATGAAACCCAAGTCTAATCCCTATCCTCTTCAAATTAAGAAGTCTATGATCCATTTTCTTAAGTCGCGTGGAATTATTCAGGCTTCCACGACCATAATAGCTGAGCATTATTTTGTCCAGTGGGTAGGATGTATACATATATATTATACACATACATACATATATGTATATGTGTGTATACATGTATACATATGTGCGTATATGTATACATAGGGAAATGTATATTTTACCTATGTGTAATATATTGTCTATAATGTGTATATACTACATAACATATAATATGTATATATTATATACATGTATATAAATATTGTACATAATTGTAAATAAATATATTAAATATAAATATATAAACATGTTATATATAAATACAAAAAAATCAGACTATGAGGGTCTCAAGCTATTAGGTGTTCCCTGTGGAGACATACATGAAACTGTGACAGAATAAACTCTCAAAAAATTATGAGAGTAATTTTCTTTCTAAAGGGTCATAGTTTTTAACAACCAGTGACTAAATGTCCCTGACTTCCAACAAGGGATTTTCACACCCCACAAGAGTTCTAGGGAACCTCTGATGATAGGCTGGTTCAAGACAGTGAGATCCTGGGGCTTGAGATTAAAAAGGAGTAGCATCCTATCCTAAGATTCTACCTAGACCACCCAGTCTCTGCAGAGTCAGTTTGAGGACTGACCCAGAGTTGACATGCATACATACGTACACCATCACACAAAAGCTGTCAGGAAAGAGAACTGGAACAGAGGATAAAGCCATCAACTCTCCACCTTTTTCTAGATCACCTCAGAATTGCTTGGTCTGGGTGCATAAAAGCAATATGAATTAGAGTCACATGTGAACTGCTTACCATGTATGTTTACTAATATGTGTTTTCAGATTAACTGGGTTGTTGGTATTATTCTATTTCAACACAAACTCCCTTCAGACTTTAGCCTTAGCCCTCTTAGCTTATGTTGTTTGGACATCTGTTCATAAGTGAAAAATTAGAAGAAGTTTAAATCCTGACCTAGTCCTGGTAGTTAAATGGACCCTGGGAAATTATTCACCTTCAAGTCCTACTTAGAGTAGCTCTATTCAATTAATCAATAAATAAATATTTATCAAGCACCTACTTTATGCCTTGCACTGTGCTAAGTGCTAGGGATACAAAAGGAAGCAAGGAAGCATCCTCAAAGCTATCCTACCCACTGAACAAAATAACGTTCAGCTATAGGTAACAGAGCTATTAGGGTCATGGAAGTCTGAATAATTCCATGCAACTTAAGGAAACACATCACAGACTTCTTATTTCAAAGAGGATAGAGACCAAACTTGGGTTTCATTGACAGAGGGAACTCCTGAGCAAGGAGACTGTGCCTATTCAGATCACCACCATATGGTCTGAGGATTGACCCAAAGGTGAAGTGTCTCACTCCAGGATCACACAACCCTGAGTATGTGTCAAGGGCAAAATTTATTCTAACTCTTATTTTTAAAAAAAGTCATGATAGAGTGTTTATTAAGAGAGCCTTCTAATTTTTCACTCATCCTGCATGATTTCAGTGTCCTGAATATTCCATTTTTATTTAATACAGTTTCTTATAAAACTGTCAGAGTTCTGGTGCTTTCAGAGACTCACAAGTAGAACTTAGTCATCCTCCACTTAGACTACTTATTGAAGTGGAAGTGTCCTTTCCTTTTAAAAAAAATCACAAAGAAAACTTTAACAGGAAAAAGGATCTAAAAATTACATTGTGTTGTACTTTTTATCAGTTCAGAATACAAAAGCTGCTATATCCAAAAAAAAAAATTCACTATAGTACTAATCTTGATTACTTTCTCTAAATTTGAACTGTCTTCAAATTTTTGAAGGGTTTTTGACAGTAGATTGAGTGCAATACTTGGAAGAGTCAGGTAGATTTAAGGAAATCTTTCAGATCCTACCTCAGACATTTATTATGTATGACCTTAGGCAAGTCACTTAACCTCTCTCTCAGACTGTTTTCTCATCTGTAAAATGGAGAGAAAAATAGCATTTCTGTCCCAGTGTTATTATGAGGATTGAATGGGATAATCTATGTAAAAATACATTACAAACTTTAAAGCTCTATATAAATTCTAGTTGTTATTGTTATTATCATTTGAAAAAGAAATTAGACTTTTTCTGCTTGATCTCAGGGAACAGAACTATTAGCAATGGGTAGAAAGGCAGAGTAAGCTTAATATCAAAAAAAGATTCCTAATAATTAAACCCGTCCAAAGATGGAAAGTTTTACCTTCAAGAGCTTGTTGGTTTCTCTGTCATTGGAGGATTCTTTTTCCCCATAAATGTGACTAGATTAGACGGCATCTTCTGTCCTTTCCAATTCAAAGGTTCTATGACATACACACTCAGATCAACCAAGTCCATTCTCGGGACCTTCTCAGCTTTGTGACCCACCTGACCACCTGTGGTCCAATGGCAAATCTTTCCAAAACCCCAAGTCAACTGTGACAAGACATCACAGCAGAACTTAATGGAGAAATCATAAAGAAAGGAAAAATAAAGCTGATGTGATTCATAAACAGGATGTATTAATATGCAATCATATATTATTTTTTAAACCCATTTACTTATTTTAGCTTTCTATTTGCCATTCCCAAAATTATCACAAAAATATTCTATGCACAGCTTACATCACAAGGTAGCTCTATTTAGAATCTTCTTAGCTCACATTCCAAGGGTAATTTATGGCCAAAGTTTGCTTTGTTATTCAGTTGTTTCCTTTTCCCTCAAGAGTTCATAAACAATATTATACTGGGGGTGGAGGGTGGGGAATAGGTGGCACAGTGAATCAGGCACTGGCCCTGGAGTCAGGAGGACCTGAGTTCAAATTTAGTCTCATACACTTAACATTTATAAGTTGTGTGACCTTGGGCAAATCACTTACCCTCAATTGCCCTGCCTTCTCACTCCAAAAAATATATATATATTTTAAAAAAGATAACATTATACTCTCTAACTTTCCTGATATGGTGAACAACTCTGTCTGAAAATGTTGACAAATCAGGTGGTTTATTATCCATGAAGCAACTAATGCAATTAACATTCCAATGAATATCAGAAAATTGGTTGGATAGAATGTCCTGTGTGTTCAGGATATATTTCAGGGCGTCCTCTAACAGCCATAGGCACCTCTTTTTAATAAGGGCCATCACTCTAGGGAAAAGATGCTTCTAATTATATTTTTAACATCCCTAATAAAATCAACAAAACTTGATAATTAATGCAGAAGAAAAAGTTGGAAGAGAACAGAAAAGAAAATAAGATAATGTTGTTATTACTTTATTAATGTCAAATAATGTAAATATACACATTTTTCTCTTCCCTAATGAACTATAAATAGCTTAGAGTTAGTGGCCTTAGTTATGATTTCATTTTTCATTTAGTTTATTTGAATGGTTTTGTTCATATAAACTAACATAAAAGTAAATGGGGGGTGTGGTATAATGAAAAGAGGCTGAATTTGGTATTAGAAGATTAAATTCAGGGTCTGAGTCCTGGGTCCCCTACTAATTTAGCCTGTATGAACTTGGACAAGCTACTTTGTCTGGGTCTTGATTTTCTTATTTGTAAAATGAGGGAATTAAGCTAGACTGGGGTTCTTTCTATGTGTCAGTCAACAAATGTTTATTAAGTGCCTATTATGTGCCAGGCACTATGCTAAGCACTGAGGGTACAAAGAATGGCAAAAAAAATAACCCCTACCTTCAAGGAGCTTACAACCTAATACAAGAGACAACAGCAAACAAATTTTTACAAATTCTATACAGAATAAGCAAGAAATAATTAACAGAGGAAAGGCACTAGAATTAAGAAGCATTGGAAAAGGCTTCCTCTAAAAGCTGGGATTTTAGTTGGCACTTGAAGGAAGCAGGGAGGCAGAGATGAGAAGGGAGAGCGTTCCAGGCATAGGGGATAAACAGAGAAAGTGCCTGGAGCCCACAGATGGGGTGTCTCATTCATGCAACAGCCAGGAGACTGGTATTACTGGGTCAAAGAGTATATTAAGGTTGGGGGGAGAATTTTGTCTTTGATCTTGTGGGTGATAGAGAGCTAGCCACTGGATGTTTTTTTTTTAGTACATGGGTGACTTGGTAGGATGGGGAGACTTGAGACAGGCACACCAAACAGTAGGCTGTTGGAGTGGCCCAGGTGTGAGGTGATGAAGGCCCACACCAGGGTGGTGACAGTATCAGAGGAGAGAGGTGGCATATCTGAGAGCTTTTGAAATAGTTGAAATTAAGGGGATTTATTAAGTGCCAGCCATGTGCCAGGCACTGCACTAAGCTCTGGGGACACAAAAAGAGGCAAAAGACAATCCTTGCCCTCAAGGACCATACAATCTAATTGGGGAGACAACAAACAAACATGCACAAACAAGTTATATATAGGATAAATAGGAAATAAGTAAGAGAGAAGGCATCAGAATTAAGAGGGGTTGAGGAAGGCTTCCTGTAAAAGAGGAGATTTTATTTGGGACTTGAAGCCAAGAGTTAGAGATAAGAAAGGAAAACACTACATGCCTTATAAAAATGCCCAGAGGAGGAGTGTTTTGTTTTAGGAACAACAAAGAGGACATTATCACTGGATCAAAGAATACATGGGAATGGAGGGGGGAAGTATAAGGTGTAAGAAGTTTGGAAAAGTAAGAAAGAAGACTGAAAGAAGGCTGGAGATACGAAGGGTTTTGAATGCCAGAGGATTTTACTTTTGAGTCCAGAAGTAAGAGGAAGCCACTAGAGTTTATTGCATAGGGGGATGACATGGCAGGACTTGTGCTTTAGGAAAAATCACTTTGGTAGCCAAATGGAAATTGGATTGGAGTGGGGAAAGACTTGAGACAGCAGACCAACCAATAGGCTATTGTATGAGGTGATCAAGAGACAGGTGAAGCCTGGATATGAAGATTTGAGAACTGACAGCATGGAGCTGACAATTAAATCTGTGGGAGCTGTTGAGATCATGAAGTAAAGGAGTATAGAGCGAGAAGAGGAGAAAGCCCAGTACAGAAACCTGTGGGAAGGCTCTGGTTAGAGAACTTGATCTGGATAAGGATTCAGCGAAGAAGACTGATGAGTGGTCAGATAGGTAAGAGAACCTATTTCAGGTGTTCTGAAAACCTCCTAAAGGAAAGATTATGAAGGCAAAGAGGGTTATCAACAGTCCCATAGGTTTCAGAGAGGTTGAGGAGAATGGGGGTTGAGAAAAATGCCATTGGATATGATATGATGATAGGCTAGACTAGGCTAGGGCAGGGCAGGGCATGATAGGATATGAGATGAGATGGGATGAGATGGGATGAGATGGGATGAGATGGGATGGGATGAGATGAGATGAGATGAGATGAGATGAGATGAGATGAGATGAGATGAGATGAGATGAGATGAGATGAGATGAGATGAGATGAGATGAGATGAGATGAGATGAGATGAGATGAGATGAGATGAGATGAGATGAGTATCATGTATCATATCATATGAGATATGAGATATGATGTGAGATGTGAGATATGATTATGATATATGATATGATGTGATGTGATGTGGTGTGGTGTGGTATGATATATATGATATGACAGGACATGATATAAGGTCATGCCCTTTAGACAGAGTACATAAAGGGTATAATAAGGTTACATATTAAGACCAAAGTGTGAAGAACTTTAAAGGCCAAACAGAAGAGTTTATAGTTGTTCCTAAAAGCAATAGGGAGAAGCCTGAGTTTATTAAGTAAGGGAATAAGATCAGCATCCAAAATAAAGATTATTTTCTGTCTAGTCACTTGATTTCCTCATTAATTAATGACTCAAATTAACAGTGAAACATGTTTCATTTCCATTTAAGTTTATACTGATTCATGTAAAGGAATGATTATCACATCATCAATTGTTCCTCCATTTTCTCTGGCAGAATGAATTTAGAAACATTAAGCGTTGGGAGTCCCAATCCAGAGTTCCTGATTAACCCCAATCTTCTTTCTTCCCAGTAAAACATCTAGGCTCTATGAATGATATACAAAAGTTATGCCCAGGACTATTTTATTAAATGCAACCATTCTGCCCCTTTTACACACACAAACACACACATATCCTCATCACCTCGCACTTGGACTATTGCAGTAGACAAATAGCCTTCTAATTGGATTCTGTGATGAATGAAAAGTCTGAGACACAGTTTCTGGGTAATTAGTCATCAGTTTATTAATTATGGCTATCAAATAATCAATAAATTGAGGTCAGGATATACCACTCAAAGTTGGAAGCTGTGGTCGAGGGAGCAGGCCCCTGTCCCTTCCCTCACCACCTAGCAGTCACAAAACTGCTTTCCTGAGACCTACCATGGAGGAGTCACTGTCAAATTTGGAGCCCCCACTGAGCCAGGAAACCTCAGATATATGGAATGTACAGTGGAACAATTTGCCAGATGATTTATCGAACATAGATGATATACAGTTTGCCTCGCCAGACAATATGAGCTGGCTGAGAAATGAGGAAGAAAACTCTGGATTTCAGGTGCCTGTACCCCCAGTTAACCTGCCTACATCATCTGCCGTTCCATCCCGAAAGGACTATCCTGGGGAGTATGGCTTCCGGCTTGGTTTTCTACAATCCGGAACAGCCAAGTCTGTTACCTGCACATATTCCCCTGAGCTGAACAAGCTCTTTTGCCAGCTGGCCAAGACCTGCCCTGTGGTGACCTCTGGGTCACCTCACCGCCACCTGCTGGTACCCGAGTCCAGGGTATGGCTATTTATAAGAAGTCAGAACATGTGACCAAGGTGGTTAAGCGCTGTCCCCACCATGAACGATGCACTGAGCACATAGATGCCCTGGAACCCCCACAGCACCTGATTCGGGTGGAAGGAAACCTAAGGGCAGAATACCTCAATGATGCCACTACCATGCAACAGACTGTGTCCATTCCTTATGAGTCCCCAGAGGTTGGCTGTGATTGTACTACAGTTCATTACAATTATATGTGCAACAGTTCCTGCATGGGAGGCATGAACCGGCGCCCGATCCTTACCATCATAACTCTGGAAGACTCCAGTGGTCAGCTCCTTGGGCGTCAAAGCTTCGAAGTACGTGTGTGTGCCTGTCCTGGAAGAGACCGGCGAACTGAGGAGGAAAATTTCCAAAAGAAGGGAGGTAACAACCCATAGCCACCCTCTGAGAGCAATAAGCGTGCATTGCCCACCACTCCTGGGAGCACACCCAAGGCTAAAAGAAGCCTATGGATGGAGAATATTATACCCTCCAGATCCGAGGTCGCCAACGCTATGAGCTGCTCCAGGAAATAAATGAAGCGTTAGAACTGAAAGATACTCACAGTGGGAAAGAACCTGAGGGGAGCTGTCCCCAACGCAGCCAGTTGAAGTCCAAGAAAGGAGATTCTACCCCCTGTCAAGGCAAAAGACTTCTGGTGAAAAGTGAAGTTCCTGACTCCGACTGAACATAAGAGCTCCCACCCCAGAAGCCCTCAGTTCTTTATTTCCCATGTGCAACTTCTCCTCCAAAGTTTTGCCTTTAGAGATTCCCCTTCTTCTAGCTTAAATATGTAAGTCTCAATATTAATGTGTTCCTTGCTAAAACAGATAAGGGGGAGTAAGGCCTTTCCCTACTAGGCCATTATCTCTCACTTTGTTGTTCAGTCCACCTCCCCATGACCTCTTGGACCATAGCACTCCAGTACTATCCATGGGGTATGTTGGCAAAGATACTGGAGTCGTTTGCTGTTTCCTTCTCCAGTAGATTAAGGCAAACAGAAGTTAGGTGATTTGCTTATACAGCTACTGAGGCCAATTTGAACTCAGGTCTTCCTGATTCCAGGCACCATTTTATATCTACTGAGCCACCTAGCTGCCTTCCCTCACTTTTATTGTACCTCTAAAAGAGAGACAAGTGATCTGAATAAATCTGAAAAAAATGTTTTGAATAAAAATATTAGGGGCATTGGAATCATAGACTTAGAACTGAGGGAAGGGACCTCAGGGGCCCCCTAGGTAAGGAAACTAAGGCCCAGAGAACAATTTACTTTCTCACAATGAGAAACAGGATTTGAACCCAGAAAAACAAAGTGATGCTTCCGTTTTACCGTACTGCCTTTCTAGACTAGAGGCCTTGTTTAGAGCCATGATGATTTCTTGAAACTTATGTGTATTTCTGCCACTCTAGAAAATGTATTCATTTAGGTATGTGTCCCTGGTAAGGTGGGGGAGGGTGGCAGAAGGATGTCAGGAAAGTGGGTGGTCACAAATAGTTGTTGATGGGTTGACATCTGTGCTAAAATGAGCTGTCCCACCCACCCCCTGGATTTAGTCTTTGAAATGCCCAGTGTAATTTGCTTCTACCAAAATGTCTTGTACCCTCTAGACTAGGAAGTTTTATTTTCACTCACATCTATTTAGCATTTCCTTTCGTGATTAATGTTGCCTACAACAAACTCCCCAGAAGGGAGTCATAAATTTCTCCAGACTGCCAAAGGGGTTTGACATAAAAATGGATAAGAACCCCAGCTCTAGCCTCAGATTCTCAGGAACACACTTTAGTGCAAGGTGAAGTTTATTCACCCCCAGATTCCTTTCTCTTTTCTTCCCTTTTCTCCCCTTTTTTGTACCTTTTTGCCATTTTTATGGAATTGATTTTCAAATAAAGAGTTAATACTGGTTGCCTAAAAAAAAAAAAAAAAATTGAGGTCAGTGGCTCTCTTGGGAACCAAAGATGCCTCCATGGAGAATATCCAATGTTTAAATACCCCTGGAAGAGTGGGTGTTCCTTACAGGCAGAAATAAACTCTGATTGGTTAACAGTTAATGAGAGGATTAATATTATAATGAAAGGTGGGGTTATTCTAATGAGGGGCCCCCATTATTCTGATTATGTCACTCTTGGACAAAGAGATTCATCTCCATTCAGACCACATGTACCCACACCCCCCCCTTCCTCCCCCACATATACACACATATCTAAACAAAGGGATCCACCTTCACCCAAACCACTTATGTAGTTGAACAATGGGCCAGAATTCACCTAGATTAGATTAAGTCTTCCCAGTTGAGTAGGATCCTGCCCCAAAATGAGAATGTTAGCCTAATCTCATCAGCAGTCCTGCCCTTTAAAGGCTATTTTGACCTAGTCTTTAAGAGAGGAAATAGAAAGGGAAAAAACCTGGATCCTCAATATTAATGGGTTATTAATAATCATTTCTCTCAACTCCTTGCCTTAAGTCTTTTCTCCAATCCATCCCTCATTCAGGGGCCAAATTGATCTTCCTAAGGTACAAGTCTGACCATATGCCCTGCTCCCCCTCAAACAAACTACAATAACTCCTTCTTGCCTCCAGGATCAAATATCAAATCTTCTTTTTTTACTTTTAAAGCCCTACATAACCTGAAGCCTTCCTTGATCCAGAGATACTAGTCTTCTTACTATTTCTCACACTCACTTATTATATGCCTTTTCACTCATACTACTATTGAGTAGTACCTTTGGTACTTTTCATGGGTACTACACGTACTACCTGATATATCCTTCCTCTTCACATCTGCCTCCAGGCTTCCCCATTAATAATTCATTCTTGAAAAGGACCAATGACATCATGAGGATGATGTCTTGACTTGCACAGAATTGGATTTAAGTGAGGCAGTGAAGTCATCAGCCTCACTCTCTCCTCCAGAGTCACTGGAGTCACAGTGACTAGATAAGAGTCAAGATGATTTGCAATGGTCCCATGCTGGTTTCCCTAGCCTTTCCTTCAAGTCTCAGCTAAAATCCCACCTTCCTTAAGAAGGCTTTCCCATTCCATTTTACTGCTGCCTTCTCTCTGATATTTTAGATAGACAGATTTTAGTTGTTCAGTCTTAGGCATGTCTAACTTTTCGTGACCCCATTTTGGAGTTTTCTTGGCAAAGACAATGAAGGTTTGCCATATCCGTTTCCAGCTCATTTTACAGATGAGAAAACTGATACAGAGTTAAGTGACCCCGGATCATACAGCTAGTAAGTGTCAGATGCTGGACTTGAATTCATGAAGATGTATTCTAGATTCCAAACTTAGTATTCTATCCACTTTGTCACCTAGCTATAGATAGATAGATGAGAGATGAGAGAGAGAGAGAGAGAGAGAATCTTTGTATCCCAAGTGCTTAACATAATACTTAGCACATAAAAAACATTTAATAAATGCTAGTTGATTTGATTTCATATACACACAGCATTTGCCCTCTGATGCTAACCTCAGAGGATTTGCCTGCCTCTCTGTCTAAGGGAGAGGGAAATGTGTTCCCAGTGTATTAAGTTGATGGAGAGAGGATGATGTAGTGTGAAGAGTCCACAATTTGAAGTCAGGGCATCTGGATTCAGATCCTGACTCTGTCTGACTAACCTCAGAAGAGTCACCTGATTTCCCTGAGTTTTGCTTTCCTCATCTGTAAAAAGAAGGAATTTGGGTTAACCTCCAAGGTCCCGTTCAGCACTAAAGTCTAAATTACCTAATTTTTTTGAGTATACATCTCCTCATCAATAAAATGGGTCTAACAGTGTTGCACTACCTACATCACAGGGTTGTAAGAGAAGTGCTTAGTGGACCTTTTTGTTCTATATAAATGAGTAATATTGTTGCTCCAGAAACATAACCACAAGTGCAGAAATTAAACTACCAGTACTATAGTATAGTGCTTTTCAATACTTTAAGAATCTGTGGTGTTACCCAGATCCTTTCTCCCCTACAACCCCCTGAGCCTCAATGCAAGCTTTTATAAATTGCTTTGGCAAAGAAAAAAAGTCTTTACCTATTAACCAAGTCCCTGAAGATGAACCTCTCTGAACTAAGCTAGACTCAACCTTGAACAACAGATACTTAGATCCCCAGGTCTATACTTGAAGCATAAAAGAATACAAAATACAATACCTAGCACATAAAAGAGCATAAAAGAATATAAAATACAATACCTGGCACATAAAAGAGATTAACTTCCTACCACAAACTCCTGTTCCTCCCCATCCCCACCAATACACTTGATTCTTTGTTTGGGCTGTATATTTGGATAAGAATAAGGCGGGGAAGAGTCTTATCCCCTAAGAACTTACAAAAATCTCAGTCTGGTTAAAATGTCTCTAATTTTCCATTTTGATTTGTCAGCCTTAAAGCTTTGGAAAGAAAAGATGAAGCACAAAAATGCCTTTAGTGGATACTGTTACTTTAGAAGGCAGAGTGACATAATCAAAGTAGCACTGGATTTGGACTTGGTAGACATATGTGGATTCAAATGCCAATTCTGCATATTTGACTTCAGGTAATCAATCAAAAAACAAAATATGAGAGGATTGGGTAGATGATCTCTAAAGTCCTTTCCAGTTCTCATTTCATAAATCCTAAGTATATTGTGTTATAGTAAAAAGAGTTCTGAATTTTTAGCCAAAGGATCAGGTTCAAATCCTGAGTGCCACTTCCTATATTTATGACCTTGGGAAAGTCTCTCTTCCTTTCTGAGCTTCAATTACCTCACCTGTAAAATAAGAGGCTAGGTGGAGATGATTAAGGAGACTTGACTTTGATATAAAAATAAAAGGCAATTGTGACTCTAAAAGAGAAAAAAAAATGATAGGGCAGGACTAAATGATTTGTAAAATATCCTTCAGTTCTAAATCTAAAATAGCTATGTAGCAGAGTACTAGATCACCAGGCCTGAAGTAAGGAAGACCTGGGTTCAAATACCATCCCAGATACTTACTAGTTGTGTGACTCTGGATAAATCACCTAATTTCTGTTTGCCTATTTCCTCCTCTGTAAAATAGGTATAATAATAGCACGTACCTCCCAGGATTGTTGTGAGGATCTAATGAAATAATAATTGTAAAGCACTTAGCACTCTGCCTGGACTATAGGAGGCACTGTATTAATGTTAGGGCTTCAGTGTTTGCAATATATTTTAAGGACATTATCTCATTTGAATCTCACCACAACCATGTGAGGTAGGTACCAGGAGCACCCATTTTCCAAATTCTATGTATGGGGAAACTGAGATCTAGAAAGCTGAAAATAGGTCTTATCACTTGACTGCCAATACCCTTCTTCCCAAAGTAATATGCTGGACAGATACACACACACACACACACACACATATACAGTGGTATATGTATATGTGTGTATATATTTATTTATTTATATGAGGAAAGAGATAGAGAGTGTGTGTAAGTGTGTGTGTGTGTGTTCAGTATCCTAAGCTTCCCTGAAGTGAGACAAACACAAATCCACGAATTTTGTACCATGTCCACAATACAATGGAAAGGCAATTCCAGATTCCAATCAATTCCTGGTTCCAAGTCCAACAATGAATCCAGTATGCCACATAGCTGCCATAATATTCAGTGCCTGGGGTGGAGTAGGATATATATGTATGAATGAATATATGTATGTGTGTACATACATATATACATTATATATGTGTTACATATTATATATATATATACATACACATATATATATACACATATATACACATATACACACACACTTGTTCATACATTTAAACTCGGGCCTTTTGGCTAAGATCAATTCTCTTGTTATAGCTGGGGTGAAGCCAGGTGTGGAGTTGTGATTTCATTTGTGTGAGGGACCAATCTTCCTGGGAAAGCTGCTGGTAGGGAAACTCCCACCAGAATTGCAGATGAACAATTTCTCTGTAGAGAAATGTCTCAGGTACTGAGTAATTAAGTGATTTGCCCAGGGTCACACAGCTCGTGTATGTCAGAGGCACAAAGTAAACAGAAGACTCCCTAACTCCAACGCTAGCACTCTCTCTGTAATACTAAACTGCCTCTCACCCTGAATTATCCCAAATAAGTTCCAAATTAACAGAGTCCTTCCTAATGAGATTTTCCTACATACTCTGGAATGGTAATTAAAAAGACTGAAATGCCTTGTTTGCAAAAGCTAAGCTAAATATAGTGCCTTCTTAAGAGCCATGGGTAGGGAATATGCAGATGATAGCCAGTTATTCTCTGCCAGCCACTCAAATTTATTGTCTGTTGAGATTTCCAAACAACAAGACAAGGAGAGAGGGAGAGGAGAGAGAGAAAGAGGAAGAAATGGACAGGGAGAGGGAGAGAGAAGGAAAAGGAAAGGGAGAGGGAGAGGGAGACTGAAATGGCATGATCTCTATTCCTACTCTGTACCACCTGGCACTGCAGGGTTCTGAGGGGCCATGTTGCCCTTCAGTAACTGGTTTATGCCAGTACCATTAGCCTGGGCTAAGGAAAAGCAGGACTATCAGGTTCTAAACAAAAAAGATTTCCCTCCTGGACACCTTAACCTAAGCAGAAGGCAGCAGCATCAATTCTTTTACTACTAAGAGTTTCAAACCCACCTCTTTACCACAGACCTGTCCTTACCAATAAGTGAGTTTGTATCTATAAGAATCCATCTATTCCTCATCACAACTGAATGCAAATCAATATTCCTTGCTTAAATTTTTTAAATAACAATTTGCTAAGTGAAATTATTTTGATCAGTTGTTTTGTAGTGGATAGCATAATGATTTTGTTACCATTACTTCTTTGAAGAAAAAAAATTCATTAAGTTTACAAGCTAAAATGGAAGTACAGTTTATTGGTGGTGACTACTATTTAAAATCATCCTTTTGTATAAATAAATCATTTTTACTAGAGAAAGATCAATGATTTCAAAAATGAAACAGTCTATCAAAAGGGCAAAGAATAAAAACCCAATGACCGGATGCTTAAAGTTCTTTAATGGTTCTGTGATTTCCCTGAGGTCAGGATACCAAATACTTCAATTGTAATCCCTTCACATTCTCCCATTTTGTGTGAAACTTGTCCATGTTTCAATAATAATATCTAATAATAGTTAGCATTTACATAGCACTTTGAAGTTTGCAAGCCCTTTACAAATATTCTCTTGTTTTATCCTCATAACACTCCTGTGAGATAGGTGTTATTATCATCCTCATTTTACATCTGAGGAAACTGAGGTAAGGGTTAAATGACTTGTCCAAGGTCACACAGCAAATAAGTATCTGGGGTCAGATTTGAACTCGGGTCTGCCTGACTGTAGGTCTAACATTCTAGACATTGGGCCACCTACCTACTTGCCTCTATTTTCCTATAAATGCTCCATGAATCAAATTCCCAAAATTCTAGAGGTCTTCCTTTTTATTCTTTCAGTATCTCAAAAGACCAACATACCTCTTAGGTATCAGTAGTCTCTCTTCTTCTCTATGTGAATGCTCCACCTTCATTTTTTTGGTCAAACATGTCATTGACATTATCTTTGACACTACTTCTTGCACCCAAGGCATCATTCCAAAACTTGAAGCTTAATCGTCATGTGTCTTTCTATTGTCATTGGGTTTATTTGTCATTTTAAGTCTTCCAAAGTCACAGTGTTGAAAGATTTGCAGCAAGGTGGCACCATCAGAAGAGTATTATTGACAAGATATGTTGTTTTAAGAAGCATGAAGTGATTGAAAGCTCTGCTCAATTTCCCCACTGCAATACAGTCAAGTCTCTTCCTAGCAGCAAAACAATAAGTAGAATTTGTTTCACCTAGGAGGAAAAGAGAGCTTAATAGGTGGTTGGGGGTGACACTCTAGCCCCTAGTCCTAACCATAGAAGGAGTTGAATAGTGAGTCCCAGTGGAGTCCAAAAGGTGGTAGGCCCAGAATTAACTGTGGCATGTGGTGGTACAAACCAATAGAAAATCATGAAGCACTTGGACGACTGTCACAGTGGGAAGCAAATTCATCGATCTGAAAAGGACATGTCAGCACTCTGGAACAACACTTTATTTGCCTCACCCAAGTTACAGCTCTGTCTACTACTTAATTCTGGTTCTAGTTCATTGTCTATCTGTAGCAACTATCCAAGATGTACCTATGGATGAACTAATTCAATAGACTGTCTAATGATGTCAGTCTAAAAATGTGCATTTTTGAGGATCTATTATGTTTTCCATTAGGCATGATTAAATTGATTTCTTTCCCATTTCTGTGGTTGCCACAGAGGAGAATCTGAAGCATTCTGGGCTTCAGGGCAATGAATATGTATGAGTAGAAACCTCACCTTTAGTAGGGAATCTTTTTGTGTGACCTCTTCCATGATTGTGAAGAACACTTTGGCCAGCATATATATCTATATTAAAAATTCACTTGAGCTCAATGCTCAATAGATCAATAAAGAGTAATCTCTGTAGTCACCTCTGTCAGGAATTTGTACAATTTTGATGTGAACATAGGGGACACCTCAGAGGAAGAGCTATATGGCTAAGTTTTGTCTTATCAAGTCAACTGCTTCAGTTCTTATTTTGATGGATCTATGTTCCCATAGTGCAGATTAGAACTCATCCAGGCTTTTTTGTTCATGTCTTCACGTAAATCCTCTACTTGGGGTCCACCCAGCAGGCTGAGGGATTTCCCAACATTTTATTGGTATCAGTGGAGTTGACTTGTAGGCTGTTCATCAGGTATCCCTCACTCTCATCCCAAGGCTGTTCAACCTTCTTCTCTGGCAACAGAGGTGCCAAATTCTGAAGTGAAGCTTAAAATAGAATAAAATGTAGTTACTGTTTGACTTCAGTGTTATTATAATAATTTTTAAAATGCATAAATATGTGGCTTTCTAAGTCAATATATGGCCCACAAGGATCCTTATATATGATTTAGTGACTCCCATTTACATTTGACTTTGACAACATTGCTTACAACACTTCTCTTGTGTTGGTAATGTGTTGTATCCCGCTCCTGCCCACCTTGTATCTCCCGATTCCTCAGAGACTATATTGTATATCATGATTTATGGCTATAAAACCTCACTGGAAGAAAGTCTCATAGTTAAAAAATATGAACCTTTGCTTTAGGAAGAAGCATAGAGTATTAAAATCACCACACAAATTCCCATAGGCAATGCAGCCCATTTTCCTCTTCCAGTGTATTTTTTTTGACCTTACTCGTTGCCAATCCACATTTAGATAATAAATACAGCAGGTTCTTATATTCTCCAAACCTGTCAGTCTGGTTATATGATCATAAATATGTGGTCCACTGTATTCTATGAAAGACTGCTTTTCCCATGTCATTTTCAGAAAGGGTATTTTCAGTGTATGTGTAGCCCCTTATCATCAAGAGGACTGATGGGAAGCATAGTGGGATGGAGGACTTTGGAGTTCCTCAAATTGGAGGGGCCCCAAGGTACAGACATGCACCAACACTAGCAGCCAAATGATTGCTTGTGAAGGAAGTGACTCCTCTAAACTGAATATAATTAGCAGTCAGATCCTTGTCTGGCTCACTGACCCTCTTAAGGAGTATTCTGCCAGAGCAGAATTTGTATTTTCCTTGAATGTTGTCACACTGGAACTTGGTGAATTTATCCAGTCTCCATTCCCCAAATCTGCTTCACCAATGTCTGCACCAGTTTCCTGCTTCCTTTAAACCTTGCTACACCTCTACATTTGTATAATGAGTTTTGTCTCCAGATAAAGATAAGATGATTTTATTGCATTCTGAGTATTTGTGATAAATGACTATGCTATGCTATGGGGAAGGATAAAAGGAAACCTATGGACCAATAGCCCTACACTTAAGCATAAACCTATATTAAAGCTCTGCTACTCTCTGGAAACACAAAGAGAAGCTTCAGGAGTGGCTAGGTGGGACAGTGAATAGAGCACTGGCCCTGGAGTCAGGAGGACCTGAATTCAAATCCAGCCTCAGATACTTGACATAAAAACTAACCATGTGACTTTGGGCAAGTCACTTAACCCCAATTGCCCTCCAAAAAGCAAAAAAGAAAAAGATTTTTAAAAAGAACAAAGAGAGGCTTCACATGCATAGATCATTTTCTAATATTTTATAGAGCTGAGAAAGCAATTAATTTTGGTTAAAGTATACTTCTTGGATAGATCTTTTCCATAGTTCTGAAATATTTTTTTCTCTTTGAACTATCATAGAAGCATAGATTTAGAGCTAGAAGAAACATCAGAAGCTGTCTAGTGCAACACCCTTATTTTACAGTTTAGAAAATTTGGGCCTAGGGAAGTTGAGTGATCTCTCCAAGGTCATACAGGTAGCAGACACAAAATTCAAAATCAGAGCTATCCAATCTAATTGGTAGACTCAACACTCTTTTCACTTAAGCATCAGTCCCAGAACATCTTGAAAATTGGGTACTCTCCTTTATGGATTTCTTCCATATGTATTTGGTAAGGTCCAGAGATGTTTCCTGAGTTCTTATTAAGTGTCATTATCCCATGACCATTAGGTACAGAGATGGTGCAGTTCAAATGACAGTGAAACCAACACAATTGAAATAAATATCCCATATTTTGCATGAGTAAACATGCATAACCTATGCCAAATTGCTCGCCTTCTCAATGAGGGGGGTTGGGAAGGGAAGGAGAGAATTTAGAACTCAAAATCTGGGGGAAAAAAATGTTGAAATTATTTTTACATGTAATTGGAGAAAAATAAAATGTTGAAAAGGAAAAAAAGAAAAGACAAAGAAATAAACATCACAAAAATGCCCATAGAATCTCATCATTTTACAGTTGAAATACTGCTATGCTGTCTTTACTTTTTTTTAATTAATTTGTTTATTTACTTTTAGTTTACAAGATTCAGTTCCACAGTCCCTTGAGTTTCAAATGTTCTGCCCTCTCCTCGCCTCCCCCCAACCATAGCAACTTGCAATCAAGTATAGGATCTGCAAGTACTTTCACATTGGACATTAGTGTGGTTGTATAGAAGGGTTGTAACCAATGGAATGAACAATGGGAAAGAGGAAACAAAACCAAACATGGAAAAGAAAGAGAGTATGTAGTTTCCTTCAGTCTCCATTTAAACTCTGTTCTTTCTGGATCTTTCTCTGAATGTAGATATCTCCTACCATCCTGAGACTTTTAGAGTTGTCTTGTAACCTCGTGTTGCTGAGAAGAGTCCAGTTTATCAATGTTGGTTGACACACATATGTTGTATCTGTCATTGGGTACAAATTTCTCCTTGTTCTGTTCTTTTCACTTAGCATCATGGGTCTTATCTCCAGATACAACTAAAGTGATTTGATTAGACCTTTAACCAACCCATGCTAATCTGGTAAGAGATGCTATAAAAGATGAACATAAATATTCATTTATTTCTCAGTATGGTAGTTATAAATTTTTCACTATTGGTTTCATTAAAAATAAAGTCATTTTAAAAATTAAAAACAGAAAGTCAATAATAAAAACAGAAAATTAATTAAGCAGTTAGAATCTGCCAGGCAGGGTGCTAAGCAATAGGGATACAAAAAAATGCTAAGACACAAAAATAGTCCATAAAAGGTACATACATGAATAACATGGAGTATCTTCCTTAGGGAAGTCTCAAGTGACTGGGGATGCTGGGAAGGCCTTCAGCCAAAAGTGGAATTTTAACAGTCTTGAAGGAGACCTTCCTGCAAAATAAAAAAATTAACTTTCGAATATTAGATATTGCTATACTGTTAAAAAGAATTCAAAACAGTTATTAATAGTTGATATCTCTTAAACCTAGTGTCCTCATCTGTAAAATGGGAATAATAATACTTATAGCACCTACCTACTGTGTTAGAAAGCACCCTAGCATGCCCAGTATGGCCTGCTAGCACAGGTTATTTTATCTGCTTTTCTAAAGGAAAGACAGCTTCAAAGGGGTCAACAATCTTACTTTAATTAAACATACATACGTCGTTCACTAGTTCAGGTGAAAGATCAACACCCTGAATCTGGAGAAAATACAAGCAGAGAAACATAGAGAAATTAGTACAGGGATCCACCAGATTGGGCTCCCATTATCTGAACAAAGTAATACAACCACCTACAGACCAGACCAGGAGAACACCAACATCTGAGTAGGGGGTTATTAATAAAGGGTTAACAAAGGCTACTCAAAGGGAATCAAAAGGTACTTCTCATGAGTGAGCTCCCAAAGCAAAATCTCACCTCAGAATATATATACACTTTCAGATAATAGGCTCAGAGTCAGAAGGCATCACAACCCTCTGACTCAGTACCTAGTTACTTTGGTACCAAAAGGTGTGAAAGCCTTCCTGCAAGTAAGCCTGCCTGTAAGCAAGTCTCCCCCTAAGCAAGCTCCTACTTAAGCCAGTTCCTCCCCCAATTGGCTCTTATGTGATTCAGAATGTATCACAGCTGTGATTGAAATAACCTTAGACCTGGGAACATAGCTCCTGTTACAAGGGGAAAAGGGGATACATGTGGTCACATAGGCCTATTAAAGGAACTGGGAAGATCTTCCTATTTCATTAACATTACACTTACCTACCTTATATCTAAGATCTGGGAATTGAGAACCAGAAGAGACACAAGTAGAATTAAATGTGCTTTGCCCATAAACAAAATTTCTATTTAGACCTACTTTGTCAGGTAATTAATTAATCCTAAAAAATTGTGAATCTTTTTTTTAACCTAAAATGAGTTCATAGCAAATATATTACTATTTGGGGGGAATACCCAGGATGCATGTTGCATATTTTCCTTATGATATGTGATTAAAGGTAAAATATGCTTGTGATGAATAGATGTGGTTTTAAAAAAAACTAATTTTGGGGTCTTTTTTTAAAGAAATTCTTCAGTTTTGGTTGGAACAGGCACTCCAAAATACAGAGAAATACTTCCATTATTATACCCAGCCTAATCCTCCCTAGGTAGATAAGGATAACCATACAACTTTCTAATCATCTAGGACTAGGAAGCAGGAAGGGTACATGGTAGAAGATGAGAAAACAGCCTGCTTTTTTCTGCTCTTGGACATATTAAATATTTAATAAATACTGAATTGAATAGAAATGAAATGAATTATAACAAAAGTATTTTAATTGGATTGAACCAAGCTAAAAGAACTGAATCATCCACAACGCCCAGGCTATACTCCATGACCAAAGTAATGGAAGGACACATACTAGAAAACACTTGCCCAAAGGGAAATCTAATCTTCAAATATTCCTCATGCTGCCCAAGAGTATGAAGGCCACAAAAACCATGCCTTCACCCAGGCTAGCTTCATGGTCTAGTAAAGGGGTCTAAAGAGCCAAGCTGTCAATAATTTCTTGGTGCAGTTGCCACCATCTTTACTAGCATTTCTATAGCTCTTTAAGATTTTGAAAAATACCTTACACATATTATCATCTTTTATCCTCAAGATAACTTTGTGAGATAGGTGCTATAAATATGATTCCCATTTTACAGATGAGGACACTGTAACTAAAAGAGGTTAGGTAGATTACTGAGTCACACAACTAGAAAGTATCTGAGGTAGGATTCAAAGCTAAGGTCTTGCTGACTCTAGGTCCAATACTGTAGGCCTTATACAACACACAAAGCTAACACTTCTCCAGTAGCTCATATTAGCTAACCTCCCCCATTCTTTGCAATTAGAAACCCCAAAGCAGAGCCTAAATCTAATTCATTCTCTTTAGGGCAAGTTAAAACCCTGGGTTATTCCAGTTAAACCATGAGAGCTAATCAAAATTATTTCCTTTTTATATTCCTTTCCTCAATTCATTTATTAAGTTCCAACTATGTATGTACTAGTTGCTGGAGGATAGGAAAGGAGGAGGCATAATACAAAATATTTTGTTTTGTTGAGGCAATCAGGGTTAAGTTATTTGCCCAGGGTCACACAGCTAGTAAGTATCTGAGACTGTATTTGAACTCAAGTCTTCCTGACTTCAGTCCTCACCACTGCACCACCTAGCTGCCCCCATGATACAAATCTAAGCTAAGACTTAACCCTTGCCCTCACAGAGAGATATGATTATATGTTTATGTGTCAATAACTATAAAATGAAGTAATAAATAATAAACGCAAGGAGTTTTGTGAAGTCTGAGTATAGAAAGATCATTACTAGATAGGAAACCAAGGAAGGTTTCAAAGAGAGTATAGTTTCCTTTTTACCTCTCTGGACCTCAGTTTCCTCATTTTAAAATGAGGTGAACTAGATGGCCTCTGGGATACCTAATAGCTCTAAATCTGTGATCCCATGATCATGCTTTCCACAACAGACTCTGTTTAAAGAGGAAACCAAAAAGAAGTCACCTTATATAAACAGGAAAGCCCCAGGAGAGCAGAAGAAAAAGACAGCAAAGTGCAATAAATAATTTACTTGGGGCCAGAGGACTTACTTTTAAATCCTAGTTTTGCCACTTATTCCCTGTGTATCCATGAGATAGTGACTTAAACTCCTTGGACCTGTTTCCCTCAATTATAAAAGGGGTTCGGCTAGATGACTATAGAGGTCCCTTCTATCACTCCATCTATGATTCTATGAACCCATCATATAATATTTTTTTCAAAATTGGTTTGGATAATAATAATCTTGGAGCACCATGATCCAGAGATGAAAAAGCAGTGCAAAAGAATGTTACTTAGGGGTTCATATTGTACTGAGAATCTAGCTTACATATAAAGTCCCAATTACTTCCTTTTAACTTTATAGGCCTTGAAGAAAATGAGCTAATGAAAGTGGGAATTTTTATATGCTTCTCAAATGAGCTATTATCTGTTCTAAATTTAACAGGGTATTATGCCTATTTAACTTTTAGATATCTGTTGTCATTCAGTAATCTCTGACTCTTAGTGATTCCATGTGGGGTTTTCTTGGCAAAGAAAGAGTGGTTTGCCATTTCTTTGTCCAACTCATTTTACAGATAAGGAAACTGAGGTAAACAGGGATAAGCCTGGGGTCACATAACTAGTACACATAAATCTGAGGCCAAATTTGAACTCATGAAGATGAGTTTCCTGACTCCAGGCCCTTCACTCTATCCACCGCACCACCTAGCTTCCCCATTTATAGTAAATCCTCTCTGAAGAGTTCAAGGTATATTTCACTGGTGGGGGAAAAACCCACACATACTTCTGAATACTTTTCCCAAAAAAACTCCAGCCTTCACCTTTGTTAATCTCAAGCTATGTAAACTTTTCCTGCAACAGAAAGTAGGAGGAACATATTATTTCTCCTTTAGTGCAGTCCACAATCACATTATCCTTTTTTCCTTTTGCTCCCATATGACCTAGTGGGCAGCTAGGCAGCACAATGTAATGGGCCTGGAATAAGGAAAACCGGAAATCAAATCTGGCCTCAGAAACTTACTGTAACCCTGGGCAATTCACTTAACCGTATTTGCCTCAGTTTCCTCATCTATCAAATGAGCTAGAGAAGGAATGACAAACCACTCCATATCTTTAGAAAACCCCAAAGAAGATCAATAACATGGTAAACTCAGCCCACTTGTCATCCACTAAGACCCCCTGGATATTTTTCATAAGGATTCACATTTGTACACACTTTCCTCATTTGTGAAGTTTATATTTTGAACACAAATGTAAAACTTTTTACTTATACCTATTAAATTTCATCTTATTAGATTCGGGCCATCATGCAGCCTAGTGAGGTCTTTTTATATCCTGACTCTATCATATACAATATATTAATTCTACCTCCCAATTTCACATCATCTGCAAATTTGATAAGCAGGCCATTTAGGCCTTCATCCATGTCACTGCAGATTAAATAAGATGATGTATATAAAATGCTTCAAAAATTTTAGAGCATTGTATAAATGTCAGGTAATATTGATTATCAAAATAATGAACTGCAAAGGGTCAAGAGGCACTATGCTAGAGGCTTTCCTCCAATTTAGTATCAACCTAATAATGACAACTCCTTGGGCCCTTTGTCATTCAGCCTATTCTAAATACCCCTAAGTGTATCTCGTCTAGAACACAAGGATAATATGAGAGACTGTCAAATTCTTTGCTGAAATCCATGGATACCATGTCTATGGCATATCCTTTTTTTATTTGTTTCATAAGCTTGTTTTAAAAAAAAAATCAAAGAATTTGCCATGATACATTGGTAAGGGGCGGGGGGGTGGGGTGGGGCAGAGTTGTTGTTTTCATTTGTTTTTACTTCTTCTTGATGAAGCTAAAGTGGATCTTTGCAATCATAACTTCCTTTTCAAAATGTTCACTTTGTCCATTCTTGATTTTTGCCAAGAATCAAAGTCAATTTCAATGGCTTATTACCTGTACAGTGATTTTTTCCCCTTCTTGGGACACTTGCCCATCTCTAATCTCAACAAGAGCTGAGCTGTCCCATTTGCCACTTTTTTCAGTACATCTTGAACTATGATTCATCCAAGTCTGGTAACTTGAATGTCTTATCTTTTCCCATCTCCTCACTTATGTATATAATCTCAACTCCCTAATACCCATTTTTTTACTCTATGCTTCATATTCCTAAGATTATTTTCTCTTTAGCATTGAAAGAAGTCGAGTAATTCTACCTTTTCTACAGTATGCACTATGATCATTCCATCCACCTTAAGTGGTAGTAGCCTCATTTGATCTTCCTCTTGCCCCCAGTGTATGCCACTTACAAAAATTGTTCTGTCTTCCTTGATGTTCACCACTAGCCTTTGTTAATTCTATATTTTAATACTTCTGACACATAATCATGCCTTTCTTTTGTCTCTATCTTATATGACCTGCCCTCTTATCTTCCGATTGTTTTTTTTTGGGGGGGAGGGTCATAACCTGTGACTTAACTGAGTTCCCAGTGAAGAGACTCCCTCAACCAATGCAGATTGACAACTATTCTTCAACCTATATGGTCTTGGAGAATTACCTGGAGCATTGAGAGGTTAAGTAGATTGCCTCACCAGGGTTACATGAAGCTGGGCTATGTATCAGAGACAGGATATGAATTCAAGTTGTCCTAACTTCAAGGCTAGCCCTCTTGCTACTACTCCATGCTGCCTCTCAATGTGTCCTAAGATCATGGTATCATAGATTTAGAGGTGACAGGGACTAGGTGACATCTAAACTGGTTAATGAGTCCCCATCTCTTTAGTCAGCTCCCCCTTATCTTCTTCATCATCAGAAAATCATTTGCATACTTCATACTTTTGAATTCATCGGTTATCTAATAGTTCCACCATTTGTTACAGTTCCCTCACTTTCTTCCCTAATTCCAGTATCAACAGTCTATCTTTTTGCATAGAGTCTTCATTTAAAGTTTTCAGTCATCACCACCTTTTCTGAAGAAATGTCAGTTCATTCTCTTAGCCACTACCAAAAGTGGTGGTTTTATTTGAATGGGATTGCCAAGCATAAGTCTGTAAAAATCTTTAAAATAGGACATATAACCAAAGAACTGATAGGATACTTTTAAAAAATAATACTTCCCAGTTACATGAAAATGCAATGTTTTTCAAATTTTGAGTTCCAAATTTTCTGTCTCTCTCCCTCACCTCCACATTCTCTGAGATAATAAGCAATTTGATATAGGTTATGTATGTTCAATCATGCAAAAAAATTACTATACTAGTTGTGTTGTGAAAAAAGACACAGAACCAAAAGAAAAAAACTATTTAAAAAAAAAGAAAGTTAAAAAATGGTATGCCTTGATCTGCATCTGACACTGACTCCATCAGTTCTTTCTCTGTATATGAACAGTATTTTTCTTCATGAATCCTTTGGAATTGTCTTAGATCACTGAATTAATGAGAATAGCTAAGTCACCCACAGCTGATTATCATACAGTAGTGCTGTTACTGTGTACAATTTTCTACTGGTTCTGCTCACTTCAATTTCCATCAGTTCATATGAGGGTTTCTGGATTTTTTTCTGAAATCTACCTGCTCATCACCTCTTATAACACAGCAATATTCCATTACAATCATATACCACAGCTTGTTCAGCCATTCTTCAACTGATGGGCATCCATCAATTTCCAATTCTTTGACACTACAAAAAGTATAAATATTTTTATATAAAATATTTTTGTCCTTTCCTCTTTTTTATGATCTCTCTAGGATATGGACCTAGTAGTGCCATTGCTACTTTCAAAGGATGTAGAGAATTTTATAATCCTTTGGGAATAGTCCCAAACTGTTCTCCAGAAAGGTTTGTTCAATTTATAACCACAACAATAGTCCATTAGTGCCCTGTTTTCCCATATCCTCTCCAATATTTACCATTTTCCTTTTCTGTCATATTAGCTAATCTGATAGGTATGAAGTGATACCTCAGAGTTGTTTTAATTTGTATTTCTCTAATCAATAGCCATTTAGAGCATTTTTCATGATTAAACATAGCTTTGATTTCTTCATCTGAAAACTGCTTGTTTTTGACCATTTATCAATTGGGGAATGACTTGTATGCTTATGAATTTGACTCAGCTCTCTATATATTTGAGAAATAAGGCTTTATCAGAGACACTTGCTGTAAAAATTATTTCCCTACTTCCTGTTTTCCTTCTAAGCATGGTTGCATTTGTTTGTGCAGAAACTTTTTAATTTAATACAATCAAAATTCTTCATTTTACTTCTAGTAATGCTCTTTATCTCTTCTTTGGTCATAAATTCTTCCCTTCTCCATAGATATAATAGGCAAACTATTCCTTGTTCTTCTAATTTACTTATAGTGTCATCTTTTATGTTTAAATCATGTACCCATTTTGATCTCTTGGTATAGTGTAAGATGTTAGTCTATACCTAGTTCCTGCCATATTGTTTTCCAATTTTCCCAGCAGTTTTTGGCAGATAGTGAGTTCTTGTCCCAAAAGCTGGAGTCTTTGGGTTTATCACACACTAGATCAGTGGTTCTCAGCCTTCCTAATGCCATATGTGGGAGTGTCTGCATGTGGGTGGATTCACCTGGAGACCGATAGAGGAGGTTCCTAAGACCATTGGAAATATGTGTTTTCTGATGGTCTTAGGCGACCCCTGTGAAAGGGTCATTCGAACCCAAAGGGGTCACAACCCACAGGTCGAGAACTGCTGCACTAGATTATTATGGTTATTTACTGCTGTATCTATTTCCCTGACTCATCACACTATTTCATAGTCAATACCAGATAGTTTTGATGATTAGTGCTTTATAAATATAGCATATATTCATATTTGTATATATAATATATTTATGCATATATATATATATATATATAGCTACCGTTTATCTAGTAGAGCTGGTCCACCTTCCTTCATATTTGTTTTGATTAATTCACTTTATATTCTTGACTTTTTGTTCTTCCAGATGAATTTTGCTATTTTTTTCTAGCTCTATAAAATAATTTTTTGTAGTTTCATTGGTATGGCACTGAATAAGCAAATTAATTTAGGTAAAATTGTCATCTTGATTATATACTGACTTGTTCTATCTGTGAGCAATATATTTTTTCAAATTGTATAGATCTGACTTTCTTTGTGTGAATGTTTTGTAATTGTGTTCATATAGTTTCTGGGTTTGTCTTGTCAAGTAGACTCTGAAGTATTTTATATTGTCTAGAGTTATTTTAAAAGGAATTTCTCTTTCTATGCCTTACTGCTAGACTTTGCTGGTAATGTATAGAAATGCTGGTGAATTACATATTTATTTTATATCCTGCAACTTGACAAAAGTTCTTAATTCTTTTAAGTAATTTTTCAGGTGATTCACTAAGATTCTCTAGGTATATCATCTTATCTTCAAAAAGTAATTGTTTTCTTTATTGCCTATTCTAATTCCTTCATTTTTTCTTCTCTCATTGCTATAGCTAACATTTCTAGTACAATACTGAATAATAGTGGTGATAATGAGCACCCTTGCCTCCCCACTGATGTTACTAGAAGGGTTTTTAAGCATATGCCCATTACAGAGAACACTTGCTGATGGTTTTAAGTAGATGCTGCTTAACATTTTAAGGAAAGCTCCACTTATCCTGTACTCATTATGCTTTAAATAGGAAAAAATATTATAAAATATTATATTTTGTCCAAGGATTTTTCTGTATCTATCAAAATAATCAGATTATTCCTGTTGGTTTTGTTATAATTTGTCAATTATGCTGTTTGTTGTCCTAATATTGAAACAGCCCAGCATTCCTGGTATAAATCACACCTAGTCAACTATAACGTATGATCCTTGTGATATACTGCTGTAATGTCCTTGCTAATATTTGATTTAAAAATATTGCATCAATATTCATTAGAGAAATTGGTGTGTAGTTTTCTTTATGTTGGCTCTTCTGATTTAGATATGAGCACCATATTTGTGTCATAAAAGGAATTTGGTAGAACTCTTTCTTTGCCTTTTTTCCCAAATAGTTTATGTAGTACTGGAGTTAATTGTTTTTTAAAGGTTAAGCAGAATTTACTTGTGAATTCATCAGGCTCTGTTGGGGTTTTCTTAGGGAGCTTACTGATGGCTTGTTTAATTTCTTTTTCTGAACTGGGGTTATTTAAGTATTCTTCTGTTAATCTGGGCAAGTTATATTTTTGTATATAGTCATCCATTTCACTTAGATTGTCTGATTCATTGGCATAAAACTGGGTGAAATAGTTCATAATTGCTCCTTTAATTCCCTCTTCATTGGTGGTGAATTCACCTTTTTTTTTATTTTTGATACCAGTGTAATATGGTTTTCTTATTTTTTTAATCAAGTTAACCAATGATTTATCTATTTTATTGTGTGTGTGTGTTTTAATAAAAACCAGGTCCTACGTTTTACGTATAGTTTGGTTGTTTTCTTACTTTCAATTTTATTCATCTCTTCTTAGATTTTCAGAGTTTCCAATTTGATATTTAATTGGGGATTTTTAATTTCTTCTTTTTCTAGTTTTTTTTTAGTTGCATGACCAATCCATTAATTTGTTCTTTCTCTATTTTATTGATGTAAGCATTTAGAGTTAAAAAAAAATTTCCCTAAGTACTGTTTTGGCTGCATACCATAAATTTTGGTATGATGTCTCATTGTTGTCATTCTCTTTAATGAAATTTTTGTTTTTATGATTTGTTCTTTCATCCATTCATTCTTTATGATTAGATTATTTTTTTCCAATCATTTTTAATCTATCTTTCCATAGACCTGTGTTAAATGTAATTTTTATTGCATCATGATCTGGAAAATATTCATTTAATATTTCTACTTTTCTGCATTTATCTGTGAGGTTTCTATACTCTAATACACAGTTTTTGTGTAGGTGGCATGTACCACAGAGAAAAAGATATATCCCTTTCTTCCCCTATTCAATTTTCTCCAGAGGTCTATCATCTCTATCTTTCCTAAAATTCTATTGACCTACTTAACTTCATTCTTGTTTATTTGGTGATTAGATTTATCTAGTTTTGAGAAGGGAAAGTTGAGGTACCCACTAGGATAATTTTATTATCTATGTCTTCCTGCAACTCATTTAACTTCACCTTTAGAAATTTGGATGCTATACCATTTGGTGTGTATATGTTTACTACTGATATTACTTCACTGTTTGTGATACTTTGAGCAAGATATAGATTCCTTCTTTATCTCTTTTAATTGGCTCTGTTTTTGCTTTTGCTTTGTCTGAGATCATGATTGCTACCCCTGCATTTTTTACTTCAACTGAAGCATAATATATTCTGCTCTAGACTTTTACCTTTACTCTGTGTGTCTCTCTCCTTCAAATGTATTTCTTGTAAACAACATGTGCAAGATTCTGGTTTTTAATCCTCTCTGCTATCATTTCCATTTTATGGGTGAGTTCATCCCATTCATATTCAGTTACAGTTACTGTGTATTTCCCTCCATCCAATTTTTCCCTTATTTATACTTCTCTCTTTCTCTTTTCACCCTGTGTTTCCTCACTAGTGTTTTACTTCTGACAACTGCTTCCTTCCGTCTGCCCTCCCTTCTATCAGCACTCCCCAATTCTTGTCCCCCTCCTATTTCCCTATAATGTAACATAGATTTATATGTCCAACTAAGTGTGTATATTATTCTCTCTTTTAGGCAATTCCAATGATAGTAAAGTTCAAATGATGTTTACCCCCCCTTTCTTTCCCTCCACTGTAATAGCTCTTTCACACCTCTTCATGTGAGATAATTTACCTCATTCTACTTTTCCCTTCCCTCTTCTTCCAGTGCAATCCTTTCTCACCCCTTATTTTTTTTATATCATTCCATCAAAGTCAATGTATACCTGTACTTTCTGTATATGTATATATCTTCTAGCTGCCCAAATAGTAATACAGTTCTTAAGAGTTACAAGTATCATCTTCCCATATAGGAATGTAAACAGTTTAACCTTATTGAATAATGTCTCTTGAGTCTTGTATTTGAAAACTGAATTTTCTTTTCATTAGAAACACTTGAAAATCCTCTATTTCATTTAATATCCATGTTTTCACCTGGATTATGCTCAGTTTACTGGGTAGGTGATTCTTGGTTGTAATCCCAGCTCCTTTGTCTTCCAGAATATCATGCTCTAAGTCAGCGGTTCTCAACCTGTGGGTTATGTTCAATTTGTAACAATGAAAATGCATCCTGCATATCAGATAGATTTGTAACAGTAGCAAAATTACAGTTATGAAGTAGCAATGAAAATAATTTTATGGTTGGGGGTCACCACAACATGAGGAACTGTATTGAAGGGTTGCAGCATTAGGAAAGTTGAGAACCACTGCTCTAAGTTCTCTGATCCTTTAATGTAGATGCTCCTAAATCCTGTGTAATCCTGACTGTGGATCCTCAGTATTTGGATTATTTC
>CM053601.1:89552459-89597771 GCA_028646575.1 Pseudocheirus occidentalis
TGTCCAGGCACTTTTTTATCATGGCTTTCAAGTAGTCTCTCTTTGATTTATTTTCCAAGTCCATTGTTTTTCCAGTGAGATGTGTTGTATTTTTCTACATTTTTTTTTCATTTTTTTTCTTAGTTTTTCTTTTTCTTTTCTTTTTTTTTCTTTTTTTTTTTTTTTTTTTTTTTGCTTTTTGGAGGAATAAGGCAGGGCAATTGAGGTTAAGTGACTTGACCAAGGTCACACAGCTAGTGTTAAGTGTCTGAGGCCAGATTTGAATTCAGGCCCTCCTGACTCCAGGGCCCGTGCTCTATTTACTGCACCACCTAGCCACCCCAACTTTGGTTAATTCTTGATGTCTCATGGAATCATTGGTTTTCATTTGCCCAATTCCAATTTTCTTTCTATTCTATTTTCTTCAGTTTTTTTGAATTATTTGAATTATTATTTTCAATTCAATTTTGTGCCTCCTTTTCCATTTGGCCAATTCTACTTTTTAAGGAGTCATTTTCTTCAGTGAATCTTTGTACATCCTTTTCCATTTTTGTGTTTCCTTTACCAAGATGTTTACTCTTCTTTCATGATTCTCTTGCATACTTTCATCTCTTTTCTGAATTTTTCTTCTATCTGATTTCTTTCTTCTATCTTCTATTTGATTTTTAAAGTCCTTTTTGAGCTTTTCCAAGAGTTCTTTTTTGGTCTGAAACCAATTCATATTTCTCTTTTGAATTTTGTATGTAGGGATTTCGACACTGTTGTCCTCTTCTGAGTTTGTATAACCAGAGTAACTTTCTATGATCAAAGTCTTGTTTTGTTTTTTTTTTCATTTTCCAGCCTGTTTTGTGACTTTCAAAGTTGAGCTCTGCTCCTGAGACACAGAGAGCACTGTCCCAAGCTTCTTGCTTGCTCTGAGAGATGGGGTCTAGTGCCTGGTCTGCTGTACTGGGGTCTCTGGGCCTGGCTTCTCACCTGCTACAGCAGGCTCACTGACCGGGCTTGGCTACTTGCCTGCTGTGCTACAGTACCCAGGTCTTGTTATTATCATTTTTAGTAGTGTTCATTAAATTCCATGGTAGTGTTGACCAATCTAAAATCTCAGTTTAGTTTTTAAAGCCGATTACATTGTTTACCCTTCTTACCTTTCCAGTCTTCTCATTCTTCACTCTCCTCCATGTACTCTAAGATCCAGTGACAATAGCTTTCTTGGGATTCTTTTCACACTTCATCCATCTCCCAACTTGATGCCTTTTCGTTTACTGTCCCCCATACGCAGAATGTTCTCCCTTCCTAGTTTCTACCACCTGGCTTCTTGTCCTTCAAAGAAATTCAACTTAAATATGATCTTCTGCAGGAAGTTCTTTCTGGTCCTTATTGGGTAAATTATCTGGTTCTTATTGGGTAAATAATTATTATCTTACCACATCAATCTGCACTGGGATTGGTCTCATAAATGGAAATTTTTTCATGCATAAGAAATTTTAGATGGCCTAATGGCTATGGATTGCTGATTATTAGACCACCATTTAATTCTCAGCATTAGGTCTTAGCCAGCAATAATTCAAGACAGGTTAGATCCATGAAACGAGCTACACCATATGACTGTAAGCCAGGGATCAGTTCACATAGGGAAAGGCACTTGAATATCCTAAGATGAATTAGAGGAAAGTAGGCAGCTCCTAAAGATGCGCCTTGACAGGTCAGATGACATACTGCTATAATTGTAATAGTGATGCCTAAGTCCTTGTCAGTCTTATCTAATACCTCCCTCGTTCATGAGTTTGCTCCAGATGGGTTATTCTTTGTTTCCTGATCTCATCCTGTCTTGCTTCACACTGCAGATACCATCCATCACATCTGAAATGCATTCTCTCAACATAGCTGTCTGCCAAAAACCTTCCTTAACTTCAGCGTCCAGCTTGGACCACCTTCTTCATGAAATTTTCCCTGATTTTCACCCCTTGAAGTGATCTTTCCCTCTTCAAATCTCTCAGTGCATTTCATTTTTTTTTCTGTATAACTCATTCCTTCTTCTTGATCTCAGACACCTAGTATAGGGATGGGGAAACCTGTAGCCTCAAGGCCTTCTAGATGCTTGGATGCAGACTTTTGACTGAGTCCAAGTTTTACAGAATAAGTCCTTTAATTAAGGGGATTTGTTTTGTGGAGTTTGGGTTTAATCAGAGGGCCACACTTGGGGACATAGACGGTCACAATGTGGCCTCAAGGCTGCAGATTCCTCACCCCTGACCTAGAACAATACCAGGCACAATAAATGTTTTGAATTGAATCAAATTGTGGGATCATATATTTGAAGCTGGAAAAGACCTTAGAACCCATCTCATCTAAATCCCAGAATTTACAGGTGAGGAAAGAGGCACATGATTTTCCCAAAATCATAAGCATTAAAGGTGGGATTTGAAAACTGGACCTCTAACTCCAGAGTCATTGTTTTCAATAATACCAAGCAATTGGGGAATCAGGGAGCAGAGATTAGGACTCTGAGGATGACTTCTTCAGGTGCCCAGACACAGGGACAATGAGTAGCAGGGATGGGGAACACAAAGAGAAAACAGAGTAGCAACTAGAATCTAGACACATTTTGATTCCAGAAAGCTCAGAACCAGCAGCAAGAATTACCTTCATACTAAGGAGCTGAGGACTTTATAAAAGCAAAGGATCGTTATAATCTTCCTGCCCACTACTAACACTAGTCAGGTTGGAAGGTTAGCAAGTTGGCAGACTTGAATTCAAAGACAGAGACAAAAATATATGCCTGCCTACAGTCAGGGGAGTGAGAATGAAAAAAACAAGAGAGCTACTTGAAGGCTGAAGGAAAGAACTGTTGCCTGGAGAAGAGAAGGTTTAAGAGGGGGACATTTTAGCTGTCTTCAGGTATTCCTAGGATTGACATCTGCAAGAAAAATTAGATTTGGAGGGGAGGGAGCTACATGGCACAGTGAAGAGACCACTGGCCTTGGAGTCAGGAGGACCTGAGTTCAAATCAAGCCTCAGACACTTAACACAAAAACTAGCTGTATGACCTTGGGCAAGTCACTTAACCTCAATTGCCCTACCTTCTCCCTTGCCCCCCAAAAATCAAGTCATTCTTTAAAATGTTCCTTTAATTTACCCTCAAAAAGGCAAAAAAAAATACATTTTTTCTGCTTTATCTAAGGGGGAAAATTAGGAAAAAATGAGTAAAAATTCTGCAGAAAAGTAGACTTAGGACTGAGTTAAAAAAAAAACATGTTTAAAGTCACTTGCAAACTTTGAAATACCATATAAACTCTCGTCATTGTTATTAGGATTGTTACAAGTAGAACTATCCAAAAGTGAAATGGACTTCAACAGGAGGTAGGAAACTAGAGATTCACCTCCCCTGAATTCTTTAGAAAAAACTAGATGGCTCTCAGGACCTGGAATCAGGAAGAGGTAAGTCCAAATCCAGTCTCAGACACAGTGTGACCCTGGGCAGGTCACCTCTTACCTCTACCTGACTCAAGTTCTTCATCTATAAACCAGAGATAATAATTTTGTTTGTGTCTTATGTTTGTTGTGAGGATAAAATGAGATAATAATTATAAAGCATTTAACACAAGGCCTGGTTGGTATTAATAGGTGGCTAATATTATTAATAACTAACAGCTAGGTGGCACAGTGAATAGAGCACCAGCCCTGGAGTCAGGAGGACTTGAGTTCAAATCCAGCCTCAGACACTTGACACTTACTAGCTCTGTGACCTTGGGCAAGTCACTTAACCCCAAATGCCTTGCCTTCCCCCATCAAAAAAAAATCATTATCATCATCATCATCATCATTATCATCATCATCCTCATCATCAATTACCACATGTCAGGTATGTAGTAAAACAGATTTTTTACCACAGTGTGGACTAAATGGCCTCTGGGAAAACTTCTAAATCTGAAATTCTATTATTTTGTGATACCAAATTAACTACATTGCAGGCTTTATTTTGAAAATGAAAACTATCTTTAGTTCAGAAGCATCCATAGGAATGTAGTTAGTTCAATGATCTCTAGTGTTACTTCTAACACTCTGAACTGTTCCAAAGGCAGGAGTCTTTTCCATTATCTAACAGCCAGTTCTATCTACAATTGGCCAGTTGGCCCTTTCTATTTATAATTAAGCAAAATCATTTTTGATAGTACATGTAAATATACATGCAAATAAATATATAAAATACATACAAATATATTATATTTTGATAATACATATAAAGATATATATTTATGTGTGTGTGGAAATCTTCAAATTATAGCATCAGTCCCACTACTGATGCTACTTTCACTATTTCTAAATCTCAAGATAAAATGAAATCTTCCTAACCCATATTCCTTGTGATCTAACATGTGGGTAGTAGCAGCCTACCCAGCAGGTTTGCTGCCCTGAGGAGACACAAGGATTCCTTCTCAAATATTGGGATTCTATGACAGGATATTTGCTATCCTGGCAGTCAGATAACTACAAAGCTAAAATGTTCATTTCTATAATTAATGGAAAAGTAGCCTAAAGTGCATAAGGTAAAAGCCAAGGAAAATCTCAACCCACCAACTGTTCTATATACTTTTACATGCTCCTCCTCTTTTATTTTCCCTTTCCTCTCACATTTTTTAAGAAGAAAAATACTGCAAAATCTCGTTTTCCCTTTCCCTTTCTCACAATTTCTCAGACTCCCCACCATCCCTCCCATAACAGTGGTACCAAATACATTTCAAACACATTAAATCTACAAAAGCACCCACACCACCCTCCCCATTGCTGCTCCCACCCCATGTGGCACATTGTTTAGTTGCTGAAAATCCATCTACCAAAAAACATTTAATAAACATCTGTAGTATGGGAGAGCTAAGGTCTGAGGACACAAATATTAAAATAGAATTTAATTAAGGAAACAGGCCTTTGCACTGAAAAACAGGAAAACTATATATTCATGTTTGTATACACATATATACAAACACACACATACACATACACACACATCTACAAAATACATACCAAAAAGTTCCATTGAAAAGGTCTTTATTAAGCACTTACTATGTACCACATAAACGGCGGGGAGGGGAGAGGGAGACAGGGTAGGGAGGCAAAGAATAGCAGCTGAAGAGATGAAAAAAGACCCCTTGCAACTGGGAAATAAGATGTACAGGCACTGGACTAGAGAGACCCATCTTGCCCTCCTGGAAAGTCAGAGGTGGGATGGGGGAGGATATAGGAGAGAGCATATTGAAGAAGGGGTATACAGTGGGATTGCTGTTTTGTGGTGGTGGGTAGGGGAAAGATGGGAAGAAAAGTTGTAACTCAAAATCTTGTGGAAATCAATGACGTAAACTAAAAATAAACATAAAAGTTAATTTTTTTTAAAAAGACACCCTGTCAGAGATAGTGCTTGAGGCAGCGCAGGGCAGACAAGATGAGCACCTGTGTTCCAGTTATATGAAAAGACGCAAAGATGGAGATGGAATTTGGTGTATGGGAAAGAGCAAGCAGGCCTATTTTAACAGATCATATGAATGTTAGGTTAGTGATGTACTGTAAATGATGGTTAATGGTATACTGTAACAAACCTGTAAAGGTGGGCTGGAGCTACACTGGTAAGGGTGGTAAATGTATTTTTAAAAGTTTATATTTTAGACTACAGGTCATAGAGAGTCCATGGAGCTTTATGAGCAGAGGACTGACACATCAGACCCATGTTTTAAGAATATTGCTTTGGGAGGGCAGAGCCAAGATGGCAGTATAGAAGCAGGAAAACTCTGAGACCTCCCACCATAACCACCTCAAATACCTATAAAATATGACTCTAAACAAATTTTAGACCTACAGAACCCAAAAAGTGACAGAGAAAGAGACAAATGTCCCGCTGAATTCAGCCTGGTGGGTGGACAGGAAGGGTACATCACAGCAGGCTGGGAGCTGAGTGCAGCCCCCTGTGCGCCCTCGGTTTTAAGCCCAGGGCAGCCCCAACCTTAGTGGCTGGAATGGATTCAGGAGAGTGGGTCACCAGCAGTAGAGGCAGCTTCTGGAATTATCAACCCATAAGTGCCAAAGACAAAGTGAAAGGTCAGTGTGGAACTTTGTTGGAACTGAGGGGGACTAGGAGCATGGTCTGGCCACTGTCCCCAGGGTGAAAAGGTGAGAAGAGGCATAGGTGCTGTGGCTGTGCTGCCGCCTCCAAGTGGCTGCTTCAGAGCTCCTTACCTGCAGATCATAGGGGAACCAAGTAACCATTCAGAGGGTAATCACTCTTGCCTTTTAACCTGCTTGGATCTGGATCACTGTCTTGGGTGGAGGTCCTGTAGTGTGTGACCAGTGAGCTAGAGCTTGTGGGGGCTGTAGAGAGGGTACTAACAGCTCTATTAGCTAATAGCTCCAGCAGCTGCAAAAACCCCAGCAATTTGGGACACTTTGGAAGCAGAGTTCTACTGTGGCAAAGAGATCAAAAGTCAAGTAATTAAGGAGCAAGCAAAGAAGGCAAAGCAAGCACACCAATCAAACCTTAGATTCCTTTTTGGGAGACAAAAAGGATCAAAGCATGGAACAGAAGGAAGACAACAAAGTCAGAACTTCTGCACCAAAAGATTCCAAGAAAAATATGAATTGGTTACAGGCCATGGAGGAGCTCAAGAAGGATTTTGAAAATCAAGTAAAAGAAGTGGAGGAAAAATTGAGAAGAGAAATGAGAATGATTCAAGAAAATTATGAAAAGAGAGTCAACAACCTGACTGAAGAAAATAACATCTTAAAAAAACAGACTAACTCAAATGGTAAAAGAAGCCTAAAAAGCCAATGAGTAGAAGAACGCCTTAAAAAGCCAAATTTTCCAGATGGAAAAAGAATTTCAAAAGCTCACTGAAGAAAATAATTCCTTTAGAATTAGATTGGAGCAAAAGGAAGTGAATGACTTTATCAGAAATCAAGATACTATTAAACAAATCCAAACAAATGAAAAAATAGAAGGCAATGTGAAATATCTCATTGGAAAAATCACTAACGTGGAAAATAGATCCAGGAGAGATCATTTTAAAATTAATGGACTACCTGAAAGCCATGATCAAAAAAAAGAACCTAGAAATCATCCTTCAAGAAATTCTCAAGAAAAATTGCCCTGATATTTTGGAACCAGAAGGAAAAATAGAAATTGAAAGAATTCACCAATCACCTCTTGAAAATGATTACCAAAAAGAAAACTCCTAGGAATGTTATAGCCAGGTTCTGGAGTTCCCAGATCGAGAAAATATTACAAGCAGCCGACAAGAAACAATTTGAATATTGTGGAAACACAGTCAGGATAACACAGAATCTAGCAGCTTCTACATTAAGAGATCAAGAGCTAGGAAGATGATTTTACAAAGGTCAAAGGAGCTAGGATTAAAAACAAGAATCACCTACCCAGCAAAACTGAGTGTAACGTTTCAGGGGAAAATATGATCATTCAATGAAATAGAGGACTTCCAAGCATTCTTGACGGAAAAAAAAACCAGAGTTGAATGGAAAAATCTGACATTCAAATACAAGAAGCAAGAGAAGTATGAGAAAGTAAAGAGGGAAAAGAAATCATGAGGAATTTATTGAAGTTGAATTATTTATGTTCCTACATGGAAAAACAATAATTATAACTTATGAAACTTTTCTCAGTATGAGGATAGTTTAAGGGAATATAAATATATATATATATGTATATGTTTGTATATATACATACATACATACATGTATATATGTCTATATAGGAGGGTATATGTGCAAATGAATACATATGTAAGTGTGTGTATATATGTGTGTATGAATACATATGTGACTGTGCGTATGTATGTGTACAGGTATACGGAGGGCACAGGATCAATTGAACAGGAAGGGATAATATTTTTAAAATAAAATTAAAAGGTGAGAGAGGAATATAATGAGAGGAGATAGAGAAGACAGAATAGGGCAAATTATATAAAAGAGGCAAGGGAAAATTGTCACAATGGAGGAGAAAAACAGGAAGGCAAAAAGGAATGGGTCAACCTTACTCTCATTGAATTTGGCTTAAGGAGGGAATAACATACACACTAAATTGGGTATCTTACCCTACAGGAAAGTAGGGGTGAAGGGGATAAGAGGCAGGATGATAGAAGGGAGGGCAAATTGGTGGGGAGGGTAGTTAGAAGCACACACTTTTGAAAAGGGACAGGGTCAAAGTAGAAAATAGAACAAGTGGGGGGGGATAGGATGGAGGGAAATATAGTTGGCCTTTCACAATATGGAAATGTTTTGCATAGCTAAACATGTACAATCTATATTGAATTCCTTATCTTTCTAGTAAGGGTGAGTGATGAGGGAAGAAGGGAAAGAATCTGGAATTCAAAGTTTTAAAATAAAATGCTTTTTAAAAAATCATTATCATTATTATTATTATTATTATTTACATGCAATTCATGTCCATATACTCTCCTAAATCTTCTGTAGAGGTCTGCTCTGCATGCTAGAGGCCATTCTCCAAGTTTTTTGATATATTGCACACAATATAATCACAGCTGGAATCACTACCATCATCACCATTTATTAGAAAAAATTGAAACAATCTGAAATAATTGCCATAAAAGGAGGCCAAAAAGAGCCAAGAACAAGCCAGCAAGCACAGGTCACTGTAAAACATGAGCTACCTACCTAACAATATCTCTTATTCCTTCTACATAATTGACCCAACTCCTTTGCCGAATCGCATATATATTCATTGGTAATCATGCTACAGCCCACTTATCCCTACTAGAAAGCAATAAGCAATAAACACAGCACCATCTTCTGTTCCCTTCAGGCCTCACTTAATCATATGACTATTGCAGATATCTGCAAGAATCTACCAGTTCCCTTCTCATTTTCATCAAGGATACTCTCACTAAGCATAGAGGCCATTCTCATAAAAAAAATAATACATCATGATGATAAAGTGGACAAATGAGCAGATAGTTCTGATGTCTTTTTAAGTCATTTTTTTGGCAATGATACTATCTGTGATTATTTTGAAATCTCCACTTCCTTAGGATATTTTGATAACTAATTACATTTAAAATTACGCAATTTTAATTTTAATTTAATACACAAATTTCCTTTGTATGTACTTAATTTCATACGTTCTCCATGACTTCATCTTCTTTAGTGCCATTTCTACTTCCTTATATAGTTAATTAATTACTGAGGCTGTCTAATGTATTGATTCTACTGTCCTCTATGAAGAAAATAGAACACTATAGAAATTATGGCAGATATGTTCTATTTCATATTTGCTATCTGTCCAGATCAATCTATAATGCCCACTCTTCTCCCTTGTGCCAAAATATACACTGTACACACTGAGATATTTCAGTAAGGAGACAGCATTAGATTGCCATAGAATGTTTCTATTTCTTTGAAAGGAAAAGTAGTTATAAATATGCTATTTTTTTATCTTGTGCCACAAATAATTGTCACATTAGCTATAACTTTCTTCAAGGTGTTCCTCCTCTAAGCTCTTTTGGAGTCTACAAAGTTAGGATTTCATAATGTCTGATGAAATTATCTTTAATTTGCCTCTTCAAGGAAATACCACCAGCTAGTCTTCCATTTTACAACTTTATTATGTTCACATGGTCATAGATATAAAACTACAAGGTACCTCAGAGGCCATTGAGTTCATCCAACCTCTGGAATTCATCTTTCATTAAAAATAGTTAACATTTATATGGTGCTTTTAAGGTTTGCATAGTCCATTTGCCACTTACAACAACTATGTGAAATGAGACTATTTTATCCCCATTTAGGTTAAATCACTTGTCCTGAATCATAAAGCTATTAAATTTCTGAAACGGGTTTTCAATGTATGTCTTCCTGACTCAAGTACCCAGTAAAACCTAGCTGCCCCAAATTATAAGTAAAATGTGTTTTACCTCTTTACTTATCAAGACAATTTTTTTACATTTAGATTATCAATAGTTAAATTAATGTTTTATATATGGTCTAAATCTATGTAATTCTTAGCATATGATGGTCAAAGAATTTGTCACCAAATAGCCAACCTGTGGAGGAACAGACCTCCATACTTACCAAGCTTGGCTTGGTAGAACTTGTGAGAGCTTACACTCCATTATACCCATGGTTACTTCCATGTCACAGTGGAAAATCTGAGGAGGATTTTGGGGAATTACCATCTCTTTGAAAGTCAGCGTCCTTGATTCACCTCTTGTATAGCAAGCAACACATTTTTCCCAGTTGCAAAGGGGATAAAACCTCCTTCCTGAATTCTCTCCTTGGACTAGAGCAATAGTGGGAAATATAAGCATAATTACGTATTACCAACATGTAAAGAGAAGTCATGACCCCTAGGCCTTCATGCTGTCAACAGTCAAGTAGGTCTCTTCTCTGAAAATTTGCATATGCTACTAATTCATGTTTAATAATAAGCTTGTTCTTCAAATTAGATTATGAGCTTCTTGAGAGCAAGTACCATGTCTTGGACTTTTTTGTGTTCTTCCTTCCTATTTCCTGGCCTTAGAGTTCATGGCAGATGCTCAATAAATGTTTAAAAAGGAAGGGAGGAGTAGAGCTTGGTATAGTATAAAGCACTAGATTTAGAAAAAGAAGGCTTGAATTCAAATACCAAATCTTTTCCTTATTATGTGTGAGGCCTTGAGTAAATCTTTTCATAGATTAAAGTTTCCTTACCTGTAAAATGGGGAGGGGAGAAGGAAGGAGAAGGAATTGGATTAAATTATCTCCTAAGTCCCATTTAACTCTAAATAATATGATCCTAAGGAGTAAAGGAATGTAAAGCTCCCTTTAGATCATACCCTTACATACAAATTACCTTCCTTCACCCTTGTTAAATTTGTAGAGGGCATCCTTCCTTTATGGAGATGAACACATTCAGTTATCTCAACTTTGGGATATAAAAATGGACACAATAGATCAAAAATGCCTTTTTCCTCATCTCTGGAAGAAGCATGTCTTACTATGTTTGGACTTCTTTCTCTCTACATATGGTAAGAGAGCGCTGATTGTGCAGTTTCTTCGATGGAGAGAAGAGTTTTTCTTTATGCTCCCCCTCATGTTGTCATATATAATCACTATATGCCAGACTAAGCAAACTATAAGCTCACTACCACCTACAATCACTTTCTTATTATAGAAAAGATCAAGAGAAGGGAACATATGAACATGCCATAAATGTGCTCTCTCTTGCCTCAACCAATAACCCAATGAAACCAAAATGAAAACTGCACACCCCATCCCCATCAGTGTAGTCATTTCAAAGTTATTTTAACCAAAGCAATATGCCTTGCAAATATGTTGTACAAACCTTGAGCTTATGATGAAGAAGTGATATTGTTAGAGTGTAATGCATTTTTCAAAGTATTTTCATATCTATTGTTATGTTAAATCCTGACAGTTCTGGGAACTAGATGGGGCTTTAAGTCAGCCATTTATAAGAGTTGCTAAAGTCACATAAAATATTCTTTCCTTCAGGACTTCCTACATCATAACTATAACCTGATGCTTCTATATTGAAAAAACTCAGCTGAACTCTCAAACTTATATTTTTACATAGCCCAGGGCTCCTATAAACAGCCAACTAAGAGCTACACCCAGGTTCAAGGAATTCTTTGGGCCATCATGTTTTTAAATCTATAATTCATGGGGTGGCTAGGTGGTGCAGTGAATAGAGCACTGGCCCTGGAGTCAGGAGGACCTGAGTTCAAATCCGGCCTCAGACACTTAACACAAAAACTAGCCGTGTGACCTTGGGCAAGTCACTTAACCCCAACTACCCTCCAAAAAGAAAAAAAAAGAAAAAAAGAAATCTGTAATTCACAAACTCATTTTTTGTCTTTTACTAGATTAAACTAGGTCATAAAAGTTCAAAGAAGAAACATGAAGCAGAATTTGCTTTAATCAAATTAAAATCAACTTAAGACTACTGACTTACATTATTCTTGTTATCTGATTACATTTAGGTGAGTCCTTACATAGTGCATAGTACCGTTCTGAGAAGTTTTCAGAATTTTTAGATAGGATCACATTTAAATCATCTCAAATAAATACTCCTTTTAACTATTTTTATGTTAATTTGTAGTTTTTTATTCAATTATATTTTGTTTTGTTTCAAATTCTTTCCCTCTCCAACCAATTGAGAAGGCAAGAAAAATAAAATACATTACAAATATGTTCAGACATGCAAAACAAATTTCCATATTAGCCATATTCCAAGGTGAGAAAAAAGCAAGAAAAATAAATATGCTATGAAAAAGAGAAATATGGTATATCCTAGGAGTCCATCAGTTTTCTATCTGGAGGTATATAGCATGTTTTTATCATAAATCTTTTGGAATTGTGATTGGTCATTGTGTTGATCATGGTTACTACATCTTTCAGGATTGATTATCTTGACAATATTGTTGTTCCTGTGTAAACTGTTCTCCTGGTTCTGCTCACTTTAATTTGCATCAGTTCATACAAGTCTTCCCAGGCTTTTCTGAAGTCATCCATTTCTTACAGAACAACTACATTTTTATATACCATAACTTGTTCAGCCATTCTCCAATTTATGGGCTCCCTCTCAGTTTCCAACTCTTTGTCATCCCAAAAAGAACTGCTATAAATATTTGTGGACACACAGGCCCTTTTCTTCTTTGATCTTTTTGGGGTATCAACCTAGTAGCAGTATCACTGGGTTAGAGGGTAGGTACAGTTGAATAGCCATTAGGGCATGGTTCCAAATTGTTCTCCAGAAGGGTTGGACTAGTCCATAGCTCTACCAGTAGTACTTTAGTGCACCTATTTTCCCACATCCCCATTTCCTTGCTATATACTATTTTTGGAAGAAATTAAAAGGTCACCTAAAGCATAACTCTAAAGCTAAAAATAGCTTGACTTCTTCTAGTAAGAGCATAAGAAAACATCTATTTTCCCAGACATCGCTGGCCATTCCTGAAGGTTTGGGTTTTTTTTTAACTTTTTATCTGATTTCTTTTCAGGAGACAACAATGGATGGTCTCAGCAGTTTGATAAATATTTTGCAAATAATTATAAAATGATTTCCCTGTATCCTTTTGAGACAGAGTCCTCTGAATGCTGTAAGTAGTCATAGGAATCTACCATCATTATTAAATATCACAGAGTCAAATATGCTTCTTTAGTGAACTTAAGCGTAATGAAAAGCTATTTTGTAAAATATGAGATGTGATTTTTAAAAAATCGATGAATTGCAATCTGTTATTTGAACTTTCTCTCCCAAATAATTGTAAGAGAAATCGTAGGAGAAGAGAAAGTAATTCTTCATGCCTTTCATTGTAATAACGATTAATCATATGTAAGAGGTTGTCATGACTGAAGATTTTGTAAAACGGAAATAATGTCTGTCAGGGATGAACAATGATTTTTGGCATGGACTCCACTATAACTTGAATGCTCTCATGAACTCTGACATAAATAAAACCAAAAATGGGGGTCGTACATGGATTTGAATGCTTGTCCAAGCAAGAAATATCCTATGAAACTCAGTTATCTTTTAAGTTATGACAGTATCATTAATCACAACACAATGTGTAGAAATATTATTATAGATTACAAAACTATTGGATTTAGATGTCAGGCCTTTAGATCTAAGTATTTCTAATGTTTTCTATAATGAAGATGAATTGGAAACAAAGTAACTTATTTTTTACAATCTTGATTATACTCTATAATAAAAATGGGTAACATTTATACCTAAAAGGTAAAGTTTGCACTCAGCATTTTGATTAATAACATTATTGGGTACAGTGTTGTATTCTACTATCACTTAAAGATGTAGCTTAATTTTTTTAATCTAGCACTTGTAGTGTTCACTTTGAGATGAATAAAAATGTACACACAAATTTTAAAGGGGCAATATGTGTGGCCATAATGTGTAGCCATAATTATCCCAACAACTCACAGAGAAATTAAGCATCAGGGTGGGCACAAAGTTAAAGGACAAAATTGGGGGGGGGGGTCAGTCCAAGTTGTTTAAGTTGGGTTATATATTTATATTTAAGTTATTTAATGGGTTAAAAGTATTTAGAAACAAGTAACAGATGTTACCTAGAAGCTAACATGAAACCTTGATATAATAATTGGACAGACCATATTAGTTCCAAAAGTATATTCCTTTTCATTTTTTTTACTTTTTTATTGGTGTCTTTTTGTTGAATAAGAGTTTTATATCTAAATTGAAATGAAGAATGAACTAGGGAACTTAATGGAAAGTGTCATATGAAGACTTTAGGTAAAACTTTAATTAAGGTTCCTAATGTACTGCATTTAAAGCCATATTTCCATATATGTATACTTCACATTAAACGTGTGAGTCTTGTTTTTGTCCATTTGGTAGCTAGATGAGAGGAAATTCTAATATTTACTTCAATATTACAAATGTCACTGGTATGCATAGTCCTTTCACTGATGCAGATTACAACTCTTCTATGACTCATCTGACAATGTTGGAAAGTTGCTATAGTGAAAAATAAATCATCCTACAGTCAACCTAGTATTGAGCCTCTCCTACTTCACTAAATGTTCTTGCATGACAAATAGCTGATCATCACCTGGTAGATGCTTTCCAGCTTGATAAGAGGACCTATCTTCTGGCATAATCTTGAAAAAATCAGGGTCACCTCTATGCCATTGTGTGATATCAAAATAAGACATTAATAGGGGAGAACATTTCATTAAACACTATAAAACTGATTTACATGTATACTTTTTGACCTCTAGAACTCTATTTGCATGTAACATTCTGCACAGTGCTTTCCAGAAAGCATAGTTCTCTAAATATGTATCTTTAATTTCAATGTCCTAACATAGAGGCTATGACTTGGAATGGCATGACCAACCTATCAAGCTTAAAGGATGAGGCCTCTGTCTTGCTCTTGAAGACACCTGACTGAAGAGAGTCATTGAGAGGACTGAGGTCAGCTCCTAAACGGTATGAAGGAATAGACTAGTCGACTTAACCTTCTTCCAAGGAATTCTCTGGCCTCTATTTATTTTTGCCCTCTTTTATGCTGGTCCTGGGAGTGTCTCAGATCTGCAACAGCCATATTTCAGTCCAACTTCCTCAATGCCATGATTCATCCTCAAGAGCAGATAGTCACCTCTAGCAAAGTACCCATGGTACCATATGAAGAAGATAACACCAATCACTTCAATGCAATGAAAATGGGGATACACAGAAAGCCTTATCCTTTAACCTTGTTGGGTTTACCAAACTTCTCTTGTTCATATCCTCTACATTCTCATTTTATCAGATTTTACTTTTAACTACCACCCTTTAACAGGATGCTTACACGATTCTATGCTTCCAAGGAAGATGCTGGGTTTGAAGTCAAAGAAAATCAGGGCTCTGTCAGTTATTATCTGTGTGGCCTTGGGCAAGTCTCTTGACCTCACTGAGCCTCAGCTTCCTCATCTGCAAGATGGAGAAACAGATGATCTTTAAGATCCCTCATAGATCTGAGCCCATGATCTTTTGTTCTAGGTAAAAGTAAGGAATTAGTAGTTCCTCATAAGGATATGAGCACTTATTCACAAAAGCCAAAGAATAATGACTTCGTTTTATTCTGTTCTTAAGGAACTGAGGAGCTATGCCAAGTTTCTAGAGGGTATCTGCAGGACCTTGCTTTCTGTACCCCTAAATATGGTAGATCTTTAAAGTTCTAGCATGAAAACAAACTCGATTTCCTTCACTTCCTCTTGAAGGACAGCAATTTCTCTTTGTAGTACCTTTTTCACTCTCATTCATAGGGACATAAATAAGAGCACCAATAAGTGACCCACACACAGGGATATACTGGCAAATGTTTAACAACCAAGTCTAGACTGATGGAAAGATATTTATTCAAATCTCACTTTTAAGCTTAATCAACATTATTAACTTTCCTCCATTACTTGCCTAAGTCTAGACTATTAACAAAACAATAAATCAAGTCCCAATTTTTTTTTCCAAATTCTGAGGTATAAATGCTTACAATGAAAATTTAACAATTGGCTCTCCCAAGCCAATATGGGCAACCTCCAGCACACCACGGTCCCTTTCTCCTAGGTGTGGCTAAAGTAACAACCACATGTGCTACCTACCAATGGTGAGAAACACATTTACTTTAAAGTCTTGTTTTCCCTGTTTTCCTTGATTTTCAAGTAATTATACAAAACTTGACATTTAGTGATTTGGTAGGAAATGGAGGCCCCTGAAGTCCTAAACTAAAATTCACTTGGCCAATAATAGGTAAATATAGGAATTTGTGGCTGTGAAGATTCCTATTTCCTCAATTACAATGGTGCCTCACCTACTTTGAAGCTCTTGAAAAGATGTGGACTTTGCTACATTGGATTTTTGTTTTAGACTGAACTTGTGATTTCATTGATATAGGACACACCTTTAATCAATGTAGATGGCCAAATGCTCTACAATAGTCTCAGAAGGAGGCCTCAATCACTGATAGAGTGATTAAGTCACTTTCCCAGGGTAACACAACCAGTATGGGTCAGAATGAGGACTTGAACCTGGATCCTCCTAACTCAGAGACCAGCTTTTAGTCCTGTACCACCAGAGCCCTTAACCTAGGGTCCATAGGGCCCATTTTCAGTGGTCCATGAACATAAATGGAAAAAAATTCTATCTTTGTTTTTACTGAGCTCTAACTAAAATTTATCTTTTCCTTCAATTATCTTAAATCATTATTCTGAGAAGGAATTCTTAGGCATTACCAGTCTTCCAAAGGCATACAGGACAGAAAAAGGCACCATCTTGCCTCTCATATGGCAGATGTTATTACCTTAAAATGAGGGTTGTTAGTTGAGGGGGGGAGGAAATGAGGGGAAGGAAGTTTGTTTTGTTTTGTTACAAATGTGAAAAACAAAGTATAGTAGGATCTCTGTATAAAACTCCTCATTATTACACAATGGAGTACACTATGGGTTAAGCTACACTTCTACAATTTATAACTATCTAAGGCAGGCCATTTAGCCTTTCTCCAATGCCAGATTTTAGAGGGCTTCCACTGCCTTTATTATTTCTCAAGTATAAATTGTTTGGAATGCAAACTGGGGTTTCATTTTTCTTCATTTGGATTTCCACAGCTAGAAGCCTCAAACAATTTCAATGACAGGCTCTTGGCATCTGTGCTATACTCTAGGAAGGATGCTGTCAGCATCATGGCTGCAGACCCAAAACTTTCCCTGAGACACTATCTAATCGAAGTCCGAGAAAGAGTTGTGAGAGCTGGCTGACCAATAATTCCAAAAGGAACCAGAAGACAGGTAGAGGGGGCCCTGATGCTACTTTTCCATACTCACAGTGTGGACCTTGACCAATAAGGACAGAATAAAACATACTGGGTACCACAGTCATCTCATGATGTCACAAAGGAATGAAAATTCTACTAAACCTGTTCATTTGGAATGTTTAGCTCTGTGACTCATTGATCACATTATTAAAATTATTAATGCTCTGTAGTACAATGGGACAAGCATTGACTCTAGTCAGAGAACTCACATTCAAAATCCTGCCTTGAATGAGGTATGATATTGGGCAAATCAATTAACCTCCCTGGGACCTAGCATCCTCATCTGTAAGATGGCAGATGCTACGGGTGTGGGGAGGGCAGTATAAACTGAATGGCCTCTGAGGCATCTTGTCTCTAGAACTAAGAAGCTGACATGTACTTGCTTTTCCTGCAAGCTTCAAATGCAGCTTCTGAAAGTGTTGAATAAAGTCCTTTAAGGCTTTCATTCTCTCCCAGAGATAGAGTCTAGTTAAACCTAAGGATGCCTTCTCAGAATAATATTTTTAAATAATTGAAGGAAATGCTAAGTGGTTAGTGAAAATAAGGGTACATTTTTCTCATCCAAATTCATAGATCCCCTAAAATCTATTCCAAGATTTAAAACCTCTGCTCTATCCCCAACCAGCAAAACTAAAGGCAGAAATCCCTTCCTTTCACTGCTTTCTCTTCTTCCCCATCCTTTCCCCACACACAACCCATAGGCAAGGGAATCAAGAAAGTCTTCTACAATAGAGAATTAGGCATTTCTCTGCCCACAGAGAAGTGACAGAAGGGTTCAAAAAATTTGTCAGAGAAATTCTCCAGAAGCAAATGGCTTCTTCAAGTGGTACACATGATAGATTATCAAATTATCTGAAAAACTCCTGAACTCTCCTAAAAAAATCTGCAGCAAAGCTATGGTATAACTTGTTTAATGAATTTTCTTTTCTTCTATTTTCCTCACTAGTTCATAACAATTATGCAGTGTTCTATTAAAGGTAATGGCTATGCTGCTACTCATAACACTTTCTTCTTGAATAGCTTCAGCGTTAATATGGACCTCAAAGTGCATCACAGAGGAACAAGCCAGCTTTGGAAATAGTTACTTCCCTAGGTCACAGGACAGCAAGTTCTAAAGAATGCTGATTTCATTCATTTTGCTGGGAGTAAAGGAGGGTAGGTCGGTTAAAATGAATGTGGGTTGATAATTTAATGTACACATTTACAAGGCTGCATTAAGCCACATCATTTCAGTTCATAGATGTGTGAATTATTCTTAACAATATCTAACATCCAGAGAAAAGTAAATCAAATATGAATTTGGAACCTTAATTTAAAGCCTTACCTAACTGTCCCCAGCATAGGATATGCTGTGGTACTAAGTAATTTTTTCCTAGCTTCTCTCTTCCTCTTTCTATCTTCTTGTTCATCCCTCACCCTCTGCTATCCCTCTCCCCCTCCTCTTTATTCAGTGGTTGATTCTGTGCCAGTGAAATGTCTATGCCAAGGTCTAGAGCTTGACTGTGATGAAGCCAACTTACGTGCTGTGCCATCTGTATCTTCAAATGTGACTATGATGTAAGTAGAGCAGAATGTCCTCATTTGTTAGCCTTTAATTGTACCCAGACAGACAACATCACAACTAGTGCTTCACAATTAATACTGACACCTTGTCTGTAATATCATATAAATGATATCACTGACCTTCAGTTCATAGGGAATGTACTTTGAGTGATTGTAAATTGGTTGTTTTCCTATTGAAGTTAAGACTAAGAAGAATAAAAGAATCTAATATTTCAACACCTAAGGTGGTTTGCTGATCTATTCCTACTGCTGAATCAGACTAAGCTCTATCTGCTTAAGATGGAAATGCTGACAATATAATGCTAAACATCTGGTTGAAAACTGTGGAAATTGTCTCTCAGCAAAGAGCTATTGGATTAAAGGTGTAGGAGGTGGCTTACATATTCTTTCTTAAAATTTCATTTGTTCAGTGAACAAAAATCAATTTTCTCTCCCTCCCACCTTCCCCCACTGGAAAACATAAGCAAAAATCCTTATAAAAACAACAACAAAAACCCTTGCACAGTCAAGCAAAACATATTTCTACATTATATGGTATCATAAGAAACTATTAAAGGGACATTTTGAGAGAAACGAGAAGCTTATTATGACATGATGCAAAGTTACATAAGCAGAACCAAGAGAACAGTTTATATAATAACAAAATTGAAAAGACAGATACCTTTGAAAGATTTAAGAACTCCATCAACACAGTGATCAACCATGATTCCAAGGGACGAGTGCTGAAAACTGCTTCACACCTTCTGACAGAGAGGTGATGGATTGGTTTCACAGACCAAAATGAGACATATATCTTTTGGACATGTTAATGTGTTTGTGTGTGAGAGACTCACATTTCTGTACCCAGCCAATGCATAGATTTTATTTTGCTTGACTATAATTACTTGTTACAAAATAATATTCTTTATAAAAAAGAAAAGAAAATTGAGGTACAGAAAGCTGAGGGGTTTTCCCTCTTTTAATTATGTTACTTTCAGAGATACAAGTTGTCCAAATGTTTACTGAAATTCTCACTTTTAATCCAGCTGGTTTCATGTCATATAAACTGTCTTTGAAAGCACAAGGTTCATGTCAACAAGTAACAGATCAATCCGTGTATGTAGCAGACACTCCTAAGATAATATAGTCCAAGTGGGAAAGGGCCTTAGGATGCATCAAGTCCAACCCTCTCATTTTATGGATTAGGAAAAAGAAACCTAGATCAGGTAAGTGACTTGTCCATGGTCACACAACTAATTACTATCTAAGGTGTGATCCGAACCCACACAGCTTTTCCTAATTCTGTCTAGTTCCCTATCCACTATGCCATGTTGTTTCAATAAATGTCTGTTGAAATTAATTTCAACTCTACATAAGAAAGTAAGTTTACATGGGTTGGGAGGTAGGGAGGGATAGATTTGTGGAACACAGTAGGGAGGAGCTGGAAATGCAAGCAATAATTCTACCATCTTCCTAGCTAGTCCCCCAGTACTTTTGACAAGAAATGTTATTCTATGGATCAGGTATCAAATATTTCTAAGCCACCAACAGTTTGTATAGCTGGTAATGGCCTGGGAAAATAAAAAAAAAAGTAATATAATAGACCTAAGATCTAAGGGAAGTTATTTTCTCTCCGAACTCACTAAGGTATTAGATGGCACTTTCCCAAGCTCACAAGGAAAAAATGAGCTTCTTTCATACTCTTCTCACTGAGCAAAACAGAGACTAACAGAGAACAAAAGAAAGATAGTGAGAGAAAGAGTGCACTGCATACTATTTTAATCTTCATATTCATGTGGATTTCATTCAAATTTTAAAAAGTTATATATATATATATATATATATTGGACATGCTAATGTGTTTGTGTGTGAGAGACTCAGGTAGAAGCTGTTTGTCTTTTTTTTATGTTTGTATTCCTAACATTTAGCACAGTGCCTGGCACACAGTAGGAGTTTTGTGCATTTACTGACTGAGTATTAAAAACCAAAAGTAAAGGACGCTGGTACAACATAATGCTATAAAGAAAGCATTATTCTCTGTGATGTCTCACTTCTGCAATATTTTGAGAGCACAGAATGGCATTCAATACCTGCAATATCCTGTCAGGATATTTTGTATAGTTTTCATCTGCTTTACTGCACAAAAGAACTAAAATTGCTTTTTGAGGGGAACCTCTTTAATCCTCCCAGTAAGTCAGTGAAATGAGGAACTGGGTCACAGGAAGGTGAATTACTTGACCAGCATGTTAGTGGAAATATAGAAATTAGTGAGATTTGATCTGAAAATACCTTGGTAGACAACCATTTTTTCACTATGGTGAACAACACAACCAAATACCCCTGTCAGTTAACTAATCGTTTCTTCCAACCTTGATGGTGATAGGAGCTGGACCTGGGGATTCTGATAACTCTGATAAAATTCCCAATAGTTTCAGGATATCCATGTAAAAAATAGAGTTGTAATTTGTGAAGAGAAGAACTGATAAGTCTCAGGTATGATGATTCTGATTTTGAAGTAAATGGAATTCTCGTGTATTTCCTTGCTTGTGCTTTAGTGGCTGTAGATGAAGTAAGATAAGTGAAGTAAGATAAGTAAGGGGATTTAAAAGACAAGTGGTACACATTACACCATGCAGCCGTTGGCTTCCTGACTGAAAGTGAGCTTGGGATTAAAAAAATTAATCAATGAGCTCAATCAAGAAAGCCAAGATAGCATAGTATTAAATTTAGATGTACAGTGCTCTGAGAGGAGTATACTTCATTTTCATCTGAAGTCATGCAAGAAGGGGTCCTGGAGGGAAGCAGCCATGTTCTATTCTTGGAGATTTATAAACTTTAGTGGAGAAGAGTTTAGAAAGTTTAAGGTAACCTCATCTGGGACCACGTAGGTTTCTTTTACATGCATTTCTAACTTTCTTTCCATGATCTTTCATTTCTGAATGTGTCTCTTCTCATTTCTCTTACTACGAAAAAAACCCACCTACAAAATGAACTCATGAACTAGAATGTTGTTAGCTGGAGCACAGAAGAGAAAGAGAAAAGTAAGTCCTAGGAGGAAAAGGGAAAACCTGGAGGCAGTTGCAACAACAAAGGAAAATAGGCTAGTAATTAGATCTCAGGTGCAATAGAGCTGAATTCAAAGTTCAGCATAAAAGTCAGAAAAGTTGAGGAGGCTTAGTATCCCAAACAGAATCAAAGAATTATCATAAAAAGTATAAGGGAAAAGAGTCTTATGGGAAAAAAATTCCCTGGACAAACCAGTTCTAAGAGGAGCTGACATCCTAAGGATGTCCACAATAGGACCCAAGGTTCATCCAAAGCTAAATTCCAGTATGTTTTACAAGCCTGACTGCTCAAATGCCCAATATTAAACCTTTATGAGGGCTATGAAACCTTTCCACCAGGCCTAGATATGTTTACATGTGTGCATGTGTGTATATGTTTATGTATATGTATATAATATGTATGTGTGTACATGTATGTATATGTATATGTGTATGTGTACATATGGATTTCTCTGGTTTACCACAATTCAAAATTAAGATCTCAAAGTCTAATATTCCAAAAAGGGTGGCAGCACCAACTTGAGGTATGCCAAAGTTATACAGATCTGAGAAAACACCAAAAAGGGCTATAACTATCTTTGGTGATGGGCCTTTGAAGTTTCAGACCGGTACAAGAAAAATCAACAGTTTTTCATATGAGAGCTTAAGGTAATGAGAATAGGGTATTCCTGGCATCATACACGACTTGGATTTTTTTAACCGAAAAAACCTCTCTTTAAAAAAAAAAATCAAATGCCAAATGTTGAAGGAATATTTGCTTTTGCACAAAACATTATTGGAGTCATGATTTCTTGTTGAATGTTCAACCCTTTGAGACCAAGCAAAATAAGCCTAATATTGTACTCAAAGCACTTACATCCTTCCTAAGTCTTCTCTTCCAGTCTGAACATCCCTCTTTCCTACAAGTGATTTTTATAAAACATTATCTCAACTCCCACCCCCACCCCCACCCCAAAAAAACCTGGTCACCTTTCTCTGGGTATGCTACAGTGTTGCCAATAGCCTTCCTAAAATGTGGTTCCCAGAATGGTCAGTCAAATATTCTTTCTCATGCTTCTCCACCCCAACCCCTGACTTATTCCTGGATTTCCTCATGTGAATATACTTTCTTCCCATGGAGTACTATCCCATTCCACTTCTTTTACTTGTCCTGTTTCTTTTCAATAAGGTCTACCCATCCAGCGCCATGGTCTAATCATGGGTTTCACTCTACCAAGTCTCAAAGATAGCTATGCAGTCAAATTTTATATTTGATTTTAAATTGTTGTTTTTTAGTCCCTCAGTGAATCCTTAAATCCAGGCTTTAAATGTTGTGTTAAACCCTGGATATAGGAAGATATAAAACCATCTTTTATTTAATTTTCCAACTCTTTCCTTAATTTGGAATGGGACTATTACAGGTTAATAACTTGTATGGAGACAGATAGTTTGAAAGTGAAAGAAACTAAAAAAAATTAAACCAGGCTCCAACTGAAGGTGGTACTAAAATGTTTTTTCACAAATTCACTTTGGCAAAAATGAACAAGTATAAGTTCATTCCTGGGATTATTTATTCATTATTCCAAATTGCTAACCATTAACTCCTTTTAAGTAGCATAAGCAGTTGCCTTTAAGGTGTTGGGAGTGAGTGACTGACATTGGGCTTTAATGGGAAGAGCATTTATTTGATAACCAGCTTCAAGTCCTGGTTCTGTTACAAGTTAGCTAACTTTGAGAAAGCCATATGGCTGCCAAGTATAAAGATATACTAGAGAGTAATACAGTGGTTTTTCCAACTCCTAAATTTGGACAATAACTTCATCTCTCTACAAAGATATTGTGACAACACGATCATAAGTTCATAGCCATATATTTTGAATTGTATTTATTTTATTCTGAACTTAAGAAATAAAACAAGTATTTCCATACATATTCAAATAGAAAAAATGCACACTTTGAATGACTAAGTCATTTTGACCCAAAATCACTACAAAGAACATATGAAGATGCTATCTGCATCCAGAGAAAGAACTGATATATAGAATTATATTACTTATATGTACAAATTTATGCCTAATGGTAGCCATCTCGGGGTGGGGGGGCCGGTAGAGGGGAGAAAAAAGTTACGTAACTTTATTATATATTTAAAAGGAATAGCAAAATATACATAATACATTTGCAGTTTCATGTACAATCTTTTTTCCTTTTCTACTGTTATGGAAATACTTGTTTTATTTCTTAAGTTCAGAATAAAATAATTTTTTTAAAAAAGAAAAAAAGAATAAATATGTTCTAAAATATCCATAGTCACATATTTGAAGAGATCAAGTCCAATCATCTCCTTTTACAGAAAAGGAAACAAAGGACAAGAGAGGTTAAGTCATTTGCCCAAAAATCACACAAGCACCAAAATTTGAGCCAATATTTTGAAGGGGTTCCAAAAGAAAGGTGTTTTAAAAAATTATGCCTGGGATATAAAGTATGATTTACCTAAGAAAATATTCTGTGAATACAACAATAGGCTAAAATACATGCAATATTTACTTAAATAAAGCAACAGATTTCTTGTGGCTATGACTGATTTACATATGAGCAAAGCAAACTCCAATATGAATTTACACAGCATGCACATTTTATGAATGTATGAGGCAGAATTGCAAAATATGGGTCACATAAGAAGGTATAAAAGGATCTTGAGAGAGAGGTGTCATTAGCTAAGATAAAGTTTATGACATGATTGCTCTGTTTGGTTGTGTGAAAGGTAAGATTAACATCTCTGGAGGATTTCTAATTCAGCAACTTTTAACAATCATTGAAAACACTAACCAACCAGTGGCTAAAATATAGAATAGTGCTACCTAAACATTTCACAGGGAGCAGACTCAAGTAAACTATGATTATCAGAAAGAGTATTTCCTGGGGTTTATATCACATAATGTGGCTATCCAGAAAAGTCACAATATCATATATCAGGGGTGGAGAATCTGTACCCTTGAGGTCACATGTGGACTTCCAGGTCCTCAAGTATAGATTTAGTCAAAGGGATGTACTTGAGGACCTACAGGACCACATGTGACTTCAAGGCTACAGGTTTCCCACCCCTGAAACAGATGAATGACAGAACCAGAAGGGACTTTAGAGATCATCTGAGAAGGCATTTTATTTTACAGATAAGGACACTGAGGCCAACAGAGATCAGTAACAAGTAATTAGTGGCTGAATTGAGGAAATTAAGCCCTCCTGACTCATTATTCAGCAACGGAGTGATGGAGTGGATAGAAGGGGCCAGGCTTGGAGGCTGGAAAGTCTAGGTTGAGTCCTGCCTCAGAAACATTTCTACCACACCCCAACAACTCTGTACGAGATGGAAGGTTTGGGTTATATCTAATGCAGTCAATTATGTAGATAATTTTTGGTCAAGCTGTAGACTATTAGGAAATATTCCTATACAATATCTCACAAACTGAGCACAGTTTATTCAGCTATCCTGGTGACAATTTCCCTAACAATCATTTTCAAAATGAAGAGAGATTAGTGAAATGAATTATTTTGAGATATATAAAATGGACACTTTGAGTTCATTTTAAATGAACTTTTCATTTAATTACATTAAAATTTACAATTGTGCTAGGGAGCCAGTCTCATAGGAGATAGACCACTAGGCTTACAGTTAGAGAACGTAAGTTTAAGTCCTGATTCTGATGCTTATAGCTTCTCCAAGTTTCAGTTTTATCATCCATGAAATAGGAGTGAAAACATATATACTAACTCATGTTATTATGAAAAAAAAAGTGCTTTGTGAACCAAAAAGTTCTTCCAGAAGAACATCTTCTGAAATGATGTTCCCTGGGTGGAGAAATGAAAATCAATTGATGAATATAGATGAATATGAATGGATGAAAATGAGTATTAATTAGATATCAAAATTAAATGAATACAAAATATTAGGGTGTTACACATCCTAATATTAACAGAATGTTAGGGTGGTTACATTGTGTTCTATATCATTTGACATTAAATTAGATTTGTTTGGCTTTTTAAAATCCACTTGCCTATAAGAAGAGCTATTTCAAAATCAAAACATTGGAACCATTTAAAAATTATGAAATATTAGGGTGAATTCAATGTGTATGAGCTACTATGCCCCCTGGGAGGGCACAAAATGTGTGATAAAATAAAGTATATAACTATTTATGACATCACTAATATAAGACTATCTTAATATCAAAATTCACACTAATTTCAGGTCACTACAGTGGAACTTACTAAGAAAACTTCCCAGTGATGGTTTCAAGAAGTACCAGGACCTTCAGAAGCTGTAAGAAAACATTTGAACCACACAAAAGGATCAGAAACAGAGATGACTACCTTTTTTTTATATTTTTGCATATGCTATTTGAATCTCCCTTTGCAGCTCCCCAGGGAATATTGATATACAATAAAGTTCCAGAAAAGGACAGCTTTCCCTCTCTCTCCTTCTCTCTCTGTTTTGAGCAGGGAATTGTTAGGTTAAGGCTTTTGCTGCTTCCAGTTAACAGTTTTGTAAGACATTCTGGAAACTATTTAGGAAACTCTCACAGGACAGAACAGCCCCATAAAAACCAGAGCTGTATACACATCCCAATCCCTACAATGCTTTTGTCACCCTCCTCCACCTAACTACCCCCAAAAAAAGGAATTCTCGATAATCAATGTGCTCTTGAATTATGATAGAAAAGAAAAATATAGAATATATATCCTCCCTATCAAGGTAAACTAAGCTATCTTCTGAGGGCATATACTAGCTCACAGCTCAAAGCTAACTGAAATTAGTAGTTGGTAGGCAATTCAAAGTAACATTTGCATGTTATTTTGGCTCAGCATTGGTTCCAGAATCTTATTTTCTTTACAGATTAAGGCCCTATTTATTCATCCCAAAGTCAAACTCAGACAGTGGTAATGCTGATCTTCAGAGATTATTTAGCAACGTAGTGATGAAGTGGATAGAAGGGGCCAGGCTTGGAGGCTGGAAAGTCTAGGTTGAGTCCTGCCTCAGAAACATGCTCCATGTGACTGTAGTCAAGTGACCTAACCTCCCAGTGTTCACATACAACCCTCTATATCTGTTACCAATCTACATCTTTTTAGAATTATTTTCCTCACCAGAAGCTCCTTACACACATGAAAGAGGAGGGGAGGGAGATTTGGGGGGAATGGAGAGTTGGGAAAAGAGAGGAGGGAGTGAAGTAGAGGGGAGAAGTGGGGGGAGGCAGTGAAACAGGGAGGAAGAGTGAGAGAGAGAGAGCGAGAGAGAGCAAGAGAGAGCGAGAGAGAGAGAGAGAGAGAGAGAGAGAGAGAGAGAGAGAGAGTTGAAAAACTAGTTGAATGTTTATGTCATGGATTATCAAACCATCTAGAGAAAATATAATGATTTCTTATTTCATTTTCATTCTCCAAAGCTATTATTTATCTAGAAAAGCTATGTCTATATCTCACCATTAAACTAAAAACTTAAAAATGTCACTGATGAGCAATTTAAAAATAAAAATAAAGAATTCCATAATAGAATACCTTCAAAATATAAGCAATCAAAAGCATTATCATATTTAAAAAGAATTTTAAATACAAGAATATTTTATAACTTAGACTGAAGCTTTTGTTATCAAGAAGAGATCAACACTACAGTCAGTCCTGATAGAATCACTTCAAGGAGACTGTTCTCACTATTTTCTTGATTGGAAAAAAAATTTTGTGTCTCTAGTGCCACCTGATGTCCAGAGTTTTAAATGCAGCCGGTAATATTCAAATAGAGTTTTGCCCCATAGAAATTTAGCCTTTTGTACAGTAAACACAGAGCAATGGACTAAGTGGCCAGCCTGATTCACTTATTAATGACAACAAAATAACTAGCCCACAAGTGGTTATCTGACAAATAATTAACAATTTCTTGCTTAGCACTAGATCTCTTTTTTTGTTCCAGACCTGTAATTTCAAATCTGTAAGACGCTCCAAGATGAGGAAACTCCATCTTTTAATGAAGACAAGCAACTGTTCTACAACTTCTTGAGGCATTGGGCTTACCTAGAGTCACTCAGTTATCATTTGTTAATTCAGGCCAGCTCTCTATCCACTAGTCCACACTGCTCATTATGCCTTGGGTCATCGTAACTATTTTTTTAAATGACTATCAATAATAGTTAATCTAATAGTATCCTAATGGTATTCATGAGGTCATAGTTTAAGGAGCTTAAAGGTCATCTGGTCCAACCCTTTCATTTTTAAATAAAGAAACTAAGACCCAGAGGAATTAAACAATTCGCCCAATATCACACTGGTAGTAAACCCAGAGCTAAGATTTTAACCCAGATATTCTGACTCCCTAAATTCATTCTATACTATACCACAATGTATTGATTACAGTCAAAGACTTCATAGTAAACAGTGAAGTATAAACAAAGGTGGTTTCCTATATTGGAAGGTCTTAAGTGAAAAAAATTTATGTACAATCCCAGGGTTCACAGAAGAGAATAGTGACCCACACAGACATACCCTCCCTAAATCCAAGCAGTCAAACAAAAATCTGAGTCATCTGGGTCATCTCCCTGAATGTAGGGGAGAAGCTATTATGAAAAGCCAAGGCTTTAACATGTGTAAATTTGGTATAGTCTTTAGTCCTGCTTTAGTCATAAGAAAGATGAAACCCAGCCACAAAACTTGTTTGTCAAAAGTTAGACTGGCCTGAGGTCTAAGAACAGTAAGCACTATGCTAACTTATTCTGAGGATGAAAAATTACAGAGGGGAGGGGGGCATCTAAAATTTACCTTTCAAGAAATTTTTATCTAAAGTGCCATATAGCATAATATTTAATGTTTATTATATTTTGTTTCTAAAGACTCTAAAAGCATGTTTTGCTGTATAGTTTATATTTTAATTTTTTATTTCCAAATACTTTATAAGAACATTATACATATATTCTTGAACTTAACTAATATTGCTACAATATCTCCAAGGCCTTTAAAATCTTTTTTTTCCTACCCACAACAGATCTATAAATGCTCATTAGGAGTACATTGGTCACTTCTTTTCCAGTGAGACAATTTAGGATGAATCCTTAGCTCTTCTAGAAGCTCTTTTTAAAGTTTTGTATATATTGCTCATGTTTATCTCCTGGAATTTTAAAATAAAATTATTTTAAGGTTTACCAGTACTTTTTAAAGTATGCTGGATGCTTATATATCATGTTGATACCCATCTTTACTCACTTATTTCATTTTTCACTGTTTTTATTACCATTTTCTTCCTAGGTACCTGCAAAATAATAAAATTAGATCTGTATCCGTGCATGCTTTCAGAGGACTGCATAACCTTACTAAGTTGTAAGTACTAGTCTTGATGCCTTTAAATAATATAGGTCTGAAAAATAAGGACTAATTTAGGATAGTGCTCAGATAAAGAAGGGTCTATGTTATTCTCTCCAGTCTGTTCATACTACTTTAGTCCAAATGTTAGTGTTTCTAAATTAATTCAATGTAAGGCAATAAATATTTATTAAGTGCCTACTATGTACAAACCCTGTGGGCTGAGGATCCAAAGGTGAGAAACAAATACATTTTCTAACTTCAAGGAGTTTACAGTGTTAACAGGAAGGGTATGAAATTTATGAGACAACAAGTTGGGTGGACATAGAGCTAGCCTGAAGACAGGAAGCATCTCCATAATTTTAACAGTTGCAAGAAGAAGTTGGGGAGGTAAGCAAGGGGTGGAAATGTACAAGGGGAAAAAAAGATAATAATCCCACCACCACTTCTCCCCACCCTTTACCCCCATTGGTGTGTCATAGCTCAACCACTTCTGAAAAGTGTTCTATATATATAGTGTTCTACTTTATTCTCCTACCTCAATTCAATTCAATATTTTTTGACTACCTATTATCCACAAAATTCTATTAAGTACCAGGGATTCAAAGTAAAAGTTTCTACCCTCAAGGAGCTTCTATTCCACTGGGAGAGAGAGGCTGGGGAATGGCTAATAAATACAATACTAAGGTTGTGCAGATTTGTTTTCTTGTTGTCTCCCCCATTAAGTTCTGAATTTCTTGAGACAGGGACAATCCCTTTGACTCTTTTTTGTATCTCCAGTGCTTAACATAGTGTCTGGCACATACTAGGCACTCAGTAAATGTTTTCTAACTGATTTCTGACTATTAAAATGTTTTGTTCTGTGCCTAGTTGTCTGAGATACAAAAGCAGAAAAGAGCATCTTCAAGAACCTTAGTCATTAGAGAAATGAGATCAGTTTCCATAAAACTATTAAAGGAAAGTATGTGGGTCAGGGCTAGGAGAGTTCAGAGAAGTGAATTATCAGGATGAGCTAGAATAATCCTGCAGGTGGTAAGAGGCTCAATTTAAATACCACCTCTCCTAAGAAGCTTTCCATGGCTTTCCCCATCTAAAAGTAATTCCTTCCTCATCTGATTTCATAGCACATTGCATTCTCTTCATGATCTTACTATATTCTAAGTTGCATTTTACTTAGCTACGTCCCTAACTCATCACATCCACGTATTTGTTTATCTCTGGATCACTTCAGCACTTAACCATAGTGACTTACACATAGTCTATATTAAATAAATGTTAATGTTTGAAAGATTTAAGAACTCTGATCAATAATGACCATGATTTTAGAGGACTAATAATGAAGCGTGCTACTGTGTGAGATGAAAGAGTTTAGAGTCTGAATCTAAGGTCAGAAAAGGTCTTTATTCTTTCTCATGAGAAAGGACCCTTCCCCTGTCGCCCACATGGTGGCAGGGAGAGAGCGACAGGTAGAAGCCTGATCATGGTTATATAGTAAACCCAACCCCCCCACTGGCCTTCACTCTTATTGGTAGGGGGGCTGACCTACAACCTAAGCTCGGGAATCTTTCAGAGACAAAGGACCCAGAAACACGTGGGTGTCCAATTAAAGCAGTCTTAACCTTATTTGGCTTATCTTCTGCTGAGCTTCTGACGGAGGGTCTCCATTGCTTTTAAGCTCCAGATTACTTGAAGGTCAAGTGACCTAAACCTAGGCCTAGTGAATACTAAAGCCACTCTAGATTTGATTTTTCAGAATGGGGAAACTTCACTATAAATTATCCCTCACACTACCTGCCTCTTGATAAGGAGGTGACAGGCTTATAATGCAGATAAATATATGACAGAGACAATACAGGAATTGGTTTCAACTATACATATTATTATAAAGGTTTTCTTTGTCTCTTTTTCCAATAGGAAAGAAGGTATGAGGGATTAGAAAATAGATTTTTTTTTGTTCAAAAAGTATAAAATTTTATAAGATTTTTTTTGTTCATTTAAAAGATTAAAGGTTATTTTAAAAATAAATGTTAGATGAGAGGGATGTGGATGGAAGTTAGAGAAAGAATAGGCTCTTATGGTAATGCCAATGCTTCTTGATTAGTAGGACTCCCCTAAAGATTCCTATATTGTTTGCATATAGAAGGGCCCTAAGAAACACTGGGGAATCCTATCATCTACCTGGCACTCAAGGATGGGAATAAAGCCTTTTCTCTCCTAGCTTTAGGGCTTTAGGGAGAGGACAAAGAAGGGCACATTGGTGGCAGTGATCATCTCTACCATCCACAAAGTAAGACATTCTCCCAGTAGAGGGAGGGCATTCTAGGTAGCAGATAAAGTATGGTATGACGTATATGTGTCCTAGAAATTCAGAAAATAGAGACATCAGTATCGACTGAATAATTAGGTAAAACATCATGGGATCTTGAACATTAGTGCCTTGAGGAATGGCTAGGATTTAAATGGGGATCAGGGAACCCATTCTAGATAGGTAGCTTGACATATATCAACAATTTACAATCCAAAGATAATGGACCCAATAGGGTTGTAGAGTAACAGACCCCAATAGGACTGAAGGCGGGTCAGTGAAACTATCTGACCACAAAAAAAATCATATTTTTATCTTCAATACCAATAAAATAAGCAGCATGACTCAATATAATAAATATTCCATAAACTAAATAAATAGCTTTAGCGTGTACAACAATTTTTCAAATATATATATAGGATATAATGATTACTAAAATATTCATTTCTTAACATTATTCAACTTATGGTAAATTTTTGTCAGTATGTATTTCCTCAATCAGTGGATACAAAAAAGAATCCCTGTTATTGAGAAAGTGGGGGGGTGGGGATTAAGAACTCTGCTACAGAGAGAAAAAAGAAGGAAAAATAATCTCTAATAAAAGACTGAGCTTTAAGGAATGACTAGAGTGAGGGGGCAGATGAAGGAAGAAAAGAAAACAAAGGAACACCAACAAAGACAGAAAACCCTTTATAAGTGTTCACTTTTATTGTGTTTTGGAGGTTACTTTTTTTCACAAAACCCTGTGAGGTAAGTAGCACAGTTGTTATCCCCATTTTCAAAAGAAAAAAGGAGAAAGTGAATGAGCATTTATTAAGTCCCTATTATGTGCCAATTGATGGAGCCACAGAAAATTACTTCCTTCCATTCATATTAATTAGTAAACATAGCAGAGCTCTATTTTGAACCCAGGTTTTTTGACTACTGAACACAGTTGGTGGTATCAAGCCCCCTAAAAAACACTGGTCATAGTAGTCATTAGTAAAATAAAAACATATGTATACATCTTTGCTACTCATCTTACAAATTAATGTCTATAGAATAGCTAAGTCCAAATGAGAAAGGAAAAACTTAGGCTATTCGTTAGATGATTTTTTTCTTTGCAACACAAAAACTGCACATATCTGAGTATCTCTAAATTGACTTAATTTCCCCACCCCAATGTTTGATTGACAAATAGAATAAACTCTAAAGCATGTTTCCATTATCTTTTTTCCAGGTATCTGAGCCACAATAAGATAACTGTTTTGAAGCCTGGTGTATTTGAAGATCTCCACAGATTAGAATGGCTGTATGTTTTCTTTGAAGGCAAAAACATTCATTTTTACATCATTGTGATATATTAATGAAAACAAAGTTTTCTTCTACTTGGCAGGATAATTGAAGATAACCAACTCAGTAGGATTTCTCCATTGACATTTTATGGACTCAATTCTCTTATCCTCTTGTAAGTACAATTTAGTAATGATGAACATTTTTTTTACTAGTTTAAGCTTAATAGGGATAAATTGGATTAACATGAAATTCTAGTTTCTTCCCCCATTGTTATCAATCTGTTAATCATGGAAAAGGAAGCTATTTTAAAGATCTTAATGATTGTAAAACATTTTTAAAATCTCTATTCCTTGGTCTTTTCCATGGCAAATGTTTTCTGAATATAGAAATAAAAAGAACATCTTTGGAATATAAGACCTTTTGAAGCTGGATACAGGCTTACTACATTTATTGTAATTTGTCTTTAACAAACCAATACTGTACTCAGGTTGCCTTAGTTATTAGAAAAACTCAACTTTTTCCTTAACACTACTAGTCAAAGTTTAAATGAATGACCTTTCAAATTAGGAACTCAAAAGTTTTGTATTCTCATCCATCACAAATAATAGCATTGAAATTTAGTCACTGATAAGCATCTATTACCCCAAAACTCAAGAAGACATTAAAGAGGTAGTATCAGGAACCTACAACCTCTGACTACTGGGCTCTATTATCTCAGCCATAGGAGGCCTCCGGAGAACAATGGATGCCCCAGCTATTGTCAAAGGTGTAGCATTCACTGGCATTGTATCACAAAGGGACCATCAACCATATACTTCAGTGTTGTCTGTGTAACAATCAAATCCCAACACAGCCAGGTGCATAAGCTTTTTCTAAAGATATAGACAATAGGGGCAGCTAGGGGGCATAGTGAGTAAAGCACCAGCTCTGGAGTCAGGTGGACATGAGTTCAAAAGTTCAAATCTAGCTTCGGATACTTAACACCTTCTGGCTATGTGATCTCGGGCACATCACTTAACCCCAATTGCCCTGCCTTCCCGCTCCAAAAAGACAAAAAAAAAAAAAACTTTTTAAAAAAAGATATACATAATAAACACAGTGGAATGTAAAGACAACCACTAAACTAAGAAATAACAGAACCCTAAAAACACATTCATTGTAGTGTTACCAATACATCTTGTTTGGTTTACTAGTTTTCCCTTCTTCCAAAATAGCTCTGCCACAGTAGTAGAATGGGCCAAGCTCAAAAACAAAGGCCCAAGGATTCCTGTTCTCCCTTCTTTAAACTACCGTCTACGAGCAGCCTCAGAGTGAGAGGTTCGTTGTTCAGGGCTGCCACTCAGCTCAGTTACTATGGCTTTCTTTATGTGGCAGCAAAATGTCAGTGTTTTTACTGGATTTTACCAGCTTTATCAAAGGATACAATGACATCAGCTTAGATCTGAGATGAGAAAAGACCCCTGGAATCCTTTGGCTTCTTTCATTGTAAACATGTCAAAGAGCATTTCTTTTCTCTTTCCAGGGCACTGATGAATAATTCTCTTGTCCATTTACCTGATAAGCCACTTTGCCAGCATATGCCTAGACTACACTGGCTGTAAGTTTCTCCTTTTGTTTTGAAAAGAGCACAGCTATTATTTTCTTAACTTAATTGTTTGATTCATCAGATTTCTTGGCAAAGCATGAGGTAAGTTCTACCTTAGGTGTCATATTACGTATACTCAAATTTGAGAAGAGGGCATAGCATGTCTTCTCTGATGTCTGTGTCTGTGGCACTATTCTTTAAAAAGAATGAGATAATGTCCTGTTTGCACAACCTAAGTTAAGCTAGGTGCGGTAAACTGGGCCGAGCCAACTCTGCCTCTCCAATTTCCATTCCTTGTACATTCCAACCACCCTAAAAACCTCCAAATTCCCAAAACACCCACCCAACAAAACAAAGAAGGAAGGGCAAAGGGTGAAACCATAAAATCTCTCTTCTTCCCTACTAGCTTCAAAACATTTCTCATTATTATAGAAGTTGTGAATAGAAAAGGATTTCTAGAGATCATTTGAGTCATCTTCAGTATAATACTTGAAGAACTTTAGTAAATGTAAGCCTACTACTGATAAGGCAACCTTTCTACTTTTAGATAGCTCTAATTGTTAGGGAATTATTCCTTATCTGGAACACAATTCTCCCTCCTTGAAACTTCCAAACACTTGTGCAAATTCTGTCCTCTGGAGTAAATAATAATAACTGATATTAATATAACCTTTAAAGTTAACAAAGCACTTCACATACTCACCTTATTAAATCCTTACTATCTCATTAGATCCTTACAATGACAATCAGAGACAGGTATTACAGGCTTTATTTCCTCCATTGTGCATATCAGGAAACTATGAATCAGAGATGGGCTTCAAATAAAGCAAAGAAAGTACAGGGGCAAATAGTGCGGAAAGTACATGAGATTGATTGGACTCCATGACCCATCAACTATTTCCTCCCAGGTCTAAATATATAATCCTATGATTTTCTCAGGGTAATAAAGCAGGATTTGAAGTCAGTTCTTTCCCAATTTCAAATCAGCCCTTTTTCACTGACACATTGCCTCTTTGATCAGAACAAATGAAATCTGCCTCGTACGTGACCCTGCCTCAAATATCTGATGACAATTCACATGTTCTACCTCCTATCCCCAAACCTGCTCTTCTCCAAGATAGGACATTCTCAGTCCCATCAACTATTCTTCATATGGTATGATCAATACCATCGTCTGAATATGCTTCAACCTCTCAATATTTCTCCTAAGTTTTGATGAACATAACACTTCAGATGGTATGTACAGCAAAACGCTCACTCCCTACTTCTTAACACAATGCCTCTCTTAAAGTAGCTTAAGTTGGTTTTAGTTTTTTTCTGACTGTGATTAATTCACAGTCCTGGCACTGCCGGATCACATTGAGTCTGTGGTCCACTGATAGCCCTAGACAGTTCATCTTTACTGTTATTTAACCATGTTTTATGCATCCTGGATTTGACATCATAGACTCAGAATTGTAAGAGTTCTTTTTAAAAATCTAGTCCAACACTCTCATTTTACATAAGAGAAAATGGACATTCAGAGATTCAGAGAGGAGACTAGCCCAAGCCTACACAGACACGAAGTAGAAGACCCGGGTCCTCTAAATCCAAATCATAAGCTCTTTCTATTGTACCAATTTATACAGTTGATTTTTTTGAACCCAGGAATTTATACTTAATATTATTAGATTTGGTCTCTAGCCTAATCTGCTGGAATCTATTCTGGATTTCAACACCATTGTCAAACAATATATTCCATCATCAAATGATCCATCACAGCTTTGTGTCATCTGTAAATGTGATTAAAAGGCCACTTATAACGACATCCCTATTATTAATGTTTATCAGTATAATAACAAGGACTGAATTCTGAGGCACCTAACTCACTAGAAAATGTGATCCAAACTGACACTGACATATTAAAATATCTGTTCATTTAACGATCAGTGAAGCAATACACATTTAATCAGTGTTTCCTATGGAGTCTGTTAGGCATGGTGCTAGGCACTAGGGATACAAAGATGCAAATGAAATAGCTCCTGCCCTCAAGAAGTTTATATTCAACTAGGCAAGAAGATATATGCAAATATAAGTAACTACAAAATATAACCAAAGCAAATACAAGGTAATAGGGAGAAGCACTAGCAGCGAGGGTGATAAAGAAAGGCTTCATGTAAGGAATAAGCTTGGGAATGACTTGAGCTGAGCTTGAGAGAAGCTAGGGATTCTAAGAACTATTTCCTAAAAGCATTAAGAAACTACTGTGACTTTTTGAGTGAGTGCAGTAAAACTTGTTAATTAGGAATATTACTTTAGCAGTTATGTAAAGGATGAATTGGAGAAGGAAGAGAGTTGGGAAAGGAGAACAAATTATAGTTACTGAAATATTCCAGACCAGAGATATGGAGGGTGCAAACTAGGGTGGTGACCATGTGAACTGCTAATTAATTGATGTAATTATGGAATGGGACAGGTATGCCTGGTTCTTTGGGTGCTTACCAGGAAAGACCATGGTGGCAGCAGGAAGTGAGGCTGCAATTACAAATAAGCCACCAAAAGCCCATAGGTAAATAGTATATAAAGTACAGAGACAAATGGTGCAGCGAGACAGTGAATACAGAGGCAAATAGCAGGGGGACTGGAATGATATAGGAGAAACAGGTAGGACATGACATGTGGAAGAGAATGGGAAGTGGGAAAGCCACAGAAAGTCACTCCTGCAAAGATTTATTAGAGTTGGGAGTATGGTCCCAGATGAAAATGTTAGAATGCTCAGGGGGACAGAAATTTGAGGTTTCATTTTTATAGAGTTTAATCTGTGTGACCTTTAGGTTAGTTTACCAGAATATTTAAATCATCTCAAAAACTGTCAGTAAAATTTAAATTTAACATACCCACTTCATCCCAAAGTTAATAACAAGATTTGGTGTTCTGCTGGTCTTGGTGCAGATGTCTAGAACCTATCTGATATTTATGTATCATAGCACTAAAAGGCTCTGACAACAAGGCCTACATGGCTTCCCCTAATATAGCATAAATTCTCAGGATGTGAATTTTGGTTGATATATGGTACAGTATGCAAATTTTTCTTCTTTGATCCTCAGGATAGTGTGTTCTATGACTTCGAGGTTCCCCTTCACAATTGTCCTGCTATTATTATAAACTTACAGGTATACCTCTGAAATTGGGCGAGTCACTTAACCCTAATTACCCTGCCTTCCCTTCTGCAAAACAAAACAAAACAAAACAAAACAAAAAAAATACACTACACTATAGTCTATTAATTGGGCAATAGCATTCTGTCTTTAAAAAATGTACATACCTTATTTAAAAAATACTTTGTTGCTAAAAATAATACCAACCACCATCTGAACCTTTTTTGTTTGGTGGAAGGACTTGCCTCGATGTTGATTGTTGCTGACTGATCAGGGTGGTGGTTGCCAAAGACTTTGGTGGCTATGACAGTTTCTTAAGACAATAATGAGGTTTGCCCCATCAATTGACTTTTATAAAAGATTTCTCTGTAGCATTTGATGCTGTTTGATAGCATTTTACCCACAGTAGAACTTCTTTCAAAATTGGAATCAATCCTCTCAAACCCTGATACTAATTTATCAACTAAGTTTATGTGATATTTTTATGTTTATATTTTATGTACTATCTTCAATATTATTTATTGTGCCCCAGGGAATAGAGAGGCCCAAGGAAAGGGAGAGGGACAGGGAACATTTGGTTGGCAGAGCAGTCAGAACACATTTTTTGGTATGGTTCATGGCACCCCAAAACAACCATATTAACATCAAAGATCACTGATCACAGACCACCATAACAGCTATAATAATAATTGAAAAATATGAAATATTGGAGAATTACCAAAATGTGCCATAGATATACAATGTGAGCACATCCTGTTAGAAAAATGGCACCAAGCGACTTGCTCAACAGAAGGTTGCCACAAATTCAGTTGTTGCCACTCTCCAATTTGTGCAAAAACACAGTATCTTCAAAACATAATAAATCAATGCATAATAAAACAAGATATGCCTGTACTGTGCCGAGTAGAAGGGGGAGGGGAGGGTCAAGGAAACCAGAACAAGATACAATTTTAACACACCATGTTAAAAAAAAAAAAAGATAGATGTAAATGATGTTGTAGAGGTAGAATCCACAGACTTGGCAATTAATTGGACTACTGAGAGAAAACAAAAATGATTCAAAGGTGGAAGATGAGAGACTAAAAGGACTATGAAAATGTGATATTGGGCAGAGAAGCAGCATGGACTGGGAGGAAGAAGAATAATACTTTCTATTTTTGATATATTGATTCTTATATTTACTGTGAACTCCAGCTTGGAATGTCCAATAAGAAATTGTTGATACGGGATGAACTCAGGAGACAGATTAAGGTTGGATAAGAGATCAGCAAATAATCTACATAGAGATAATAACTGAACCCAAAGAAGCTGATGAGGTCACCAAGAGAATGAGTATAAAGACGAGGGTTCAAAATAGAGCCTTGATGTATAACCACAGTTATTAGTTTAACCAATTACAAAGCCAACTAATTGTATTTTTACTTCACCCACATTTCTGTATCTTGTACCTGATAACAACATAAGAAATTGTAAAAAGTGTCTCAAGGAGAAACAGAAGCTATTAAAACTATATATAAGGATCCCTGCAGGTTATACATTAACTTAGAAAACATATATTTACATATTTCATTTTTTCTTTAATACATAAACATTAAAATCAGATAGGAATTACATTTTAATCTGATTCTGGTAACACTTAAGGCAGTTGTTGGCCACATATTTAACACCATTGATCTGGTCCAACTCTCTCATTTTACAGATGAAGAAAGTAAGTCCCAGATGGAATTTATTTTTAAAGGGATTCTCTTGTAGTACTACTACAGTAAAAGTAGCAGCACTTTAAGGTTTTGCAAAGCACTTTACATATATTATGCCATTTGCTAATCACAACCCTGAGGCAGCTGCTATTGTTATCCTTGCTTTCCTTATCCATACAATAGGGGAAGTTGTCCTATGAGCTAAATTATGACCCTAAGCTTTAATTTGCCTAGGGTCATATAGTTAGTGTCTAAGACTTGAACCTGCTTTAACATACCATGTTACTTCTAATAATATTTAACATATCCAGGAACCTCGCCTATCAGTAAAACAAGATAAAACCAGGTAGCAATTTAAGAAGTAGCCACCTAGCTGTGAAAATAAATTTATATCTACATATTGTAATACAGAGACCAAAATCCCAGGTTACCTGATTTGTGGCCCACCATTAAGCCTCCTTTATATTTCTGTCTTTGTCCCTATTCTATATCCTGTCATAGCATGAAACTGCTTAAGGCATGTCTGGGCATCATTGCTCAAGTCTGGGCAAAGTCATTCAAGGCATAGTCCCCTCCCTGCCCCCTTCTTCCCTAATCAGCATTTTATATACTCTATTTGAATTATTACAATGTGTAAGTTTCATTATGATGCAAGGATCCTGTTTAGAGACCACCCTGTCTTGTCTCGATGACCAAGCAGGGCCCCTGCCCTCTTTGCCCAGAACATGACCCTAACCTGTTCTGGGGAATTCCAGTCCCCTTTACCCCCATGACCCTCCACCCTGCTCTGGAAAGCACTATGGCCCTCCACCATGTGCCCTCCATCCTGTTCTAGGAGGGACCCCCATGACACAGGAAGGGTACACTCTTATACCCTTGCACCACATTCCCAAATTAGCCCTGAGCTATAGATCTGACCAATGGCTGGCTTTTTGCTTCGGTACAGCATGCTTCTGCTAGCTCTCCTCCCTGATTGTGGTTTTTGTGATTTTGGCCTATATAATCAAATCTGTACCCCCAAAAGATTACTACTCATTTGAGTGAATACACTCAGGTAGTCCTGTGCTTAATTAATAAATCCACATCTAAATTTATCTTGAACCCAGGTCTCAGCTCGCTCTTACTCTCTGCACAACATTTTTGGGGGCCCCAGAGAGACTTCCCAGTGTTCCCCAGGCTAAATTTCCCACAAGCATCTGGTGACCATGCTCACAAGAATGTTACCTAGAAGGGATGTCCCTTACACTTCCCTGAATTTTTGGGATCCAAGGTGCATGATGGGATAACTGTCTGCCTATCCTTCCTCCCCCCCTCTGTTTGCCTATCCTTCCTCCCCCTTCTCTTAGCAGGGAAGGAATCATCCAAGGGCAAGGAAGAGGCAGCAAGGGGGAAGGGGGAAGCTGTGACAGGGTGGGAGGTGGCAGCCCCAAAGAGGCAGCAGCTGCCTGGTTGCTAAGATCCAGATTTATATAGGGGCACCTCCACTGAATTCTAAAACTTTCTGATTATTGAAGTTTGTTACCAAGTATAGGGACAAAACAATAATAAGGGAACCACAATTCCCTAACTTTAGGATGTCCACTCCAGGCATGATGTATGTCACACTGCAAACAGCAAGGAGCCAAGCTTGAGATTTGCCAGGTGCTGGAATCAAATCAGGTAGAATCCTACCTCGGCTCATGTAGGACAGTCGTTCCCTCACTAGCACCTCATACCTATATCTTACAGGGTCTGGCATCATGAGTCAGTGGCTCAGGCAGCAATTCTTAACACTTATTCCTGGAGTTTGACTCAAAGAGATAGCCAATTAAGAGTCCCAACAAATCTTTAAGTAAAAATCTCCAATAATCAACCTAAAATAGGTTTTTGATTTTCCATTCTTATGTTGGTGGAGGAACATATGAGGAACATCTAGTGTTCCTATTCTCAAAAATATATAAATTTGCAATAAAATCTCTATGTCCTCAACTAAAAACGTTTAGGATTAAATTTCAACAATAATTTAGCTAAGTATAGTAATACCCAATTGCTCTTTTGTCACTTTGAAATGCCCAATTATTCCATATCATGCAAATAACCTCTGTTACTGTAAAATACCAGTCACAGTTCATGGGATAATATTTTATCATTATAATTCCTTATCTTAGTTTAACTTATTAATATCTATCTTATTAATAGCAAATTAATTTCATTAATAGCAAAATTATATTTAACATGGGACTCTGCTAAAAGGATGTTTAGAGGCCTCGCCTTTGCCTCAGACAAAGCTGATTCCTGATGATCGTGCAGAGGTCCATGGTTTAATCTCTCACACTAATTATATACCAAAGTATTTTTATAACATTTAAAAATAACATTTTAAAGCAGCAATGCTTTACAAGGACTTGATGACCTAGCCCCTTTCACATATACATAAAACAAATAAAATTTTACAAAAATCATAAGAAGATTTACAGGATCTTACTTTTTACAATTACCAATAAATGGTTTTCTTGAACATATTTCTATAGACAGTTAACTTAAAAGGGTGTAAGTAACTTAAAGTAACAATTCCACATTTCATAGAATGAAAACCCCTTATTTTGAAACAAAGACAAACTTTATAATCTTGAATATAAGTAAAATGCCCCAATATTTTGCCTATTTCTTTATAATATAATCCCAAATTATACAGGATTTTAATAAAATTGCATACAGAAATTTCAAGACTATTATCATATATATATGCTTATATATATATGTTTATAAGCACATATTCAGTACCTGAAATTCAAATATCTGAGACTAATGGCCAATTTAATGAACTTAAAACTAATTAGTACCGGATTTGCTTACACAAAAATCACTTATAGCATGAATATTACACTCAAAAAAAGCTTTACACTAAATAATAATCAAAATTAACATCTTCTCTTCCCATTTTTACCCAAACACACATCTTAACTCAATACATGCCAACTGAGTGAAGTTTGTGCAACCCAAAACCAGAGCACTTTTACAAATTTCTAGGACATGGACTTTATTTTAGGGGCGATTATGCAATGAATCAATTCCCTAAGGTCGAATAACTCCATAGACTATATTATCATGTATTTCCAGATTTTAATACTCTTAGTCAAATGAAATTATCATTTACAATTATCTATCTATGTTTCTAACAGTTTAATTTCCCATTTTCTTATTATAATCTGGTAATTGTAAAATATACTGGGCCAAAATGCTAACTGTTCAATTAAATTAACCTATAGTCTCTATTATAATAGGTGACCTTCTCAAATTTACTAACAATAACCATCCAATATCAACCTCTTTCTTAACATCCCAAAATTTCCTCAAACCCTCTTAACCATCTGATGGTTTAAGAGTGTCCCAGAGTGGGGGAAACTCCCAGCCCACCCCCATCTATTTTTAAACTTTTCTTACTTTCACATTTTTACCCAAGGCCTTATTTCTCTTTCCTAATCTTTCAAACCCATTGCTCAGACTACCTACATTCTTTTACATTCCAAATTAATCATAACCAATTTTTATGCTACTCTATGCACCTTTAAACTAGAGAATTTGAGCAGATACTTGTGACAGGTGTCCAATGCATCCCTCCCTCCTGAGGTGTTGGGGTCCCACTAAGGACAGGAGGTAGCAAAGACCCGATCTACCCCATCTCTTTTCTCTTCCAGGAAACCTCCCTCAGGTGCCATAACCATCTTCCCAGCCTCCAACCAAATGCAGTCCCTTTCCTCTGTAGTGAACAAAATAGTCAGAAGTTGTTGGCACTCATCCAAAGTGGGGCAATGGGTATGGAAAACATATTCAAGGAGACTACAGAGGGCCTAAGGATTTTCAGGAAATGGGGAATTTGGGGTCCTCCACTTGTAGATGTCAGGAGTAGGAAAGGGAACAGATACCAGAAAAAGAGCCCTTTCAGGGGGTCGGGCCTCCTTTAGGGGGTGATTGGCAGGAGTAGGGTAAGAAAGGCAAGTGTGGGGGAGAGGAGTAATGAGTAACATTTCCAAGGCAAAAGAAATGATGCCTCCTTTTTCTCATCAATTTCTCCCTCCAGGCTACAGATCTGGCAAGGACTTAGAACACAGAGAGGGAAAAGAAAGATTTTACAGTGTTTATTTAATTAGCAAATATTTTTAACTTCCTCTTTTTCCCAACCCTGCCCATTCCATGAAGGGGAAAAGGAAAACAGGAAGTCTCATTTCACTACATGCCTGTCAGAAATACAAGCTTGTCAGAATCACAAAGTAGCAGAGAAACAGAGAGTCATTTAAAAGAGTCACAGACAAAGTAGAGAAACACTTATTTCACACAGAGCAGTATAAATCAAGCATTTAAGCTGACTTTCTTTTTCTAAACCTGGTCACCCAGTAAAGGGAGAAAAAAAGTTCCATTTTACTGTGGGCTAAAAGAGGATGTATCATTAAAACCACAGGCTTCACAGAGAGATGCAGATATACGCAAGAAAATACAAACACAATCAAACACAGAGATATTTTACACAAAATGATATAGGACAGGCATTTAAGTACACCCTACTTAATTCCTATTATAAATACCCAGTCAACACAACAGAAACCAGTAAAATTAGGAGAAAGAAGGCAATACTTAACAAAGGATTATTAATGATAGACAGATAAAAAAGAGAGGACAAAGGACTTAGAGAGGAGCACAAATGGCGTTTCTTTCCATGTACCTTTGCACTGTGCTGCAGAGGAGAAAACAGGAACAAAACAATCTTCAGACTAGAATAGGCAAAAGCGTTGGAGGCCTGACCTCCAGAGGGCAGGTCACTAACTTGGAATTACACCCACTCCCCAAAGGGAGGACACCATGAGGGGAATTCCCCCAAAATTTACACCCGCTTTTGGGACAATGCATCCTACAGATTCAGACCGGTACAAAGCCCCAACATCTTGGAGGTTGCCCAGGAGGTAAGTATGTTTAAACCCACAAGGATTGAGATACTAACTTGAAAATACACCCAGTCCCCCAGAGAGCAGGACACTAACTTGGAATCACACCTGCTCCCCAGATGGAAAAAAACACTCTGATATATCTAGCCCCTTACCCCTTCAGATGCACAGGAAACTGAAGCAACAGAAAATGAAACCAGAATAAAAAGAGAAGAACTCACCTCCCCAGGCACAGGAAGGAACAAACAAATAAAAAGACAGACACTCACCTCCAGAGGATTTTTTGCAGATCCACTAGGGCCAAATAAAGGCAGGACATCAGACAGGCAGGCTAGTCCTAGTCCCCTGTGAACTCTAGAGTCCTGGAAAGAATCCAGAGGCTGGCTTCACTATAGGACAAAGGGTGCTGGATGCCTACGGGTCGAGGCTGTGTGCCTAATAAAGCCCAGGTCTCAAAGGGAGTGGTCTAGAGCCCCAGAAGGGCTTCTAGGACCCCCATATCTCACTGGGGCCTCCAAAAATGTTGTGCAGCGAATAAGAGCGAACTGAGACCTGTTTCAAGATAAATTTAGGTGTGGATTTATTAATTAAGCAGGGGACTATCTGAGTATATTCTCTCAAATGAGTGGTAATCTTTTGGGGGTACAGATTTGATTATATAGGCCAAAACTACAAAAACCACAATCAGGGAGGAGAGCTAGCAGAAGCATTCTGTACAGAAGCAAAAAGCCAGCCATTGGTCAGATCTATAGCTCAGGGCTAATTTGGGAATATGGTGCAAGGGTACAATCTTCCTGTGTCATGGTGGTCCCTTCTAGAACAGGATGGAGGGAACAAGGTGGAGGGCCATAGTCAGTGCTTTCCAGAGCAGGGTGGAGGGTCATGGGGGTAAAGGGGACTGGAATTCCCCAGAACAGGTTAGGGCCATGTTCTGGGCAAAATTTGAATTCTTTTACAAATTTTAAATTTCTTATTGCCCCTTTCCTGGGATTGATGATCCCTAAGGTTTCTAGCAGTCACCTAGATGAGGTCAGATTCCAGTAGTAAGGGGTTAAGGGAAGTTCTTGGAGGCTACTGGAGAATTACCAGTAATTACTTCCCACAAATACATTTCTTAAATGATAGCTGAAACTTCCTTTTAAACAAAGA
>CM053601.1:89598271-89616270 GCA_028646575.1 Pseudocheirus occidentalis
TGCCATCTGAGTTAATTTGTTCTTTAGGGTGTTATTTTCTTCAGTCAGGTTGTTGACTCTCTTTTCATGATTTTCTTGCATCCTCATTTCTCTTTCCAATTTTTCCTCCACTTCTCTTATTTGGTTTTCAAAGTCCTTTTTAAGTCGATCTGTAGCTTGTAGGCAATCTTCGAGTGTCTTAGAAGCATTTGGTGTAGGAGTTCTGACTGTGTTGTCTTCCTCCTGCTCCATGCTTTGATCCTTTTTGTCCACAAAAAAAGGATTCTAGAATTTTATTGCTGTTCTTACTTTGTTTCCTTTTCCTCATGTTGGCCAGTCAATTAATGGCTTGGGTTTTTTTTTTTTTGCTCTGTGGAACTCTGCTTCTAGGGGGAGAAAGCTCTGTCCCAAATCTCTGAGATTTTCACAGCTGCCGGAGCTATTAGGGGCGTGCTGCAGCTCCCCCCTCCCAGCTTTGGCTCACTGAAAGGGCACCCCAGGACCACCACTCAAGACCACGATCCAGATCCAGGCCGCTCAACGCCTCAGCCCTCCTGCTGTCTGCAGGCCGGGAGCTCTGAAGAAGTCCAGTGGAGGCAGCTGCTCCTTTCAGCCGTTCCTGCTGCCACAGCCACCTCCCACTGCTTCCTTGCTCTGGGAGCAGTTTGGCTGAACTGCTTTCCTCAAGCAAATTGAGCAAAATCCACTGACCTTTCTCTTTGCCTTTTTTCTTCTGGCCTGATAAATGTGGAAACTGTGCCTCCAGTTCTGCAGATCTGCTCTTGTATCAACTCGGCTCCACCTGACTGCCCTGGGGCCTGGCCGGGGTTTCAGGCTGGGCCAGCTAGCCGCAGCTCCCAGCCTGCTGCAAGGAGCCCCACCTGCCGAGCTGCCTTCAGTGAGAGATGTGTTTTCTCTATTTCTGAGAGTTTTGGAGCCCTAAAATTTATTTAGAGTCGTATTTTATGGGTATTTTGGGTGGTTGTGTGGGAGCTGTGAAATTTTGTTGTTTCTACACAGCCATCTTGGCTCCGCCCCCCTCGAGTTATTCTTAAAGGGTATATTTCCAAAGTTTTTGGCTTGAGGTTCCATTCTTGTCCTTAATATCTATTCTATTCTATACTGACTTAATATCTATGGCCACTCAAAGTTAATATCCTTCCTTTATCAGTGATTGACCCAGTGATTAGTGCCCCATTCTCAACTTGACAAATTAGCTTTTACAAAGGGATATTTACTGAAAGCACAAAGGCAGACATGGAGTATAAAACATCTGCTAACCAGGATATATTCTTTCCTATACTACCTCAGTCCATAGGATCGTGAGTCCAAACCTAAGGTTGTTGCTACAAAGCATTTCAGCCCATTAAATTCACTTCCAAATGAGGCATAGCTGATAGACAAGTTGTTCCCTTGCTGCAGGTCTAGGCTACCAGCTTGATCCATGGCTGTGTTGATCTAAGCAGAACACTCCTCATGGCTGCCAGCAAACACTTGTATTCCTTCCAGTTCCTCAATTTCTGGCAGCTCATCTTTCCAATCTTTCAAAGCTCAGAAGGACAAATCCTCTCCAATAATCCTTCACCTCAACGCAAGCTAGAATAGATACAACAGAGACAAAAACCACATCCATATCATGTTCTCAAAGCTTCCTGTCAACTGAAATAGAGACAGATCAAGGTCTCTTTCCCACCAAGAGGCCCACAGCAATTCACATTCCTCACTTGAACACAGCCTAGGAATCTATTCCAATAGTCAAGGCAAGAGAAGATAGTGATAATGATCTTTAATAGAGGGGTGGCCATGTAAGTACAGAAAAGGATAGGTATTTGAAAAGTTGAAGAGGTGGTAAATGGCTGAATATGGGGAATAAGAGAGACAAGAGTTGAAGATGAGTTTGAAGTTACAAATTTGTATTATTGAGAAGGTTATTCTACTCATTGCAAAATGAGACATTTTGGACATGGCCAAGGCAGGAATTTGCTTTGCTTGATTACATAGATTTGTTGTTAGTAGTGGTTGGGGGGGAAGAAAGTAAAGGATGCTTATTCATTGAAAAAATAGAAAATAAGTTTAGAACTTAACATTTTAATGGGAAGGAAGATGGAGATCCAAGTCTGGAAGTCAGAAGAGAGATCAGGTTTGGAAATAGTGATTTTAGAGACATTTGCATAGAGTAAATGAATAAGGTGCCAAAGGAGAAAGTATGGAAAAAGAAAAGGACCAAGAACAGATTCATCTCCAAAAGTTATTAAGCTCTATCCCACTCTTGTTTCTCAAGGGGTTCAGCCAACAAGACAGTCCCCTCCCTCTAGTTTCTTCCTTTTGCCAAAAACAAAGGAATTCTAGAAGCCCACAGCATCATAGACAGCCCAGCTTTCTGTTTGCATCATCAGGTAATACAGTGGATATCTAAGTGTATGAGGATACTAGGGTAGAAGTTTAGAACTAAGAATCTTGTATCTCGAAATGATTTACAGAATCACATCATTTTAGGATTAAAAGGGACCGTAGCAACCATAGAATCCAATCCATACCAACCATAGAATCCTATCCATACCTAAAAAGGAATCCCCACTATAACATATGTGTGTATGTGTGTGTGTATTCAAGAAGCATTTTTTAAATGTACTACCATGTGCACTTGGGAATCAGTGTTTTCCCCAGAATCAAATCCAAAGGCAAAAAAGCCTGTTTAGTATATAAACGTAGAATCATACCCTTTGTTGAATGCCCACATCCCAAAATTAGGACAGTGATATATTGTGTTAAAAGCTAAGAGAATCTGAGATAAGTTTTATTAAATACTTCTCCCCATTCCCCCTGACCCTCCAAAAAAAATTTGTCTTGGGAAAAAGTTATATGAAATGTATTCTATAAATATTGCTTCCTTTATATCTTTTGAATTTTAGACCTTTTTCTTATTCAGTTTTGTTCACCAGTATGTCTTCCCTAATAAATGTCAATGAAATGAATGAAGTCTTGCAAATAACATGATATATTTGGGGTTATTTCTCCTTAGGGACTTAGCAAGTAACAAGATTGAAGTTCTTCCTCCTTACCTGTTTAAGGACCTGAAGGAGCTCTCCCAACTGTAAGGTCTAGCAGGAATTGATTTAATTCTGCTGCTTCTTTTTTTTTCCCCACTTGGGCCACTCAGGACCAGAATGACATCCCAAATGTAAAACATCCCTGACAAAAGCCCCTCCTGCATAGAGGTTTCCTGAACTGCCCTGGACAGGTCACCTCCCCCAGCCTAGGGCTCAGTTTCTCCATTTATAAAATAGAGGGGTCCAACTAGGTGATCTTTGAAGTCCCTTCCAGCTCTAAATCTATGACCCCTGATCATGTCTCCTTAAGATGAGCTCCTCTACTCGTTGAAGATCATCCTCATTTCTGGTTCTCAAACCAGACACTGACCCCTGGTGGTGGCCATCTTCTGGTTCAGTCTCCTCATCTGTACCTAAGGACATGCTCAGAGAGAGTAGCTAACTTGACTACAGTCACACAACTTGTAAGTGATAGAGCTGGGACCCAGATCTCCTGACTCAACCCTTATGGCTGTTTCTCCTTCATCACCATCCCTTCCTCCACCTGTACTTTCAAAGTTTGATTGATGAGTCTCCAACACTCCCAAAGACAAACTCCCATTGTCAATCAATAGCTCTTAAGAACATGCATTTTTTCCCTAAATTTTACGTCCTTTGAATTAAACTACACTTTTGCTTTGAAGGAAGTATTGTTCTAGCTAAAGGAATAATTTCCTTAATCTTCAAGCCTAAAAAAATATCTAGGATGGTACTATTCTTTGATATATATGTTTTGGCAAAAAATAATTTCTTGTGTATGATTCCATAAACTCATCTTTTTATTGTGATTGCTTTATATTGTGTTTAAGCTAGGTAAAAAATGAGAAGGAGGCTATCCTTCCACCTACCCAGTTCTTTCTTGCTGCCTAATATTCCTCTAGTCCTAGAAGAGAATGAGTGGTTAACCTAATTTATACTAGAATGTTAATGACTGCTTTCACTCTAGAACTCTCTGTATCTAAAAAAGAAAAATGCAAAGAGAAAATAATGATTAATGAAAAGATATATACAAAAGTGGAATTCTGGGCACTTTAGCACCTTAGGTAGGAGAGCTATTTGGGGGTATAATAGCTTAAAAAACTCAAAGTAGACTGAAGCACAAAGTTCCAAGCATGATCAATTTATTCGTAAAGTGTGAATTTACCAAAAACTAGGATCTCACTTTCCCCAGCAAAGCTAAGACACAGTTATGGTGTTAACAGCATTTTTTTAGTTTGGGGAAGTACAGAAAATGGGAAGGCTAGCATCATAGAGGTGAGAAAATGTGGTTGGATGGAAATTGGGAATAAGGGTTAGTAACATCCCTTCCTTCCCTCCTGTGATTGAATCCAGCTGCATCTGCAGGTACAGATAGCAAACCAGACATCTTTGGATAATAAAACAGACATCCCTGAAGGATAGCTTGGTGGTATAAAGATACTAGACAAGACACTGGTATCTACCTGCATCCTTCAAGAGTAATAGATTTCCTTGACACGAGAATAGAAGAGTAAACAACAGGAGAACTGAATTTCTAAATGTAACTTGTTACAGGCTAACTAAATTTCTGAATTAAGTTTAGAGACAAAGAATCATGACTTAGGCAGTAACAGGACAATAAATAGGACGAATTAAAAAGTCACAGAATCACCGTGATTATTTCAAAGCTTTCCTCATGATCCTTAAGTCATAAAACAGAGACAACTGACTTCATATACAGAGCAGTCTAGTCTAAGCCTCTGACATCTCTTTATCTATCTTGGTTATTTTTCAAGGCCACAATTTAAATTTTTAAAAAGCCAATTAATCTTTTTTATGTACTAATTTATCACTGTTAACTTAACAGGAACCTTTCCTATAACCCAATCCAGAAAATCAAAGCAGACCAATTTGACTATCTAGTCAAACTCAAGTCTTTGTAAGTATATGGACTTGGTGGGATAGAGATTTATGATTACTTCCAATTTTCAGACAGCAGCATGTTGCTTTTTACTATAACCCCTCATTTCTGAACCTTTAGAAAGGGATATCAGGAAAAATCCTACAGGAAGTTATGAGTATCAACTAGCTAGATTAATGTATGACTGTGACCCAGTATCTCTCTATTAGAGAGTTCTGGATTCATACAGATAGTCTGACCCTGGAGGAAAGAGGGTCTTTTTTTCTCTTTACCCTGACCTGGAGTTACTCACAGAAAATGTCTAACTATATAACATTGGGCTCTCACGTGGGTTCTTTCACATATGTTTAACAAAGGTCTGGCTCTCTCCCAAAGAGGTATTCAAAGTAGTAATGTATATGATGAGGGGACAGCTTTTCTTTCATTCCACAAAAAGTGCAGAATATGCAAAGGATTGAAAGGGAATCATATGTGGAAATACATAAAGCACTCAGCTCCCCTTGGAAAAGAATTGAATTTGGGGCTGCTATTGGTGCAACACTGCCGTTTGGGGAGATTCCTAACCTTCCAAAAAAATCCTACATAATCATACCCTATGGTTTGTAGTCCTCCTACAGAGCAAACACATTATGGGGCTGCTGAATTTGAGTAAGACATGTACTATATGAATAACTCACTGACTCTCCAGGTAGAATACTGCTCACAAACTATGCAGGAAATCTTTTTCTTTCTCCATAGAAATTCCCTTCTTCTCTCTAGAAGATCTAGTCCCTTACCTACAAACTTGGAATCACCCAAGAGGCAATCACCAAAGCTTGTACTGTCTAGGAAGTATTCCTTCTTAGTCAAGATAGCTAAATTTCAAGACCACAATGATTTCAGAATTGAAAATTCCCTCTTCTTACACAGAGGGGTTAAGAACTTTGTCTATTAGCTACTCTCTCAGTTGAGTGGCCACACATATCTGCTTCAGTAAGGGAAGGAAGAGAAGGAATTAGAATAATTAGCATTTATATAGTGCTTTAAGGTTTGCAAAGCACTTTACAAATATTATCTCATTTGGTTTTCACAACAGTTACAGGAGATGCATTTTACAGATGAGGAAACTGAGGCACAGGTTATACCTGTGGTCACACTGCTAGTAAGTGTCTAAGGTCAAATCTGAGCTTAGATTTTCCTGACTTCAGGTCCAATGTGTTATCATTGTGCCATCTAGCTGTACATGTTTCTGCAGGAAATCTATCTGTTTCCTGGCTGCTCTATTCTTTTGGGAAGTACTGTACTCATGCTTTTTTCTTGAGCATATGTTATTACTATGTATCTCTGTCCCAATATAGCCATTTCCAATCTCTGGGAAAGGAGGCTGTTCAAATTCAGATTCTATTCCCCTCCTTCTACTTCAACCCCAACCCAGGTCTGTTCTGCTTTGTATTGGTCTGTCATTTGAACAGGAAAGCAAAAACAAAATACCAGAGAGACCACACTAGTTTGTCAGTTTGCTTTCATACATCACATACCAGGGACAGCGCCACTGTTAAATCTGCCCTTCTGAGCATCAGCCAACCAATGATCTTGGAAGCATCCCCAATCACTTGGAACCAATCAGCTGCTATTGGTGTAACACTTTGACATTTGGGAGGAGTCCTAAATCTCTCTCAGCAAAGTTCCAGTGGTCACCCCCTCCTCCCTCATAGGTCTCCAAACAAAAATTGAATTTCATCAAGTTGACTGGGGAATAGTCACCAAATTGATAAGGAACTATGTAAATTGGAAATCCGTTTTTTTCTTCAAAGAAGTCTTTTCCTCACTTCTACAAATAAGCATTTCCATTTCCTTAGTACGTTAAGGTTGTATAATGCTCTTTCCCCTCCAAAACCCTGTAAAAATAGGTAATGAAAGTCTCATTAGACTCATTTGATAGAGAAAACTGAAGCACATGTCAGTCAAGTGGCTTGCCTAAGGTCATACAGTTGGTAAATATTAGAACCTCAGAGCTGAGAATTCAACACCAGATCTTCAGCATTCTTTCCCATGTTCCATATCTGCTTCTCAGGAAAGAGAAGATGGTAAAGAGAAAGATAAGAGAAAATAGTAAAGAAAAAGATAAGAAGATGCTTGTATTCATTCTAGTTGTACAAATTTATGCAAAGTGGCTAGGTGACGGAATCTAATAGAGTACTAAACTTGGACTTATGAAGACCTGAGTTCAAATTCTGCCTCAGATATTCAATTAGTAAAATGACCCTGGCTAAGTCATCTTACCTCTTTCAATCTGTTTGCCCATCCAAAAATTCAGATTAAAATAGAACCTACCTCCCAGGGTTGTTGGGAGGATCAAATGAAATATCACATGTAAAATGCTTTGCAACACATAAAGTGATTTTATAACCCATTTTAAAATGTTGCTACATGTCTGCAGAAGATATCATTTGGGTTCTTGCTTCAAGCCTCTACAGAGAACCTATTCAGTAGACTTCTGTAACGGGTTCTGAAGATCTCCTTCCTTCCCAGTGACTTTTCCCACCTCTTTTCCCCCTGACCTCTTGAACATCATTACCAAATATTGTCAGGTACCTGATTTTGACAAAGCATGCAACTCTATTCTCTACTTTTTCTCCTCTTTTAAATTTTTAGTAAAGAAAAGACAAAATACCAAAAGCTAAAATACAAAACTTGATTTCAGGAGTTTAAAAATCTTTCCTGAAACTTTATAAAGGCAAGCATTTTTTTTTCTTTTTAAACAAGCTACTTTGACATTGGCGCAGTAAAATGATTGACAAAAGATACTAAGAATAAGATGTCAGTTCAGGGAAGTTCTCTTGTGGACATTTGCAGCTAGACTATATATCAATTACCTAAAACCATTACATTTCACCTGAATTGAGGTCAATTTATTGAAAACTGATTATCGTAAAGTCAACTCACTTATTAATGGCCTTCGCCTAAATTTTTTGTTTCAAATAAGACATAATTCTCTAATTTTAGGTAAAGTAGTCATGGGTCAATTGACTTACTTTGTATAAAAACTGATGGCAAAGCAGTATAGAAATTTTATCCAGTTCTGAGCAAGTCTTATCTCTCTATTTACAAACAGGTTTTTTTCCTCATTTTGGCTATCCCATAAGAATATATCTGTAACTGATTACAATCCAAACTTAAACATAAAAATTTTTGTTATCAAATGTTTTATTTTCTCCTTCCTTTCATAAGCTGTGAATTATCAAAATCTGACCATACTTCATCTTTCTATTTTTTCCCAAAAGGATGGGATTTAAGTCTACTATATCTTGAGTAACTAAATTATATATAAGCTACAACAGCATTGTCTATATGGTGTATATATGCAGGGGTAAAACTGCAGCTACCTATTTTTCCTATTATATAATACAGACTGAAAGGAAGTAACTTGGATATGAATCTGAATCAGTGCTGAATAGTTTTATGAGTTCTATCATGCTTCATAAAAGCTTTTGTCATGCTATGGATTTCATATCTCTAGTTTTATTTGATTTTGAATTTGGTATTTTTAGAAGCCTAGAAGGAATTGAAATTTCAAATATCCAAAGAAGAATGTTTGCGCCTCTTAGGAATCTATCCCACATGTAAGTTTTTCCCCTCAGCATTTTATCCTGTTAATCCCTTATCTGTTCCTAATGAGCTTGTATAAAATATCCTTATGAAGTACACCTACTAGACAATTTTTACTATCTCATTTGCTTATAAAATTAGCTGATGTTCATACCTTGCCAAGAGAGATTTTATGTGTAGTAGAAAGAAAGATGCCTTTGGAATCAAAGAACCATGGGCTGCGTTCTGCCACTTGCTATTCAGGTGACTAACCTCAAAGCAAGTTGATTTCTTCATCTGTAAAATGAAGAGGTTGTACTAGATGACCTGAAGGTCATTTCCATCTCTAAATCTGGATTGCCTTGCATGTGATCAACATGGATCTACATCCCTTGGCTCTGTCCCATGCACAGAACAGTATCAAGGGTCTCTCCAGACATCTTATAACTTGGGCATCTATTATAACTACCACTAGTGGGTCAGCAGGCCTAGGGTGACTTCAGTGCTATAACTGCTATAAACACGAAGCTATAGTAATTCCACCTCTGCCAACAATCTTTTTGTATACTCTGGAATCAAAAGGGTGTGGGTGAAATTTCATCCCTGGAAAATTTCTCATCTCATGTCTCCCTTCCCCATGTCTCCTCCTAAGACAAAGAAGCTTGTCTTTGATTAGATCTAGTTTCCTCACAGAGGTCCTAGAGTCAAATTGCTTTCCAAAGATGTAGTTTAGTGATATTGTGTATTAGCTCCTTAAGATTAAGCTTCTCTATAAATAAGCAGGTCTCAATCAGTTCATACCACTTATTTACTGATTCTTTGATATGCTAGCAGTAGAAAAGCAAGTTGGGGGAGGTATAGTATAGACTTATCACACTGAAGTTTTAACACTATTAAGATATACTAACAGTATCAAAATCTTTTTTAAAACTTATTTTCAAACTTTTAATACCAAGAGAGTTCTAGAATCTACAGGTGATCTAGTTTATTGATGTAATTAGATAAATACATATGCCTAACACTCAGAATTTCTTACCATTCTCATGCCAGATGAGCAACAGTTTTATTAATGTTCTAACATCTTTTAGACAGATTATACTAGCACTCTTGTGTTCCTCACTTGCATATGTATTTCCAGTAAAATCAAATCACTGTCCCTCCTTTTGGAGAGGTAGCAGATTTGGAATCAGAGAACCTGGTTCTTCACCACTTCATACCTGTAAGAAATGGAATATCTCTTCATCCTTCTGGATCTAAGTTTCATCACCTAGAAAATGAGGGAATTAGAGTAGCTAATCCATAAGGTTTACACCAAAGCTAAATGTACAATCCCATGAAAATTAAACTTACATTTAAACCTACAGCATTTGTGTTCTATATTTCTCCAAGATGTCATAGGATCTAGAACTAGAAGAGGTCTTACATCTACTCCAACCCATTGATAAAGAAAATGAGAGGCCAGCAGAAGATAAGTGACTAGCTTGAACTTCATTTGACTCTAAGTTCTCTGATCCTAAATTCAATGCTTTTACCACAGTGTCACCAAAATCAAGATTTTTTTTTAACTGGGTGAGAGAGGTGGAGAGAGTATATAAAAATGATTATGAATATGATATTTGAATATTTTCATCTAAATTGATAATATCATTTTTACATTTTTTGTCCAACAGATATTTTAAGAAATTCCAGTACTGTGGCTATGCTCCACATGTACGCAGCTGCAAGCCAAATACCGATGGAATTTCATCATTAGAGAATCTCTTAGCAAGCATCATTCAGAGAGTGTTTGTCTGGGTTGTATCTGTAGTTACATGCTTTGGAAATATCTTCGTCATCTGCATGCGGCCTTATATCAGGTCTGAGAACAAGCTTCATGCCATGTCAATCATCTCTCTCTGCTGTGAGTATTCTTCCTAGGGAAAGGGAATTTTTGGCTATTCATAATCGTGGTTGTTAGAGAATAAGCAAATTGCAAACATTTTCCAGAGTCACAATCTATTCTGTGACTTTTCATAGTCACCCCAAAGACTTAAAATGTAAAATTCTGGGAGCAAGGAAGCCCATACCTGGGATTTCATCCAGATGGTCAATTCTAGATGTGGGAAAACCTCTACTGTTAGAGATTGGCAACTCATCTGTAAGTTAGAGTCTTAGAGAGATGCATAAGGGCACAGAGAGTTAGGTAGTTTACTCATAGTCAGTTAAAAAGCATCAGAGATAGGACTTAAAACCAGATCTTTCTGATACGAAGACCATCACTCTTATGGACTATGTCATGCTGGTTGATTCTCTTAGATAAATACTTTGAGTTCCTATGAGCAAATTTATAAAGTACTATGTGTTGGCTCTTACTCCTCTCCTCCCCTTCTGCCCTTCCTTTCCAGGACTCCTACCCCATCAATGAAGTTATGACCTCAAGAAAGTAGAACAAATGGGCTGTTTTATGATGTAAGCATTTGATGTACTGCCCAACTCTGTTAAAATCATTCTTGCAGGAATCTATGTATTATTAAATATCCCTGCTACTCCAAGCATTCAAATGTATCTCATGCCTCCCTTCCCCAAGTCTCCTCCTAAGACAAAGAAGCTTGTCAGCCACTGGCTAGATCTAGTTTCCTCACAGAGGTCCTAGAATCAAATTGTTTTCCAAAGATGTAGTTTAGTGATAGTTTATTAGCTCCTTAAAATTAAGCTTCTCTATAAACAGTTTATACCACTTATCTACTGATTGTTTGATATGCTAGCAGTAGAAAGGCAAGTTGGGGGAGGTGTAGTATAGACTTATCACACTGAAGTTATAGCTTTTAAAATTTCTTTAGTGGGCCCAGATTCTCAATGGTGTGAATATCCTGCCCCGCCCCAGCAATGTCGTTACACAGCTCATCCACATTTTCTCATCCTGTGCAATTTTTTCCATATCCTCCTCACACAAATCCTACAGGGAATACTTATCTGACATTTTAGAGCACCTCCAAGAAGTCTTGAGATCATATTAGGAAGGAAGGAAGGAAGGAAGGAAGGAAGGAAGGAAGGAAGGAAGGAAGGAAGGAAGGAAGAAAGGAAGGATGGAAGGAAGGAAGGAAGGAAGGACAGAAAGAAAGGAGAGAGACAGAGAGAGAGACAGAGAGAGAGACAGAGAGAGACAGAGAGAGAGAGAGAGAGAGAGAGAGAGAGAGAGAGAGAGAGAGAGAGAGAGAGAGAGAGAGAAAGAGAAAGAGAAAGATACTTTGTCTAACACAGGAATTCTTCATATTTTTGGTGTTATGTCCTCTGGCAATTTGATGAAGCTTATAGACCCCTTATCAGAATAATGTGTTTAAAGAGAACACATGGGATTTCAAAGGAAACCAATTATATTAAAATACAATTTTCAAAATAGTTTAAAAAGTCAGTTCACATACCCTAGGTTGAGTCCCTAGTCTAACAGGTCATAATATCTAACCATTCCACTGTAAAGTATTGGAAGAAACCTTAAGAAGTTATCCAATCTAATCTAATTTTCCTTATATCCAGGGGAAATTTAATGCCATTAAGTTTTTTAATTTGCATTTATCATTTCTGATTGATAGACTATCAGTGCTCAGTATTATGTATCATTCATTCGATATACATGTTGGACATTTAGTATATCCAAGAGAGTATTCTATATCCTTCAACCAAGTAAAAGCATTAACTTCCTCTTAATTCTTTACTCTTTTTTCATTCTGCCTCTTCCCACCCTCCTCCCAAAAAGTTTTACCAGTTCCTATTTGGAGGGAAACAATCTCAAATGGATCAATATGTATTATTTAGATAAGAGAACTCAGCAATCTTTTTTAACTCCAAATTTTCAGTGAAATACTTGGGCCCAGTCAATGCTTGATCAGGCAGTGACCCAATTTAACTCTTCTGTGGTATCAGGGCTAGCCTTATACAATGGTGTGATCACTGGGGTAGTAGAATGGCCCCTCTGAGCCAACAAAATCTCCCCTTACTTTCTGCTTGATGATTCTTTAGGGAGAAGAGATAAGGACTGGACTTTTGATTGCATTGTAGGAAACTTCTCTCTATTAATCCACAAGGGTACTCTCTCTTGTAACTTACACTCTTTGAGCATTTTCCTGGGGTACTGAAAGATAACTTGCTCAGGGTCACACATACATAACGTGTCTAACATAGGACCTGAAGCCAGTTCTTTCTGGCTCCAAGGCCAAACCTCTATCAACTATTATACCATATTGCCTCTCCATGACTCCTTAACAGGGGGGACAAAACATTTCATCCCCCAGTTAGAAATACCACAGACAAATACTACAATGCTATAAGAAATTATGAGCAGGATGGCTTCAGAAAAACCTGGGAACTCTTACATGAACTGATGCAAAATGAAGTAGAACAAGAACACTATACCAGAACACAGAAAATCAATTGTGAATAACTATTCTGATCAATATGATGATGCAAGATAATTCTGAAGGACTTACGATGAAAAATGCTGTCTACCTCCACAGAGAGAATTGATGAAGTCTAAATGCAGACTGAAGCATAATTTTTTCACTCTTAATTTTTCTTGGGGGTTTTTGTGTGTGTTTTCTTTTGCAACATGGCTAATATTTTGCATGACTATATTTTATATATAATATACATAAATACATATATGTAATAGATAAATTGTTTATCTTTTCAAGGGATGAGAGAGAAGCAAGAAGTTGAGAATCTGGAACTCAAAAATTTGTAAATGTTAAAAAATGTTTGAATGTAATTGGGAAATATTCAACAAAATACATAAAAATATTTTTTTAATTCCTCAGATTTATACTACAAATACCTCTCAGAGAGCCAAAACATCAACTTACCATCAGTCTGTCATGACATCACAGCCTTTTCAGAAGGCAGATTTTGATTGAATAGGCACAGGGTCTCAGAAGTTTGAAAAAGAAATAGATGCTCAGAAGCAATAAAATAGTACATAAAGCAGAAACAGAGAGGCCCAGAAGACAATAATCTAGGGAATAACTTTTAATCCTTGAAGATATGCTAATTCTGAAGAACACTATTTGAATATACTTTCCATAATGAGGTTCAAGAGCTCCAATCAGGGGCTATATGGGGCAGCAGCTATTGGATTATCTTCCATAGGACCAAATTCAGACACTAGTTTCCAGATTCCTCCTCGAATTCTTAAGCACATTTGCAAAAAATCAGGTTGGTGGCTGTTTTGATTTGTTTTAATATACCTATTAGTTTCCACTACTACACTCTATTAGTGATGAGCAATGGACCAGACAGGACAGAAGTCACTGTGACAAGGAGAGGTGTAGAATACTCAATACTTGATCAGATTTACTGTCAAGTCACTGCCAGGGCACTCTGAAATCTATTCTATTCAAGTGTAATAATTGCAAAGAAAAACATTCTCATTTAAATTGATTTTCAAAAAGTATTGCTTCCTGTGAAATAGAAAAAAAAATTTATGCTTCTATATGTGTTCTATTTATTGACTTTTATAGGTGCTGACTGCCTGATGGGAATATATTTATTTGTGATTGGAGCCTTTGACCTGAAGTATCGTGGAGAATACAATAAACATGCACAGTCATGGATGGATAGTACCCACTGCCAGCTAGTAGGATCTTTGGCCATATTGTCCACAGAAGTATCAGTTTTACTTCTAACTTTTCTGACTTTGGAAAAATATATCTGCATCGTTTATCCTTTTAGATGTTTGAAACCTGGAAAATGCAGGACAATTATAATCCTGATTCTTATATGGATTATTGGATTTGTGGTGGCTTTTATTCCACTGAGCAACAAGGAATTTTTTAAAAACTATTATGGTACTAATGGAGTCTGTTTCCCCCTTCACTCAGAACAGGGAGAAAGCACGGGAGCACAGATTTATTCAGTGATTATTTTCCTTGGTAAGAAACTATTATCATACTTCTTTCAGTTGGTGGCAGAATAACCTGCAGTTGCAAGCTCATTATATGTTATGAACTCTATTTCAGATTGTCATCTAAGTAAAAAGTCAAATATTAGGGAAGCACTAGAAGGACTTAGAGGAACTACAGTGTAACTAACTCAGCGGTGGGGAACCTGGGGCCTCGATGCAACAAGAGGGCTCAACTTCAGGTTCCCCACCCCGGATTTAATCCTTGATCTCCTGATTGTCCAGTACAGTACACTTTTCCACCAGACTATCTTATCTCTAGCCAGAACTGTGATTAGGGCAAAGTAATTACTAGAGCTTTGCTCCAGGGTCATGAAATGTATAAAGTACTGAGGCATTTGCAGCTCCCTAGCAGTAAGTTAGTTAGTTAGCAAAAATAGTTAAAATGAAAGCTACTATATATTGTAAAAGGACAAATTGTAGGTGAAAGCATCTGCCCTGTCCCCCTACTTCCATCTCTCCATTCCCCTCTTTGTCAGTTTCACAATGCCCTAGCATATATACATGGTACTTCACACACCCAACCCTGAACTGAATCAAGTATGTATTTCATACCACTTGCCTTAGATATATGTTGTATGTTCACCCCGGTGCATTCATTACTAACTACAGATCTTTCTCTGCCTTCTGTTAATATAAGCTAGCTATAATATAATGCAGATAGTTAAAGCACAAATCACTTATACTTGGGAATTTTTACTAGCATTTTTGTAAAGGTCAATGTGGAAGTGAAATTTGGGTCTTTTGCATTTATAATCTTAACATACGTATGTGTTTTAAGTAGCAGAACACCTGTGAAATTATGTTAAAAATATATATATGTTTAGGGGCAGCTGGGTGGTGCAATGAATAGAGCACTGGCCCTGGAGTCAGGAGGACCTGAGTTCAAATCCAGCCTCAGACACTTAACACTTACTAGCTGTGTGACCTTGGACAAGTCACTTAACCCAAACTGCCCTGCCATCCCTAATCCCCCCCCCAAAAATACAAAAAAATATAAAGTGCTTGAATTATGAAAAATCAACATCACTATTACTAGAAAATTTGATGTGCTCAGGCACAATGAAATATTGGAATTCTTAATTTTACTCTACCACTTTCCATATTATATGTTCCATCATTCCTAGCAAATGCAGGACAGCTGCAAATGAAGTCTTAGTATTTCCATAGGCTATATTAATTTTTAATGTAGGACAAAGAAACTTTTGTTACATTTCCAGCAACTTCTCTTTAATAATACTGATAATAACACTGAACTATAGAATGCTTTATGCTTTCCAGGTCAGAGTCACATACTGACTAATGGGACTTACCTCCTAAATAGGTGTTAACTTGGCAGCCTTTATCATCATCGTTTTTTCCTATGGGAGCATGTTTTACAGTGTTCACCAAACTGCTATTACTGCAACAGAAATCCGGAATCATGTTAAAAAGGAAGTGACCCTTGCCAAACGTTTTTTCTTCATTGTGTTTACGGATGCCTTGTGCTGGATACCCATTTTTGTATTGAAATTCCTTTCCCTGCTTCAGGTAGAAATACCAGGTATGACACTAGGTAGTTTTTTCCTTTTCTTTGTGAGTGACAAGCAACAAAAGTTCTCTTTCCACTGTATTTTGTTGAGAAGAGACTATTAAAAGTCTAAATCTAAAATCCTCTTGAGGGGTATACATTAAAAATTTGCATACTTAGTCCATCAGCAAAAATGTTTGGGGGTTTTCGTTTGTTTGTTTTTTATTAGAGAGAACTGTGCAGTGTCAATGAATATCAAGTAGCTCAATGCTTATCAGAACATAGGAATGGGGGGCCAAGAAGTATTGGTGACTGGCTCAAAATTTCTAACAGTGACCCAGAAAAATCAAGCTGGAAAATCTAATAATCATTTGCATTTTGTTGAAAAACAGATATTCAATTAGTTGAAAGTTTGTCTCTTTTTAAAATTTTATTTAAGGGTTGGTTTTGTTTTTGCTTAATTCACTCCAAATCAGGTCATATAAATAGTCCCATATTTCTCTGAATCTTCACATTTATCATTTCTTACCACATTTACATTCATACCAAAATTAAATAACAAATAATTATAATAGTTAAATAACAAATAGTTATTAGTTAAATAACCAATAGTTAAATAACAATTTGTTAAATTATTATAGTTAAATAGTAGTTATAATAGTTAAATAAATAACAAATAATTATAGTTAAATAATAAATAGTAAAAACTAGTTTATATAGTCTGAAGACATACCAGTTTGGACAGGTGACAGCATGAGACAGCCTGATGACTTTGGAGTCAGACCCGAGTTTAAGTTCCAGTATGGCCAATCTGTGCCATTAAGACCATGTACAAATTACTTAATCCCTATGAGATGCACATTTCTTGTCTGAGAGAAAAAGAAAATAATACTTGTGCTACCTCTTTTATAGGGCTATTGAGAGGAAAGCAGTGGCTAAGCCTTGAAGTGCTGTTATATGAGAGTTATTAAGGTAATGGACGAAAGTATCCAAATATTAAAGACTGGCCAGTTAGGAATAGATACACACAGGGTTTCCCACAAGACAGTTTTAAACCATTACAGTTTAATATTAATGCCTGAAGAGTTTTCATGGCTTAAAGATGCACTAAGACTTTGGGAATGACCTATAAATTGGCAAATATATGTGTATATATATGAACATTTGTACAAATAAATACTTACGTGTGTATATATGTGTGTATATGTATATATATATATGTATATATATATACATACACACATGATACCCCACATGCAGATAATCAAGTATTCATAGTAATGGTTTTGGTTTTGCGTTGATATCTTCTGCTTTACAACACCATTCCTACATAAATCATCCCCTATACAGAAACCCATCCCTTATAACAAAAGAGGTAAAAAGGCAGTTTAGAAAAAAAAAACCCTAAACAATACCTGAGTCTGGTAGTATATGCAAATATTTGCATCCATAGTGTTCCCCTCTGTAAAGAAGGGGAGAGGTGCAGTATTATAATCTGAGAACTAGAAGGGAATTTAAAGACCTTCTAGTCCCCCCTCCCCTTCTTACAGATGCGGAAAACTGAATCTCAGAAAAGCAAAATGTCTTGCCCAAGTTTGCTCAACTAGTTAGGGGTAAAGAGGAAAATTAATTCAACAGTAAAAGAAATGCAAATTAAAACAATTCCAAAGTTTTATCTCACAAGATGAAATTGGCTAAAGTGACCCCCAAAAAGGCAGGGAGTAAGGGGGGTGGGAATCAGGGCTGGGAAGACAGATACATGAATATGCTGCTGGTAGAGTTGTGAATTGGTCAAACTGTTATGAGTTTTCTTCTGGGGATCTTTTTGAAGAGGTGATCGATGAATTCTTTCAAGTTCTATTTTGCCCTCTGATTCTAAAACATCAGGGCAATTTTCTTTGAGGATCTCTTGAAGGATGCTTTCCAAGTTCTTTTTCTGGTCATGGGTTTCAGGTAGACCAATAATTTTCAAATTGTCTCTCCTGGATCTATTTTCCAGGCCAGTGGTTTTTTTCAAGGAGATATTTCACACTGCTTTCTATTTTT
>CM053601.1:89616770-89675889 GCA_028646575.1 Pseudocheirus occidentalis
AAAAAAAAGATCCCAAAAAGAAAACTCCTAGGAATATTATAGGCAGGTTCCAGAGTTCCCAGGTCAAGGAGAATATATTACAAGCAGCCAAGAAGAATTTCAATATTGTGGAAGCACAATCAGGATAACACAGGATCTAGCAGTTTCTACATTAAGGGATCAAAGGGCTTGGAATATATATTCCAGAGGTCAAAGGAGCTAGGATTAAAACCAAGACTCATCTACCCAGCAAAATTGAGTATAGTGTTTCAAGGGAAAATATGATCATTTACTGAGGTGGACTTTCAAGCATTCTTGATGAAAAAACCAGAACTGAACAGAAAATCTGACACTCAAATACAAGAATGAAGAGAAGCACAAGAAGGTAAACAGGCAAAAGAAATCATAAGAAACTTAAGAAAATTGAACTATTTACATGCCTAATGGAAAAATGATAATAGTAACTTATGAAACTTCTCATTATGAGGATAGTTGAAGGGAATGTAAGTGTGTGTGTGTGTGTGTGTGTGTATATATGTATGTATGTATGCATACACATATGTCTATATAGAAGGGTATATATGCATATGAATACCTATGTGAGTGTGTGTATATATATGTGTACAGGTATACAGAGGGCACAGGATCAATTGAATAGGAAGGGATGATATTTAAAGGGTGAAATTGAGAGGTGAGAGCAGAATATAATGAGAGGAGATGGGGAGAGACAGAATGGGGTAAATTATCTCATTAAGAAGAGGCAAGGAATAACTGTTATAATGGAGGGGAAAAACAGGAGAGCAAAAGGGAATATGTCAACCTTATTCTCATTGATTTTGGCTTAGGGAGGGAATGACATTCTGAATTGGGTATCTGGCCCTACAAAAGAATAGGGGCGGAAAGGATGAAAGGGGGGGATGATGGAAAGGAGGGCAGGTTGGAAGGGGGAAGGTAGTTAGAAGCACACACTTTTGTAAAGGGACAGGGACAAAGTAGAGAACAGAACAAGTGGGGGAGATAGGATGGATGGAAGTACAGTCACTTTTTCACAACATATCCACTATGGAAATGTTTTGTGTAACTGTTACACATGTGCAACCTACATTGAATTGCTTATCTTCCCAGTAAGGGTGGGTGACGAGGAAGGAAGGGAAAGAATCTGGAATTTAAAGTTTTAAAATCAAATTAAAAAAAAAATCATCATTATTATTTACATGCAACTGGGAAATAAGAAATACAGGCATTGGGGTATGAGATCCATCTTGCCCTACCAGAAAGTCAGAGGGTGTATGGGGGAGGATATAAAAGAGAGCAGATTGGAGGAGGGGGTATTCAGTGGGATCACTGTTTTGGGGTGGTTGGTAGAGGAAAGATGGGGAGAAATTTTGTAACTCAAAATCTTGTGGAAATGAATGATGTAAACTAAAAATAAAGACAAAAGTTAATTTTAAAAATTAATAAATAAAAACAAAAGCTCCATCAATGAGACTGGGATGGCCTGTGAGTAGCCCCTGCATTCCTATCTTTAAAGAAAAAAAAGCCAGGGAGATGGTACAATATCATATGTGAGGAACAGTAAGTAGGCCAGCATGGCTATAGTGGATAGAAGAGATAAAGTCTAAGGCTAAAAGGGTAGGAAGGAGGCAGGTTATAGAGAACTTTAAATGACAAAAAAAAAAAGTCTTTTTAATTCTGAAGTCTATTTCAAAGACTACCAAACCTACACTATAAATAAATCACCGAGGTAACTAAATGAAGATACTTAAGGCAATACCAATTAGAATATACAACAATCCAGGTGAGATACACAAAGGACCTGAATTAAGGCAGTGGCTGTGTTAGTGAGAGAGTGAGAGAGGAAAACAGAAACAGAGGAGGGTTGGGATGACAATGGCACTGAGATAATCCTGAGTGACAGGAAGGATTGGTGGTGCCCCAGAGTAAAAAGTAGAGAAAAAGAGAGTTCAAGGACAAAAGATGAATATGTTGAGTCTGAGATTCCTGGACAGTCTAAAGCGTCCAAAAGGCAGTGATTTGGTACTTTTAGTTTAGAAGACATACTAGCGCAGGATATATAGACTTGGGAATCATCTAAGCTGAACTATGAGAATTCACTTAAGTGAGCTTATTTGTCCTCATCTTTGCCCATTCTTATGGGGCTTTCCAAGTAACAAGAATGCCATTGGGATGACATTAACAATTCTTTGACATAAGTTCTAAAGTTGTTAAAAGCCTAGGATTACTGCTTGGAAATTTTATGGTTCTGGCAACCTGGCAACAAAATGTCAAGTAGATTCTGTGACCATAAATTACAGGAAAATGTTTCTGTTTTTCTCTCTCACTCTCTCACTTCATGGCATTGTTTTGGTATGATACTTAGCAAGTATTCTTTTAAAGAAATGAAAGAGGGGGCAGCTAGGTGGTGCACTAGCCTTGGAGTTAGGAGGACTAGAGTTCAAATCCAGCCTCAGACACTTAACACTTACTAGCCTGTGACCTTGAGCAAGTTACTTAACCCCAATTGCCCTGCCTTCCCCCATCCAAAAAGCAAAATTAAAATAAAATGATTCTTTTAAAAAAATGAAGGAGGTAGGAAAAAGGTGAAATGAGGATATGAAATTTTAACTAATTTGTCTATTAAGGATGGCAAAATTCCAAAGAAATTCAACAGAACTGGATATGTAGGTTGAATATGCTGAATCATTTTGTTACATGAATTTAAAAATAAATGGAAGCCTCAAAATTTGCTTTATGACAAAAGTTTAATTTTACATAAATAAAATTGTTGTTTCCACCAAATTCTTTTAAAAATATTTCCTCTATCATTGAAATAACTACCTTTTTGGTACGGGTTAGACAGTACAGAATGGTCCACCAACTCTTTCCCTAAATTTCTTCATATTCTTCAGATAAAATATGGCAACTGTTACTCCCTTTTATCTCTCCCATTATGGGATTTCAAGACTTAATTCTTTAAGCACCTATTTACACAAAATTCTTAACATTATGCAGATTTCATCTAACAGATTTAGATGGCTTTGGTATCAACACACAGTGCAAACTAACCAAAGAAGCAATAAAAGATTCAGGGAAAAAAATGGGGCCATCACAGTCGGACCCCTAAAAACTTTATGTAAAGTATCTAAGAACAAATTTTAAATTCAGTAACACTGAAACAATTAAAGCAATTCACTACTTTCAAAGGAGTTATAGAAACACTAAGTTACATACAAATTACTACAGAAGCACTAACTTACATACATTCACAAAGTAATACCATACAAGCATAAGGCACTTAAAAAATAATAATCAAAAGTACAAAAGGATTAGATACAAGAAACTTAAATTGTTAGTAAAAAAAAATGCGGCTAAGTAGAGAAACATGGGGGATATACTTGTGTCCCATGCAACTTTTAAAAATGTTATGAGTGAAATCTCAGGTTTCATAAAAAGTTTAAAAGAAAACTTTTCATCATTCATACTTTTAAAAGTACACATCTATTGTGTTTACATATATTTAAAGGAAGTAAGGCAGTAGTTCAGGTAAAGAATATATCTATGTCTCTGTTGAAGAAAAAAAAATTTCTCCTACTCAAGGAAGCTTTAGATTGTACATTCAAAGGAGGTGGAAATGGCCAATACTACTGGCCAATATTTCCATTCTAGAAACATGAGGGGAAAAAAATACCATTTCCATTGGCAATTCAGCATTGAATCAAGGAAGAACTAATACTAGACAGTGTGATTTTGTAGAAAGAATTATAAAACTAGAAGCCAGAAGTCCGGGAATTCAAGTTCTAGCTCTCACACTTTCTCTGAGACTCAGTTTCTTCATTAGGAAAATGAGAATACTCATAGTTTGCAGAGTTTGACCCAACATTAAAGACAGGAAAAACTAAGTGGATGAAGAATGGCCTAATGGTCATTATCCTAGACCTATATAATACACAAGTGAGTTGGTACTGAGTTGACATACTCTCATGTGGACAATAAACTGGAACCAGGATTGAATAGCAAGAATACAGATTGGAATCCTTTTCAAAAATAACAGTACTTTCAACAATTCCAAACTGCTTCCTGAGCTAAAAGTTTGTTTTTTTTTAAAGCAATACTCTTCTACTGAAACAATATAGCTATGTATCACAGAATACCACAATATCTAAAAATATAGGTGACCCAAAGGGGCAAAAGTGAAACATGGTGAGCATAAACGAGTAATATAACACATCACCAAAAATCCTGTGCGCACAAGTGGCAGCCCAGAAGGTATCATCCTAGAGATGCATTATCAGAAAAGACGGTGGGCCAATCAAATAGCAAGAGTGAGGAACAATAGATGGGACAGCCTGGAGTACAGCTCTGGTACCAGCATAATTTTAAAAGACTAAAAGAAAGATCTTCAACAAGTTGAATGAATCCCTTAGGGCAAACTTCTGAGAGCACATAAATAAAAGCCACACAAGAGGAGAAGGCATGAATGGGCTGTGATCTATACTGTTAGAAGGAGTATCCTCACTGATGAGATCAGAGGTCTACTGAAGTACAGTCCAAGGATTGTTGTTGGAAAAGGTATTTGTAAACTTTAAACATTTTAAAACTGAGTTACTGTATTTCTGAGTTTCTTAATCACAGATCAAATTTACTTTTAAAAGTAAAATAAGCTTGTGAAAGCTTAGTAGGCACAAACTGACTCAGGAAAAAGATCAAATACAATTCAGATTTAAAATTAAGTAAATATTTTCCTTTTTAAAACAGGAAAGTTTTAAAAAGTTTTTTATAAGGAAGTAAAGTCTTAATATTCAGTTACAAAGCAAAGTGTTATAAATATCCATAACTGTTGGAAGTAAAGTCTTATACATCCACAGGTGCAAATATCACATGGGAAAAAGTGCAAGCATTATACATGTAGCAAATCCACACCCAATTTCCTAAAGCAGTCATTATTTCAACATCTAGTTGGTTGTGCTGCATTGGTTATCAGGTTTCAAGGAATCATAGCCTTCTTTTAGCAGACCTCTCCATGTTTTAAGGAATCGTGCATTTTCAGTACATTTGAATGCTAGCTCTTCCACCTGGGCAGAAACAGCAGATGTGGCCTCAAGAAGTTTAATTAATGAAAAGGCTGCCTGTAATTAAAGAAAAAGAGAGAGAAACAACAATCAAAGTATTGTAGTTTATTTCACAATTTTAAGTGGTCATTTCACCATAACCCTTCCAACAAATTCAACAATAGAGACCCAACTCAAGATTTTGTGTGAAAACTCCGTATTAAAAAAAAAAAAGCAAAAAAAAAATCTATATAAGATCTCATTTCAGGGGCGGCTAGGTGGTGCAGTGAATGGAGCAACGGCTCTAGAGTCAGGAGTACCTGAGTTCAAATCCGGCGACACACACACACACACACACACACACACACACACACACACACACACACACACACACACACACACCCTGTGACCTTGGGCAAGTCACTTAACCACAACTGCCCTCCAAAAAAAAAAAAAAAAAGATCTCATTTCAAGGTGACTAATATTTTTTAACCAAGTCGTTTGTATTTGTGTCTCACACCACCTACCCAAAAAAATTCAAAATGGATATTAAAGGTCATACCAATATTACCAAGTCCAGAAGCAAGAAAGAGAAATTCCATTTAAAATAACTGTAGACATTATAAAATACCTGGAAGTCTACCTGACAAGACAAACCCAGGAACCATATGAACAGAATTACAAGACACTCATTTATATATAGTCAAATCTAAACAATCAGAAATAATATCAATTGCTCATGGGTAGGTCAAACCAATATAATAAAAATGATAATTCTACTTAATTTACTTATGCCATGCTATAACAAACTACCAAAATTATTTTGTAGAGCTAGAAAAAAATTACAAAATTCATCTAGAAGAACAAAAAGTCAAGAACATCAAGGGAATTAAAAATGTTTTTTAAAGTAAAGGAAGGCATCCTAACTGTACCAGATCTCAGACTGTATGCTAAACTGACAATCCTCAAAATAATCTGGTAGTGTCTTAGATAAAGGGGGTGGATCAGGGAAACAGATTAGTTACACAATACACAGTAGTAAATGACCACAGTAATCTAATGCTTGATAAACCCAAAGGCCCAAACTTTTGGGACAAGAACTCACTATTCGACAAAAACTACTGGGAAAATCGGAAAACAGTATGGCAGAAACCAGGTACAGACAAACATCTTACACCATATGCCAAGATAATGGTCAAAACAGATACATCATTTAGAATAACAGGTGATACCATAAACAAATTAGGAGAGCAAGGAAGAGTTTACCTGTAAGATGCATGGAGAAGGGAAGAATTTATGGCCAAACAAGAGACAGAGAGCATTATGAAATGAAAAATTGGCAATTTTGAATATATTAGATTTCAAAGGTTTGGCACAAACAAAACCAATGCAAGTAAGATTAGAATGAAAGCTGAAAGGTGGAGAAAAATTTCTACAGCAAGAATATTTGATAAAGATCTCATTTCTCAAATATGTAGAGAATTGAGTCAAATTTATAAGACACATCATTCCCTAACTAAATGGCCAAAAGATATGAACAGGCAGTTTTCAAATGAAGAAATCAAAGTCATCTATATAGTCAGATGCAAAAAAATGTTCTAAATAACTACTGATTAGAGAAATGCAAATTAAAACCTCACACCTATCAGACTGGCAATTATGACAGAAAAGGAAAATAATACATTTTGGAGGGGATGTGGGAAAATTGGGACACTAATGCATTTTGGAGTTGTGAACTTATTCAACCATTTTGAAGAGCGATTTGGAACTATACCCAAAAGTCTGTATAAAAAAAAAAATTTTAAGAAAAAGAACCTTTTATACAAAAACATTTATAGCAGTTATTTTTGTGGTGGCAAAGAACTGGAAATTAAAGGAATGTAAATCAATTGGGTGCCTATTAGCTGGGGGAATGGTTGAACAAAAGTGGTATTTGAATAAGTGATTGCTATAATTACCAATCATAACTCCAGAGGACTCATAACATCCAGAAGATGATAGACACTTCCTATTTCTTTGCAGAGAAAGATGATGAATTAGATGAAGGTGAAGAAGGAGACATCCATTTTCAGAAAAGGACAAAATGTGAATTTTTTTGACTATACATATCACAAGGGATGGTGTTGTACACAAATCCAAATCCCAGGTCACTACACACCACCTGACTTGTGGCCCACCATTAAGCCTCTTTTGTATTTCTGTTTTTGACCCTGTTTCATATTTTAGCTTGAAACTGCTTAAGGCATGTCTAGGCATATTGCTCAAGGCGTTCCCTGACTCTGTCTCCCCTGATCGGTATTTCATATTTTCTCCTTGAATCATTATAGTGTACCAGGCTCATTACCGAGCAAGGATCTTATCTAAGTACCATTCTGTCCTGCCCAGCTGACCAAGCAGGGCCTTTACCTCCCTTACCCAGAACATGACCCCAACCAGTTCTGGGAATTCCAGCCCCCTCTGACTACTACCTGGGGAATTCCAGTTCCCCTCATACCATGCCCCTCTACCCAGTGCTCACTACCCAGTTCTATGAAAGACCCCTTGTATCCTTACACCATATTCCCCTGAGTCATGCGCCATACTCCCCTGAGTCATACAGATTTGACCAATGGCTGATCTTTGCTTCTGTACGTCATAGCTTTTGCTAGCTCCCCTCTCTATTATAATTTTGTGGTTTTGGCCTATATAACCAATATCTGAAAATCCAGAAATCACTGCCAATTTGAGTGAGAACTCTGGCAATCGCGCACTTGATTAATAAATCCACACCTATATTTATCATGAACCCAGGCCTTGACTCGCTCTTATTTCTCTGCACAACATTGGCATGGAAGAGTAGGTAATGACAAGAGTTGCAGAGTAAAGCTGATAACATTAAAAAAAACTATAGGCTAGGGGACGCGATGAATAGAGCACCAGCCCTGGAATCAGGAGAACCTGAGTTCAAATCCAGCCTCAGACACTTAACACAAAAATTAGTCGTGTAACCTTGGCAAGTCACTTAACCCCAACTGCCCTCCAAAAAGAAAAAAAAAAAAACTTTATATAATAGATTCCATTCCATGTATAATATTTTTCCTGTATTTTTTGTATATGGAAATGTTCATATTTGTTGATATTTGTTAGGTTCATAGCAAAGCAACAAACTACTACCTGGCTTTTTATGCAATGTTATTTTAGAAATCATAATCCAACACCATCTCTTTACAGACTGAGTAAACTGATACCCAAAGAGGTTATATGGCATGCCCAAGGTCATGGAGGTTATCTACCTGGTCTGTGACATAAAGGGTTCTGGCACATACTTTTACCCACTGTTCCAGGATATTCATCTCTAGAACAGATTCCATAACCCCACTCCTGTAATGCCATGCACAAGCAGCTTTCCAGAAGAATGGCTTCTGTGAAGAGCTTTTAAGGTGACTACACAGTATAGTGAACACTCTACTCCATAACAAATCAAAGTAAAACATTCTCAGAAAATCAAGGTACAGTATTCACAATATCACAACTTACCACAGAAAATCACAATACAGTGTTCACAATAGTTTATCATTAAAATGGCCACATGGTTTTCACCAAAGTGGTCATAAGAGCTTTGAACAAAGAACAATCATTTTTATCCCTAAGGAGTTTTGCCTCCTTAGTCATTCAGTCATCTTAGAGTACAATAGTCACTCTTCCACTCCTGAAGCAACTAGGTTAACTCAATCAGTCACTTATTTAGCAATCAATTACTAAGTATCACTGACCACTAAGTACAATCATTAGAAAATACACAAACCCCTCACCCCCCAGGTCACTAGTAAACTACAATTTCATCACAGCATTCAATACCCAAGGAGAGGTCTTTTCTTCATCTTCACCAGAGCCAAGTACTCAGCAATATCTGTTCCTGGGGAGACAAAGCTTAACAAAGCCAGGACATACATACACTGCCAGTGTCCTATCAATTCACTCTCCGCCTGCAGAACAGTCTCAGGACCCCTGAAAATGTCAGCAAGACCCTCTTCCAGGATTTCTGTAAAAGTACAAGAAAATCCTTCTTCAGGGCTTCTGAGCCAACAGCAACCTTCCAAGATCTCTTCAACAACAGCACTGTCCTTCACCAGCAGGTGAGTCTGGAAAAACAACATCAAAACAGACGGAGTGCAGGCAACACAGCCATGCCTCCTTAGTCCTCCAGCAGTTTGGCTGGCCCTAGTACCCAGAAGAAATCTCAGCTGGCTTCTGGAATCAAAATCACTCCTCCCAGATTTTCAAAATCAAAATCTTTTTCTCCAGCCTGGAGGGGTGGGAGGGAAGGCTTTCCCCTTCAGCCTTCCCAGCAGCAACAACTTCAACCTCTACCAGATTCTGGTCTCAAGAAATTCTGACTGCGCCTTTCTGCTGCCTTTCCTTATATGCACACATAATTAGCTTCCTATTTCAGCCAACTCCTTGTAACAGGAGACACAGAGTTCATACCTTCTGTTTCCCCAACAGTGGCTCTGATCAATTAGTAACTGCTAAGTACCTGCTACCTTTGCTTAACTTGAAACAAGGTGCTAAGTACCTGCTGACTTGCCAATACAAAAAAGGGGTATTACTATTACAACTCCCAAAACCTAAATTATTCTTGCCAAGTATTCTTTATTTAATGCTTTTTAAAAGTACAGGAATAAGTATAAAAGCATGTTCAGGTGCTGACAAGATAATATATATATCCTAAATGAGAAACTTAATTCATCTTTTCTGAGGAATATTATCCAATTATTTTTAAGATTATCTAGAAGATTAAAAATTTAAAATAAATGTCTAATAGTCATCTAAAATAAATTAAAAAAAAAAACAATATATATTGAACAAAACCTGGTTCCCCTGCTTCCATTCTGAACAAGTGGGTTCATTCTTAAAAGCTCTCCAAGAAAGTGATTCCCTAACCCAATAACTCACTCCATAAAATCCCTTATAAAATACATAAAATCCTTCCTTCTGCAATCTAAATCTATTTCCCTTTCTTCAGTCTTTGCTGGAAACAAATAGCTTTTCTGCTATTACTGCAGGAGAGGATTTCACAGGAGTCTGTCAATGCAAAACCTGAAAGGGTCTTATCAAATACTGGCTTGGAGCAGAGTCCCATGTAAGATAATGGGGAGAAAAATGAGGTACCTATAACTACTATTTGCTGAAATCAACCAAACTAAGCATGACAGTTATTTGCTTACTGGCAGTGATGGAGAGCTAGAAACCAAAGGGATTCATGAATCTTCATTACCTTTCTATTGTTTTAACATGACTGGCAGAGGTAAAACAAGGATAGCAAACAAGTTTCTGTATTATGTGCCAAGCACAGTACTAAGGGTTTTACAAATATCATCTCATTCGATCCTCAGGATTATGATTATTATCCCCATTTTACAAGTTAAGAAACTGAGGCTGATAAAGGTCCTTAAATGATTTGCTGTAGGTCACAATACCAATCTGGGCCAAGTTAAACATTAAAGGCTCAGGTACCCTAAGTGTGTGTGTAAGCCAATGGGAATCTCTAACTCATCTGCAAATATTAAGTTGCTGCGACTTGGTGGTGGTCCCCCTAAGTCTAGAACGAACTCCCTTTTTTTTTTTTAGCTTCCTTAAAGCACAGCTGAGGTGCCACCTCCTACAAATGCCTGATTCAAATAACCACTCTTTTATGTACTTTTTATTTACCTTTCTGAGGTGTGGTGGCTTAACACACTAACTGAAGAAAAACTCCCCGGGGCTTTGAAAACATTTTGATTCACCAGGGCCTCGCACATAAGAGATGTTTCATTCTTTGTACTGGTGCCCCCAGAACGAAGCCTGGCACATAAATTTTTACTAAATGCTCCTAAACCGACTGTCAAATGTTTCGGATCCCGTGAGATCCGGCCCAGGGTGTGCCTCACACGGAGTTGGAGCCGAAGCCTCGCAGGGGTCAGGGCCTAGCCCAAGTCCGAAAAGAGCACGGCAAGCTCGGGGGCCGCCTCCAGAAAAATCCCCCAAAGCTCGGGAGGGCAGGTTTCACGGCGGAGAAGGGCAGTGGCAGACTCGGTAGTGCCGCTGGGCTTCAGAGAGATGGGGAGCGAGAAAGACCCGAAGTCAAGGAGAGGCGGTTAGGGTGGAAGGGCCTCGTGGGGTTTAACCCGTTCACTGCCCAAGGCCCAGCGTTCGGGGACAAACCTGGCGGATCCGGGGCTAAAGACCGCTGAGGCCACCCCCCGGGAACACCGCGTCCCCGGCCGCCCTGGGGCGGTCCCTGCACTGCCGATGCCGCAGCCAAGCTTTTGTCTCACCGGGGCCAAGGAAAAGGAGGAAGAAGACTCCGGGGAAACGAGGGCGGCGTCCCATTTACTCACGTCATCGATCTGCATCTCGACCTCCTCCAGCGGGTCCACGGCCTGCGGCTCCACCGCTCGGCCCCGGCCCCAGCTCTGGTTCCGAATTCTTCCGGCCAAGACCGCCCGGAGCTCCGGGGACAAGGAGGAGGCGGTGGCGCGGCCCAAGGGGGACGAAGGAGAAGACGGAGGAGGAGGAGGAGGCGGCGGCGAAGCCCGGGCCTCCGCCATGGTGAACAGAAAAGTTTCAGAACGGCTGAGCAAGGTCCGGGTAGCCCAAACGAACCTACACTGTAACGGTCTTTCAAGTGAGCGCGCCCAAGACACCCCGCCCCTTTCTCCCTTCCCCCTCCTCCCTCCGTCTAGCACCGCTCTCCCAGTCGCGGAGGGGGAGTACCAAGAGCACCTCGAACCAGCCAATGAGATTCCGGCACAGACTTCTATTTATAATTCCATCGGGCCTGCGCAAAGAAATTTGCTCCATCGGCGCTCCCTTGAGCTAGCCTGGGAGCACTACGGATCCCAACATGCACTTCTCTGCCTCATCTTCTTTCCTCCACTCGCGTTGTATGATGGGATCCACGCACTTCCCCCAAGATGTGAACTTTAAGCGTTAAGTTCACGTTAGAGAGGGGCCGACCTTCATAGAGGAACTAAAGGACTCCATATCCCGTCAGGCCATGTGGCCTCTACGGCTGCGCAGAATCCCAGAGAGGCGGGAAAGGAACGAAGTTGGTACAATGATGCGACGCCGTGGAAAGTCAGTAGAGGCGCCGGTGGAGCGAAGAGTGTAGGGCGCCCCCCACGGCCTAGAGGTCCTGCGGTGGCTGAGCATTAGTAGATTTGTCCTGCTTGGCTTGGAGCCGTAGAAGCCCCCCAAGTGTCTGTCATCATGTTGGTGCCTCTGGCGAAGCTGTCTAGCCCCGGTGAGCTGGGGACCCTAGTGAGACCTGGGGAAGGAGGAGGAAGAGCAGGGAATGAAAAGAGGCGGGGTACCCAACCCGTCCCCCCAAAAACTAGGGCAAAGGTCATGCCAGTCTTTGTGACTCCCGGACTGGCTCTCCCAATCTCTGCCTCCTAGCCTCGGAGCAGCTGCGCCGCGGGGCCGCCCCGGCTACGGCTGGCATGTGGGGTAAAGGTAAAGGGCGGAGAAGAACCTGTCAACCCCGGCTGCAGCTCCTCTCGACGCGCCCCTCACTCCTGAGCCTGTCCTCCCCATGGCCCTGCCAGGAGCTCGCGTGCGTCCGCCCGGCGCCCAAGGGAATGGTCACCGCCCAATTAAGGTGCCGACGAGATAGCCAAAATCAACTCCCCAGCTCCTCGAATGCAGTTCAGGAGAGAAAAAAAAAATTCTTAGAATAAGAAAAGTGTTGTAAAAGTGTGTTAGTTGCAATAGGTAGAAGTGTGTTTGTTTTTTTTTTCCAACTCTGTTGAAGCTACTATAATTATGTTACCTTTTATTTAATCCACACCTGTTTTCATCTGGGTAGGGAATTCCTGGTGTAAGAATTACCCCAGCCCACTGTTAACTTTTTGTAGCTACATAAGAGTTAGTAAGATTTGCCCAGATCAGCATATCTGTTATATGCTTAGAGGGGTGTTTTTGGGAAGAGGTCTCTGGTAAGATGGTGCACTAGATAAGAAAATTCCAAGCTCTCAAGATTTTCCTTTACATAAAACAGTTCCGCGGAGCAAACATAGAGCTGTAAAAATAAATAAGAGAAGGGGCAGAACTGGGTTCCTCCTGGGACAGAGAAGATCTGAAGATAAATCTCTGGAAGTGTCTCTGTGAAGAGTAAAACACTTCCTAGCCAAGAATTGCTTAAACAACAAGGTGGGATTAGCTGTGTTGGGTGACTGCCTCCACCACAGGAATATTTTTTTACCCTCTGGACGGTGAGGAGGGGATTAGACATCTGAGCTCTGGAAGATCAGGGGACCCTCTCCTGACAAGGAATGCCAGACCCAGCTGTGCTGCAGAGAGATTTGCCAGGGCCTGAGAAAGAAACAGCACATACCAAGTGAATGTAGAAGCAGTGGGCCAGGGAAACCACTGTGGACACTTTCAGGAGGCTGGAGGTCTTGGTTTGGGTTCAAGGTCAGAGAGGAGAACTGAGGGAGAATCTAAGGCCAGAGGTACCAATCCCCACACCCCAGGGCTACAGGTGATTACAAAAATTAAGCTATTTTTTAAAAAGCATAGGCAAAGGAAAAAGAATGCAACCATAGAGTGTTACAATGGGAATGGAAAAAGACTGGTTCCTTTTCATAGTGAAGGAAAGAAACCCTCATACACCCCAAAGAGCAATGTCAAATGGTCACTTGCCAAAAAAAAAATTCATAGAAGAACTTTAAAAAAACTTTTAAAATCAAATGAGAGAGATTGAGGGAAAAAAATTTTTTAATAATAGGAACAATTCAAGAAAAACAGGAAGATTATATAAAGAAAGTCAAGATCTAGAATTTTAAGAAAATGACTCCTTGGAAATCAGTTGGGCAAGGGGAAGCCAGCAAAGTTATAAGAGATCAAGAAATAGTAAAACAAAAATAAAGAATGAAAAAATAGAAAAGAATATGAAACATCTCATCAAAAAGAGAAAACATAAGAATAATTGGACCATTTTTCACTCTGAAACTGAAAACTCTGGTCAAAAAAAGAATCTTGATACAATATTACGAGAAATAATTAAAGAAAATTGTCCTGAAGCATTAGTACAAGAGGGGATAGTAGAAATAGAAAAAAATTCATCCATCACCTGAAAAGACATCCTATAAGGAAAATCCACAAGAATATAGTCAAATTTTGAAACCTCCAGCTCAAGGATAAAATATTACAAGCAACAACAACAACCAAAAAAACAATTTAAATATGGTGGTACCACAGTTAGAATCACACAACACCTAGCAGTGGTGGCACTAAAAGACTGCAGGTCTTGGAACACCGTATATCAAAGAGCTAAAGAACTAGGTTTCCAGCCAAAAATATTATACCAAGCAAAGCTAAGCATAATTCTGAATTGGGAAAACAATGGAAATTTGATGAATTGTCAGACTTTCAAGACTTTATTTTAAAAAAAACTTGAACTTAAAATAGATTTGACATACAAGAGCCAAGAGGTCCATAAGATATATGCCAAAGATCAATTACAAAGGACTTGATAAGGGCAGAGCGTTTACCTTTTATGTATGTAAACTGTATGTCTAAGATTGTTAGTAGTAATTGGGTAATTCATAAGAAAAACTGGGGTAGACCTGAGCTTAATATGACTTCAAAAAGTAAAACCATTTAGGAACAGCTAAAAAAAGTAATTCTCTTACACAAATGAGGTACAAGAAGAACAAAAACAGAAGAATTAGATGAGGGAGGAGGGCTGGCAGTTCTGGAAACCTACTTTCATCAGGAATGGGTTAAAGAGGGAACAATACACATCTAGAAGAGTATAAAAGTCTTCTAAATTCAAAAAGAAAATGCTAAAGGGATAAGGAGTGGGGAGAGGATAAGAGAGGGATCTCTAGAGGGGAGGGTGAAGGAATAGGTTGGGTATGGAAGGGTGTTTAGATTTATAGGAATGGGAGGATAAGGGATGGATTTTTTTTAATACATAATTTTATTTGAATCTCACAATCTTATGGCATTAATACTATAGGTGTTATTTTTCCTATTTTATATATGAGAAAAAAGAGGGCTGAGGGGTTAAGGGACTTGCCCAGAGTCACCCAGCTAGCGCCAGAGGTGAGATTCACCCCAGTTTTCTCTTTTTTCCCCAATTTATTTATTTTTAGTTTTCAGCATTCATTTCCACAAGATTTTGAGTTACAAATTTTCCCCCATCTTTCCCCTATCCCCCACCCCAAAATAGAGAGCCAACTGAATACCCCTTCCCCTAATCTGTTCTCTCTTATCTCCTCCATCTTCCCTCCCCCCAAGTTTCTAGTAAGGTAAAGGGATTTCTATACCTCAGTGCCTGTATATCTTATTTTCCAGTTGCATGTAAAAAAAACCATTTTTTTTTAACATTTGTTTTTAAAACTTCGAGTTCCAGATCCTTTTCCTTCTTCCCTCCTCACCCACCCCCACTGGGAAGATAAGCAATTCATTATAGGTTGTACATGTGAAGTTACATAAAACATTTCTATAGTAGTTATATTGTGAAAGACTAAGTTTATTGGCCTCTATCTTATCCTGCCCTGGCTCCCCCCCTTATTGTATTTCCTCCTTTGACCCTGTATCTTTTCAAAAGTGTTTGCTTCTAACTACTCTTTCCCCCAATCTGTACTCCCTTCTATCATCCCCCTCTTATCCAAAGGGAGGGATCTTTGTTTAGATTTATGGGAATGAGAAGATAAGGGAGAGATCATGGGGGGGGGGGGGGGATGAAGGGGGTAGGTTAAGTAATAGGAGGGCAGGATAGCCAGGAGGGATAGGAAAGAAGAGATATGCAAAACAAAAACAAATCTCTTAGGGAAAGTATATGTTTGTATGTATGTATTATGTATGTGTGTATATGTATGCATGTATGTGTATATCAATATTTATATACAAATATATCCAATTAATTGTAGCAAGGGGGAGGGGGAAGAAGGGGGGAAAAAGAACAAAGTAAAAAGTATATAGCGGAGTTGTTCTCTGCTATAGAAAACCTACAAGAAAGAAAACCTGCAAAGAAGCAAAGAAAAGATGTGCAACTTTAACACAACAGGCTTTCTTGGAGTTCATAGGGCCATCTCCCCCTCTCCACACATAAAAATACATTCAGTTTTCCCTCCACAATATCTCTTGCATTTTTCCACTCAGAGGCTACTGCTTTAGTTTAGGCCTTCACACATCAATTGGACTATTGTAATAGCCTATATTATTGGTTAACTTCCAGTCTTTATTCTCTTCTGTACGTTCTCCAACACAGCTACCAAAGTAACCTTCCTAAGGCATAGGTTTGTCCATTTAACTTCCCTGCTCAAAATCCCTCAGTGATTCCTTCTTACCTCTAGGTAAGTCATATTAGAGAGATTGATTGTCTAAGTGAGTTTAATATAGTCCTGTTCCAAAAGGTGAGGTAGAGCTTACCATTGTGCCAATTGTTTTAAGCCCTGTGGCTGCCTAGGAATCTTTTATCAGATTAAATGTAATCAAAAACATTTTCCTGAGAATTTGCCTAGGTTCTAGCCTTACCACTCATGGCTTATGTTTGAATATGTCATTAACCATTTTTGTATACATGTAAAATGAAATTTATATCCATATTTACCTACCGCGCAAGGATGTTAAGGATAATATGAAGTGGTATGTTTGAAAATGCTTAATTGTTCTGTATTTTTCTGAAATATAGCTTTCATTATCTTCTGCAAGACCGTAAGCAGAGTTGATCATTTTATTTATTATATTTGCGATTCATATTGAGAAATCTGATACTTTGCACATTGTCGTATAAGTCAAGCTAATGATCGGGAAAGGCCACAGATTTACCTCTCTGTAATCCAGAGTTTGGTCTCAGAAAACCCAAATACAAAATCCAAAGCCTATTATATCTGGACAAATGGAATTGTAGTGATGAAGTTAAATGTAGGAATAAGCCTCTCTATGTACCTCTGTCTCCCCTTCCCCTAGCTAATATGCAGTCATGTAATATTAGAGTTGCAAGAGACTTCCAAAGTTATCTAGATCAGTACTTCTCCATATGGTAAATTCTGTCTAGAACATTGCCAGCCTATGATTATCTAGTCTCAGAAGACCCCCAAAGAAGAGTTCATAGTGCCATCTCCCCACCTCCACACATAGGAATACATCCAGGTATCCCTTCCATCCCATTCCCTACAGTCAGTAGCCCACTCTGGTTTTGGATAACTGACTGCTAAGAAGTTTTTCTCTAGTCACTATCAACTTTCTTATATTTTCTCCCTCTTGGTTGTACATACTTTGGTATGCTGACAGAAAGGAAGGCAGGAAATACTGAGTCAGTGTTTTTAGACTTTGAACATTAATTCAGTTACTGGTTCTCTAAATTCAAGATCTGTCCCCAGTGACTAAGAAGAACATGAGATACAACATGGTACAGTAAAAAGGCTGTTGGATTTAGATTCAAAGGACCTGAGTTCAGATGCTACCCCTTCTACTTATAAGCTGTGTAACTTAATTATTGTGGCAACCGTTTCCTCATATTTAAAGGGGGTTGGCCAAAATGACCAACAAAATCTTTAAATGAGTGATCTCATGACCTTAATTCCATAATATGATCCATTCACCCAAAGCCTAACTAATTAGTCTTCCATGTGGCAATCCCGCATATCTTTAAAGACTGCCATCGTGGTCCTTCCACAACTTTTTTTTTCTAGACATTTCCAGTTCCTTCAACATTGAATTGAAAGGTTAAGAACATTGATCTTAAAGTCAAAAGACCTAGGTTAAAATGCTGACTTTGATAGTGATTAACTCAGTGACCCCAAAAGTGTTACATTACCTGTTTCAGAATTATGGTGAGAAAATTACAGAATACAACACATCTACATCTTGTAATATTTTGCATTCTCTGCCAAGTTCTCCCATAGATCCTTCACAAAGGATTTACCTAATTTGCTGGAGGACTTCCTCTATAGTTTGTTTTTGGGTTTTAGCTTTAACTTTGTGATTATCAGTCAGCATTTGGTAGATGAACATTTGATTTGTCCCAGAAAAGATTTGAATTCAAATCCTGAGTCTGACACTTATAAGCTTATGGTACCACAAGCAAGTCTTTATTTCTCTCTTAGCCATTTTAAAAAGATATATTTGTAGATTGGACCTCATTGTTGTACACACCTTTTCCACTGTGATGGTATGCTGACAGAAAGGAAGGCAGGAAGTGCTTTGTCAGCATTTTTAGACTATGACCATTAATTCAGTTACTGATTCTCTAAATTTGAGATCTCTCTGAGAACTGATAAATTGGTATACTTCTAGAGAACCCAAAACATATATATTGGCATTTTGGCTATTAAAAAAAAAAAGCAGGTTTAGAGCTAAATAGCTCCTTTGCCTAGCATTAGCACCCTCCACAATATGGTTCCAGCCTGTCTTTCTAGGTTTGGTTTTAGTCTGTTCTCTGTGTTCCTAGTTTGGTTGGAAGAATACTGATATTTAATAGATCTGTAAGAATAATAGAATAAATAATAATAATAATAGACAAACCCCCTCATTTTACAGATAAGGGACTGATCTAGAGAAGTAAAGGGACTTAAGCCAGGTGTAAGTCTGTGGTGGAGCTAGGATTTGAACCCAGGCCCCTCTCATTCCAAGTGCAACAGCCTTTCCACCGTACCCTGCCTCACAGAGATTTGCCATGATAATTAAATTATAAAAGTAATATCCTTGATTTTTATGCAGCACATCAGTGCTTACATGCCCTAAAAATAATCAAGAAGGACTGTCTGCTGCATTATGTTGCTGTAAGATGGGCTTCAGCTTCTGTGGTACCTCGTATCACCACACACTACACAATCTACCCTCGGGAGAAAGACAGTCGATGGGAAGGTAAGTAAGAAGTGGCAGGAAATTGTTGGAAGTTTTTCTGGGTAAAGTCAGTGTGAAAACACTAAGGATGGGACAATTTCAGTTTCATTTTAAGGAATGACATCTCTATTTTTCCCATAATAGTTCAATAGTTTACATTTTGTATTCAGTGTATCTAAATTGTACTTCTGCCAAATACATTCTCAGATCCTAATGCCTATATAAGTTTACATTTAGATGCTAGTATGTGTAAAGCCTCAAAGCTGACTTGATTTACCAAGGCTAATAAAATCAACACCATTGGGACAACTAGGTGGCACAGTGAGTAGAGTACCAGCCCTGGAGTCAGGAGGACCTGAGTTCAAATCCAGACTCAAGACACCACACACACACACACACACACACACACACACAAACTAGCCATGTGACCTTGGACAAGTCACTTAACCCCAGCTGCCCTGCCTTCCCCCCTCCAAAAAGCAAAAAAAAAATCAACACTATGACAGGATTTTAGCAAATACCTACTACAGTGATATACTTACCATAAATGTTGTATTTAGGTTAGAATTTGTTAAGCAAGAAATAATATCTAATTCTTTTTTTTAACCTGATTTAAAGGGGTGAACATGGAAAGATTTGCAGAAGAAGCTGATGTAGTAATAGTTGGTGGAGGCCCGGCTGGTCTGTCTGCAGCTATTCGTCTAAAACAGTTGGCTGCTAAACATGAAAAAGAAATTCGAGTGTGTCTAGTGGAGAAGGCTGCTCAGATAGGAGCCCATACTCTTTCTGGTGCTTGTCTTGAACCGTCTGCTTTTGAAGAACTCTTCCCAGACTGGAAAGAGAAAGGGGTATGCACAGCTACTGGTTGTTTTTTTAAAATCATCTCTATTCCAAATATTTGTATAATTTTTCTCAGAGAATGATTAGGAATATTTTTAGTGAATAAAGGGAAAACTAGGATTAAAATTATTTTTAAGTATCAAGGTTGCAGTTTTGAGTTTTCATTTTAATTTAGTACTTTCTGCATACTTACAAGATTTATGATACAACCTATCTTTAAAAGTTGAACCATTTGTATTTGGGAAAAAATACAGGATTTTCGTTGTTTTGTTATATAATCTTTGCTTCTTCTTAGAATCTTATTCATAAACTTTAAACAATACTTCCAGTCAATCCACAGAAGCTAACTTGAATTTTGAAAATAAATATACAGCCCCTCTCCCTCTCTTTCTTCCCTTTCCTTCCCTTTACACCCTTTCTATATCTCCCTCCTTTGTTCTCCCAGTCTCTCTAACCCCTCCTCCTCCCTCATATCACAGTAAAGTTGACTACTAGGAGATATTTTTTTCAGTCACAGAAACTCAGGAAGGTACTGTTTTATAAGAGCACATTGAAAGCAGTTTGAAAGCAGTTCCTACACCCAGAAAATCATGCATCTTTTAAAGTACTCAAGACGTATAAACCCACATAGACTAGAACAAATTGATTGTCTAATTGGTTGTTTATCCTTGGCTCTGCTGCTAATTTGACTTTGGGCATCATACTTCATACCTGTTTCCTAATTTGTTAAGGTGATACATCTGACAATAGATTAAGTAACACAGAAAAATTCTTAGGAAGAAAGCAAAAAATGAATACCATTCTTGTGTTTTTCATATTGAGCAAATAAGATCCAAAATGGTTACTTTTCCTATTTTCTATGTAATAAATGAAGTACATGTTTTTGGATTAATGTTGCCAATTCTAATATTAAAATAAAGGTTTTTCTTTACAGGTCTCTTAAGTATGTAATTGTATTATAAGTTATAACACAATGATCCATCATCTAAAATAATATAAAATCTGGTGATCCACATAAAGTTATGAAAAAGGAATGAAATGTTTTTCTTGTAAGTGTAAAATAAATATTTTTACAAACAGCTTTCTGTATTTTCCTCTTTCTGGATATATAGGCTCCACTTACCACTCCTGTAACAGAAGATAGATTTGGAATTTTAACAGAGAAATTTAGAATTCCTGTACCAATACTTCCAGGTAAGGAGTAAGGAATTCTGAGCAGTGGGTGAGAAGGTAGGAAAGTAGAAATGAAGTATAAGTATTGTACTTGTATAGGGTAATTTGCTTTTTAAAATCTGTTGCTGTAATTTGATTTTTATTTCAATATAAATATAAATCTAGACCAAAATCTAATGAAATAATGGAAGCATTAGTGAAGGACTTAGTCTTGGGACAGATGAATAGCTGTAATTAAAATATATGTACTTCTTCCTTTCATGTCTGCTGTCACCCAATTAAAATTGTCTTTTGTCCCCTTATAGTGATAAAGAAGTAACCCGGGATTGTCAAAGGCACAAATTCTGATAGCACCTAACAAATTGGAAGGGCTTCAGCGATGAGCTATGTGTCTGTCATCTGAGCTGGGCAAATTTTTTAAAATTTATTTTATTTGAATTTGGCAAAAACAAATATTTCCATATAAAAAGAACAGAAAAAGAGTATATGAAACTATGTATCTCATTATGTACTGCTTGTTTTTTGGTTTGAGATTTTAACAGAAAAGAGAGAAATGCTAAATTCAGCACACTAATTCCAGAAATTATCTTGCTTGTTAATATATTACTTCTAAACCTCCTTTTCTTCTGTGCAAATTTGAAAAATGTTTCATTTATGGGTTTTGGGTTTTTTTTTCTTTCTTTAGTCCTCTTAACCCCCTCAAAAAAGTTGTTTTAACTTTCAGTTGTAGGGGCAGCTAGGTGGCACAGTGAATAGAGTACCGGCCCTGGAGTCAGGAGTACCTGAGTTCAAATCTGGCCTCAGACACTTAACACAAAAAACTAGCCATGTGACCTTGGGCAAGTCACTTAACCCCAACTGCCCTCCAAAAAACAAAAGAAAAGAAAAGAAAACTTTCAGTTGTAACATGTACAGGATGTGTCTAAAAATATGTCTTATTTTGCACTGCCAATTTATCACTCCCTCTAGAGTCATAATTGGTCGTTGCATTGATCAGAATTTTTAAGTTTTTCAAAGTTGTTTTTCTTTATAGTGATGTAGTCATTATGTGATTCGTTCTCCTGGTTCTTCTTCACTCTTTGCCAGTTCATACAAATCTTCATAAGTTTCTCTTATAATCTTTCCCCGCAAATCCTCCCTTCTTCCTAACTTTCCTATTAGTGTTGAAGATAATCATTATCCTCCCAGTCACCCAGGCCCAAATCTTCTATGTCATCCTCAGTTCCTCTCATCATATCCAATCAATTTGCCAAGTCATATCAATTCTCCCTTGGTAACATCTCTCACATATTCCCCTTTCTTGATTCTTACATGAACACTATGCTGGTGTAGGCCCTCATCCCTTCATGTCTAGACTATTGCCTAGCTTTATGATTGGTCTCCCCACCTCAAGTCTCTCCCCACTCTAGTCTGTCCTTCACTCAGTAGTCAGATTGATCTTCCTAAATGATAAATGTGACCTTATCAGTCTCCTGTTCAGTAAACTCCATTGACAATCATATTACCTTCAGGGTAAAATATAAAAATCTATTCAGCTTTTAAAGTACTTTATAACTTTCTTAGACCTCACACCTTTCCATATAATCTATGATCCAGTGACTTTGGCCTCCTTGCTGTAACTGGAATATGACAGTCCGTTTTTCCTATACATTTTTACCAGGTGTCCCCCGTACCTAGATTGTCTCTCCTTATTTCTGTCTCCAAGTTTCCCTGGCTTCTCACAAGGACCAGCTAACATCTTAACTTCTAAAAAAAACCATTTCTTAATTCCCCTTAATGCTAGTACCTTCCCTCCTTTTATTATCTCCAATTTTTCCTACATATTTCTTGTTTATACATAGTTGTTTGCAATTTTTTATCTTTCTTTGTATCCCCAGTGCTTAGCACAGTGCCTGATAGCTAATATTTGCTTAGTAAATGTTGGTTGACTTGGCTTTGAATCTATCCCTTTCATCATTTCTTATGACTCAATAATAAACTATTGAGTTTATTAATTAATATTAATTAATTAACTATGTCTTAATTGTTTTGCCATTCCCCCCAATTAATAGGAGTCTTTTTAGTTTCTAGTTCTTTCTAGTTCTTTGCTACATTAAAGAGATTGAATATTTATTGCTTATAGTGGTTATATTTTTTTCTTTCTTTTCTTTCTTTTTTTCTCATTATGGCACGTGCCTAGTAGTTGTATTGTTTTGAAAGATATGCACAGTTTAATGACTTTGGGAGCATAGTTTCAAATTGCATTCCAGAATGGTTGAACCAATTCACAGTTAAATCAACCTCAGTTTATTTCAAAAAGACCTATCACCAGAAATTTGACTACCAAATGATATTTAGGTGATATAATTAATGGTATTAAGTCATGAAGTAATGTACTAAGGGACAGAGGAGTTGTGATCTACATTGATGGAGAATGAACCCATATAGTGATGAAACATGGATCCTTAGCATATTGAAGTAAATACTAAACTCACATCTCTATTTAGTTTTTATTTTAAGAATATGATTTTTAAGATATATTATTAGTAAATTCTTAAGAGCATGTATTCTGTATTTGTAGGTCTTCCAATGACTAATCACGGAAATTATATCGTGCGCTTAGGCCATTTGGTTAGTTGGATGGGACAGCAAGCAGAAGAGCTTGGTGTTGAAGTGTACCCAGGATATGCAGCTGCAGAGGTAATGAAATCTTCTAGTATCCTAATAAAAAGGAGATATCTTTTATTTTGAAGATTGTCATTTAATAAGATGTATGTATTAGAAGAGATTTGTTCAGGAATTACACTTCAGTTTTATAGCAATAGTGATTAATTTGTTTCTATCTTTAAAAATAAGGTACTCTATCATGAAGATGGCAGTGTAAAAGGAATTGCTACTAATGATGTAGGCATACAGAAGGATGGAGCACCAAAGGTAAATTTTTTAATAATAAAGTGATTTTCAGAAATTGATAAAAATGTTAAAGAAACTTAAAGCTAATGAAAATGCATTTGACATTTTGACAAAAAAATTTAACGAGGCCATAAACTGCCTAAATAGTTAAGAGAATTCTCAAATATAAATTAACAGAACTTTTTTCTTGATTTTAAAAAAAAAGCCTCTGAAATATTGCTTAGGCGTTCAGGTTCAGAACCATAAAGGACTAAGGTACAAACATGACATGTCCAAGAGAGAAATGAACAAAGAATTAGTCTGTACTTAATCCCTTTCAAAGCCAAACCTCCTGTCATTCATGGATTATACTTACCAATAAAATCATTGATTCTTGAAATATTTAAAAGGTGCTTAAAATCATAATTTGAAATATTTCCTAGATTCATAGAATTTCAGAGCTGGAAGTGACTTTAAACATCATCTAGTTTAGCTTCCTCATTTTACAGATTAGGAAATTAAGGCCCCCAACAATGTTAAGTTGCTTGCCCAAGGTCACACAATCTCCTGACTCCTTGGCTAGTGTTTTCTCCATTAAAACAGCATTAAAGCCTCTGATCTCATGTTCCTGGGAGTTATTTCTGAGGGACACAGTATGGTAATTACGCTCAGATATTTACCAACTTTCTCATCAGGACCTCTAAAACTTTCTCAGCTCATAGCCTAAGGTCATAGTGTTTCGGAGCTAGCAGCTAGGTGTGACAGTAACTAGTTGCCATTTTGGTATGCCCATTTCACTTCCATGTATAGGCCAGTCTTTCCCCAGTAGTCCCAACAGATGTCATTGTTTCATCCACAAGCTTAGGGCTTGGACAGAATTTGGGACTATTACTGGGTCTTCATGTTTTCTAAATATCTCTTTAGTGCTATTTTTAAAAATTCACTTCATTCAAACATTCTTTTCACAGAACATTTCAAATTCATTCTTTCAAATATTTGGTTTCAAATGATTTTGACTAATTATTTTCCCTTCTAAATTGATGGACTCTACCCATATATATGGAAGCAGCTAAATGGCTCAGTAGATAGAACACTCGTAGCCAGGAGCCAGAAGACCTGATTTTAAATTTGGCATACTTGGCTGTGTGACCCTGGGCAAGTCACTTTGCCTCAGTTTCCTCATCTATAAAAATGGAAGAGGAAATGGCAAACTACTCTAATATCTTTGCCAAGAAAATCCCAGTTTGGGTCACAGAGAGTCAGATATGACTGAACAACAACAACCCATATATATTTCTCCCATGCAAATGCTTATAAAATGCAAATGTTTGAATTAAATTGCATTTTTTTTCCTTTGTAAAGAGACATGTGTACCCATATATCTTTTTAAAACATCCTCCCCATTATTACCCTTGGTAATAAAAGAGTAAGTACAAGTGCTGTCTGTCACTTTGCTAGACTCAACAAAAACTGCTAGTAACCAATAATGAAGAAAACAGCCATCAGATAAGTAAAACATTAGATTCAAAAGAAAAGTATCACTATCTTCCCAGTTTATTTATCTATTTATCTTTAAAGGCCAACAGCCAGTTGATGGATTTATAACAGAGGTAGCTATGCCAGGTTTTTGTACTCTTCCTAAAGCTCTGATCCCTAATCATAATATTAAAAATTCATGTTTACAAGGAATTTTAAGGTTTACAAAGCATTTTGTTCACAGCACACCAATTGAGATAATATTGTTAGTACATGTATTATTATCTTCTTTTTAATGTTAAGGAAACTAAATCTCTCAGGGTTAAGTGACATGCCCAGAGTCATAGCAAGTCTGTGCCTCAGTCACAAGTTGAACTCTGCAGAGGCTAGCCCTCTTTCCACTCTTTTTTGACCTCTCTAGATGCAGTTTTGTAAATAAAATAGATTTATTAGACCTGCAAGCATTTTAGGCCAAGTGATAAGTCCAGGTGCTCCTTCTGCTCCCTCTCTTATAATTTCACATGACTCTGGCTCCTCAATGTAGAAAACCCCTAAGTGGGGGATAATGTTGGGTATAGAAATGGTAGGGAAAAGCACTGGCCATATTGCAGAGGAAACTGGGTCTTGGTAAGTCAAGGAGTTGCTGTTCCAGGACCTTTTCCCTTCAGCAGCAAATCCTACTGTTTCCACATATCTTGTCCTTCCCCAAAACTAGAGCACATCTCCCTTCCAGAAGACCAGCTGTCTGCTGGTCCCACTTGAGAAACTTCTCAACAAAACTAGTTGGACACCTCTTAGCTGAGTGTTGTACAAATTTAGTCCTTTGAAGTAGTAAGGTTTACATTATTGTCTTGCTCTGCGGTACATGTGCTATCTTCCTCACACCTTTATTTGTTGATAATAATTTTCTTCTTTTTTTCATCTTTTCATCTTGATCATTTGAGCTTCATAATCTGAAATTTTGAATAGCCCTAATTTGACATTTTTTTTTCCTGTGGCCCTACTCTGATGCTTCGTGGCACTGAGTTTTAGCTTGAGTTCTCAAAGGTCCTGACAGTAAAAGTTCTAGCAAGTCAGAAAAGCCTTATTCAGATAAGTGCTATATGAATGGACTATCAGCTGACAAGCAGCAGAGCTAAATTTAGAATGGCTTATCATCAGGACAGTGACCACCAGATGATGGATTTTTTTGGCACAGCAATTCATAAAATAGCCTCCTAGAATATGGAGCAGTCTCATTCTGTATTTTTTTTTTTGCTTTTTTTTTTGGAGGGCAGTTGGGGTTAAGTGACTTGCCCAAGGTCACACGGCTAGTTTTTTGTGTTAAGTGCCTGAGGCCGGATTTGAACTCAGGTACTCCTGACTCCAGGGCTGGTGCTCTATTCACTGTTCAACCTAGCCGCCCCTAAGTCTCATTCTGTATTAATGTAATACCAGACCAATGAAATGAGATCCTTTGAGGGTAGGTATATAGCCTTAGCCTCATACATGCAAAGAATAATTCTGCATTGTAGCAGATCAGTTGGAGGCAGTTCTGATTATAACATACTATGCTTTTACAGGATACATTTGAAAGAGGACTAGAGCTACATGCCAAAGTCACTGTTTTTAGTGAAGGTTGTCACGGACATCTTGCCAAGCAGCTGTATAAGAAGTTTGACTTGAGGTCCAATTGTGAACCCCAGACCTATGGTATTGGGTTAAAGGAGGTAATATTTTATCATTTTAGAAATTTTAATTGTTGGAAAATAAAGTTTAAGTCAATTGATATTATTACACAACTATTTTTCATGGCAAATAGACATGTAGATTTTTTTTAATTGAGTTGAATTATTTTATTGAAAAGGTAGTCAGAAGCCTTTGAAATATTTTGTAATCTACTTTAAACTATTTACAATTCAGATCTCATTGTAGCAGAGATGGTCCAGGTCATTTTATTATATTGATATTTAGTATTTATCAAACATGTAAATTAAATGACTGAGACTTGAACTATACTCGTTATTAAGAACTTTTTCTTTTTTAATGATTTTGTAACAGATTTTAATCTGTATCTCTAACTGTTAGTAACATGACAAAATAAGGCTTATATTGTAGGTAGTCTATCCTACATGATGTTGTTTAGTTTATCTTCTTTAAATCCTCAATTTATTGGACTTTACAAAATATGTATTTTTATTTTAATTTATTCAATTTCATTTGAAATTACCCCATTTGTCACATCCATTCATACCCTTGACTCCACAGTGTGAAAGAAAATACAGAACATTAGGATATTTTCATTTCCTAATTTTTTTCCAGATATTAAAAATTGCTAAAGTACTATCTATGCATTTACTAGGCCATGGACCTTGTACTTTTTAAATTCTGGCATTATACTGGGAATTTACATTATTTTAAAAGCTCACAAATTCCTATGTTTTTTATAGCATTTATTGGAAACTCCCTTAAGCAAATTTTGGTGAACGAAGGAAATTGACCTTGAAATGTAAAACTTAAAACCTTAAAGGAAAATGAACCATTCAAAGAACCTTTGAATTGGCCTAATATGTTACTATCTTTCTTATAATTATATAATAGATATACTTAGAAGTTAATTGCCACCTGAAAGAAAACTCTTAAAAGTCTGTTCCTTTTTATTAAATTTTAATTGATATATATGTTCCTTTACTAGAAGAAGGGTCTCTTTCATGTGTCTGTCTCATTATTACTGCTTTTTCTGAGAACTTTTCACTGCTAAGAAACAAAGAAAAACATAAAATATATATGTGCCTTATTTGCAGTTATGGATTATTGACAAAAAGAATTGGAAACCAGGAAAAGTAGAACACACAGTCGGTTGGCCCTTGGACAGACATACTTATGGAGGGTCTTTCCTCTACCATTTAAATGAGAGTGAGCCAATGGTAGCTCTTGGTTTTGTGGTAAGTTATTTATTTTCCCCAATACTTGTTTTATTCAAAGGATCTTTTTTTGTTAAAGAAATGAGAGGACATAAAAGCCTTTAAAAACTAATAGTTCGTATTTCATTTCCATCAACATCATTCTTAGGGAAGAAAAAAATGTTCTTTATTTACAAGAATGTATTAAGTCCATTCTCATATGTAATTATGCCTGGGTAGTAAACCTAGAATATTCCCTATTAGATTATCTGCAGAAATGGAAACAAAGTAAAAGTGGGTTGTGTGCTTGACATCCTAAGTCAGCTACTTATTTGTTGTGTAATCTTAGGCTAATCAGTTACCCTCTCTGGTCTTAATTTCTTTATCAATAAAATGAGCAGATATCTAAGGTCTTTTCTAGAACTAAATCTACCATGGTATGACATCTTTCCAGAATACTATTAAATTGCTCTTCTTTCTTAATGTTTATTGATTTTTTTAAAAAATCTGCTACTGTATTTCCCACACAGATTTCACATGCTATTTATTCCCTTAAATTGAGGTAACCTGTTATTAAGAGGTTAAATGTTTTCACAGGTGATATGAGTAAATTTAAGTTAACTTGACATCATATAGAATTTAAATAGTTAATTAATAGGTCAGCCTAACTTAAAATATAAAAATACTTTCTTTTAAAGGTTGGTTTAGATTATCAGAATCCATACCTAAGCCCTTTTAGAGAGTTCCAGAGGTGGAAACACCATCCTAGCATTCGGCCAACCCTGGAGGGTGGGAAAAGAATTGCCTATGGAGCCAGGGCTCTCAATGAAGGTGGCCTTCAGGTAATATTTATTCTTTCCTTTTCTTATCATGAAGTTATTTTCCTTAATTTTTTTTCTCTCTGGTGTATACTGTATAACTTTGTTGTAATAAATTTAATATTGAAACTAGCAAAAAAATTTTAATGAAAAGAATTGCAAAAAGGAAAAAATAGAGAATTTCTGCAAACCATATATTGTTTGAGAATATATTAGTTTACTTGGTAGTCATTGTAAAGAATATAACAGTTGTTAGCATCCTGTGTCAGCCTCCCCAGGAAGGCTAATTTTTTTAAAGCTATTTTTACAGCCTTTTGCTTTTATTTTTGCCTAGTTATAGTTGATCTGCTGTCACCTGTTCTCCTTTATGCAAAGCCCTAATACAATAAATTATTGCGTGAATTTAGTTGAAGTAAAAAATTTCTAACATGACAGATTATCAATGAAAATTCTATTACTTTACCTTTAGGTAGATTGACACCAGTTAAGTATGGTAACATCTGTTCCTTTTGTTCCTTTTAGATAGTCTCAGTTCTATTTTTAAATTGTCCAATTTTACATCTCATTTAAATCTGTAACCTACCTTGTATCCTTTTGTAAATAGGTAGACTCCATAAACAAAGTTTAAATGATTGAATTTTGAAATTCAAAATAAAATTTAAATTTTTTCATAATAATCTTCAAAAAAATCTATAATTTATAATACTGAATTCTGAGTATCAATTTAACAAATTATATTTAGCTGTAAATCTATCTTTGAAAGTCTTCTAATATTGTTGTGAGGTAAAAGATATATCATGTCCATAAAGGTCACAAATAACCAATATTTCCCTTTTATTGTGTCATTATCACTAGAGGCTTGAAACGCTACTTTTTGGGCAGCTAGATGTCACAGTGAATAGAACATTAGCCCTGAAGTTAGGAGGACCTGAGTTCAAATGTTGCATCAGATACTTGACACTTGCTAGCTGTACAACCTTGGGCAAGTTACTTAAACAAAAACAAAAACAAACAAAAAAAAAACCCAATACTTTCTTTTCAGGTCCCTTGCCTTCAGAGCACTTTATAATGACATTTTTGTTGCCTTAATAACTAAACTCTCTTAAGATATAAGAAGTACCTGCTTTATGTGACATTCTACTATGCAGCATTAAAAAGAGATTCCTAGTATGTGATATATTTATAAGCCCCTGATTTTGTATGTTCAGTATGTAACTGTTCTAAAAATGATTTAGCCTTTGGAGTTGCCATCATTACTAACTATAGAAGTAGCTATCAGTGTTGTTCCTGTCCCTGGAACAGTGGTTCCCTCCCTTAAAGAACTTCTGCTCCCCTAGGAATCAAGGCCTCAAACTGTTCCACTTCCACTCTCACTCCCCATCTTGCCCTGCTTTGCTAATAAGTACAAGAATTTTTGACTTTGAAGCTTCTTCTCTTCCCCCACCCCACACATAATCACCAACTGCCTATATTTGCCTAGCTATCCCATCTTATACTCAACATGTGCAAAACAGAACTTCTCTCCCTTCCCCCAACCCACCCCTCTTGCAAACTTCCTTGCCTGTAATAGAAAATAAAGTCCTTCAGGAAAGAGATTTTTGTTTTACTTTTGTCTTTATCCCAGTTCCTGGCACATAGTAGGCACTTCATTAATGTTCATTTCCTGATTGTTGAAGAAGAGTAGGAGGGGAATATTGGGAAAAGCTCTCCTCCTAGGGATGAGGAGGAATGAGATACAGAGTAAATGTGCTCCTTGAATCCCTAGGTTTGTATCCCAAGGGCATGACACCAGTACCTTATTAGTCACAGTGGCCTGGGTTTGAATCCTAGTCCTGACCTGTATGTTCTGTGCAACCTTGAAAAGCCAGTGCTCTTGGGGTGGCTAGGTGGTACAGTGAGTAGAGCACTGGCCCTGGAGTCAGAGGGACCTGAGTTCAAATGTGGCCTCAGACACTTAACATTTACTAGCTGTGTGACCTTGGGCAAGTCACTTAACCCCAACTGCCCTGCCTTCCCCCCTCCAAGAAAGCAATTTTTTTAAAAAGCCAATGCTCTGAGCTTTTCTGTTTTCTCATTTGTAAAATAGGAATAATATTTGCACTCTCTACCTTCCCTGTAGTGTGGTAGGAGAAAAGGTGCTTTCAGATCTTAATGCTATATTAATGAGTCATTTTTTAAAATAAAATAAATTATAGTACTAAGAGAATTTACTTTTTTAGCTAGTTCTTTAGTTTTACATCACTCAAAATTGTTATTAATCGTGTCCATTGAGTGCTTCTAAATGAGTATAATTACTTAATTGTCCAGTGATATACTCTAGATCTTACACTGCATGTGAATTTTGCCTTTTATGTTAACTATTCCTCTTTGAGTCTAGCCTGAAGAAAAGCTGTTTCCCTATTCTTACTGAAAAATCCTAGACCTCAAGAAATAAAGCATAAAGTAAAAAAGTTTAACTTCCCTCTGAGGACTACCAAAGTTCATCTCTCCTTATTTAGTTGCACTTCATCTGACTCTGATTCTTTTTCTCCTTTTAATCTTTTCAGCATATTAATTATAATGTATTTACTAAAAGAAAATTATTTTTCAGTTTCCAAACTACAGGCTGAAATTGCATTTACTTGTTCAGATAGATACATAGATATATACATAGATAGATAGATAGATAGATAGATAGATAGATAGATAGATAGATAGATAGATAGATAGATAGATAATGTGTGTGTGTTTTAAATTTTTTTATACTTGGAACCTTAATCTCTATGCCTCTTTCTCTCCTCAGTCTATACCAAAACTCACCTTCCCTGGTGGAGTGCTAATTGGCTGTAGTCCTGGTTTCATGAATGTTCCTAAGATCAAAGGTACCCACACTGCAATGAAAAGTGGCATTTTGGCTGCAGAAGCTATTTTCAGCAAACTAACCAGTGAAAATCTCCAATCAGAAACAGTGGGTAAGAACTTCCTAGTTAACGTTTGGAGCAAATCTATCATTTGCTCCATTAGAAGCACATGCTCCCTAGGTGGCAGCTAATTTATATATGTAAATAATATGAAAAATTTATAGGGCTTAAAAGATCTTAACCTAAATTTACTATTTTCATACCTATTTCAGGCATAAGGAATGAACTACCCGCATATATTATGATAAAAACTCATATATGTAATCTTCAGATTTAAAGATTTTTTAAATATCTAAGGTTTTTTTTTTCCTTTTCATCTTTTGCTTTTGTCATTTAAGATTTGAAGAAAATTAAAGTGAAATTGAGGTATGTTCTACCTTTGTCAGACCATTCTGTAAAAATCATATATACAACGTGTGATTGTTCCCAAAACAACAATATGAATATGTTACACAGACTTAACAAGATATACTGTTAAACTAAGAACTGACATGTTCGTTTTGCAAATAGCTTGTGCATAACTACAATTTAGTCGTGGATATGGGAAACAAAGGCAAGAACCTAATCAGGTAAAGATGGGGAAGATAATCATAAGAATTCCATCTGCCTTGAAGATGAATGCATCTTCTCTAATCTTTCTAAAAAGACTAGAGATTTTATCCTGGAGAAAGCAAGAGAGAAAAGTGAATTTTCAGGCACTGTTTTAACTGAGGATTAAAAATAGAAATGTAATGAGTAAACAAAAGCGAACTTTGAAAATGAAGAGCTTTTTAATGTGAAGATCTTAGAACCCAATCTTTAGTGAATTAGTAGGCTGTAACTAATAGACTGTCATAGGGATTTAAATGCAGAAAGAAATCCATTTCATTCAGGGAATATTTATTATGCACCAACTGAATGCAAATGGCTATGCTAGATTCTAAAGGAGATACACAGTCTGTAGAAAAATGGTACCTTCCTTTGAGGAATTTACAGTCTAGTAAGAGAGTGACATATTATTCATATAACTATAATGCATAGTGATGCCATGGGGATCTGAAAGGTGACAACAGGATGAACTAGATAAGGTTTCCTAGAGGAGGTAGACATTTGAATTAAGCTTTAAACATTTGGTAGAAATTTAGCAAGCAAAAAAGAGTAAGAGGACATTCTAGGCATAACAAAAGTAGGAAAATAACAGTACATGTTCACCATGCAGAGAGCTCTCTGAATGGTAGGAAAATGAGGCTGGAAAGGTAGGTAGTTAACGGATTATTTTTATTATTCTATCATGTCTGACTCTTCATGACCCCATAGACTATAGCATTCTAAGCCCTTCTATCCTCCACTATCTCCCAGAGTCTATACAAGCACATGTTTTTTTGCTTTCATGACACTATCTATTTATCTCATCATCTGTCCTCCTTTTGCCGTCAGTTTTCCCCACTGTCAGGGTGACAGTGTGTCTTAAGTGCCAGGCAAAGGAGTTGGAATTCTCATACTTGCTATGTATCTAACCTCTTAGAACTCTGTTTCTTCATCAGTATGAAGAATGGGGAGGGGTAGGTAGGTAATTTCTAAAGTCCCTTCCAGTTCTGACTTTCTTTGATTCTGTGAACTTTGCTACTTGGGAGGAAATAGAGAGCTATTAAAGATTTTTGAGCACCAGAATGACATGAACATACATACATACATACATATATACATACATACATATATATATATATTTTTTAAATGTACACTAGCCCTGGAGTCAGGAGGACCTGAGTTCAAATTCTGCCTTAGATATGTAATACTTACTACAACTTGGGCAAGTCACTTAACTGCAATTGCCCTGCCTTCCCCTGTCCAAAAAAGAAAGAAAAAAAAGAGGATTAAATTAGAAGGAGCAGTATAAAAGATGGATGGGGGAGAGATTGGTGGAGTTTAGATGGATTTTTAAGAAACTGTTGTAACAGTCCAAGTAGGAGTCAACAAGAGTTGCAAGAACAAGAGGAAGGAATGTGAGACAGTTGGCAGAGATAGAAACAAAGGGACTCTAACTGATGAATATGAGATTAAAGAGGAAAGAGTCAGAAACATCTCCTAAGTTTCAGACATCTGAAACTGGGTGAATGGTATTACTGACACCTCATGTCAAGTCAGGAAGCTCAGGAAGGTCAGGTTTAGGGAGAAAGAAAGCACAGTTTGAGACATGGCAAATTTTATTCTGATAACAGTTGGAGGTAATGACTTTGACCACTTTCTGACCTCTCTAGGTAGGTGATGGATACAAGATGCAGAATGAGACATGGATTTCTGACCTTGGTCAGGGCAAGAATTGTTTATCTATACATATTGTTACAATATGTATTTGTGTGTGTGTTCTGATTATTTAATTGATTAGTCTAATTTTAAAATACAAAGCAAAACAGCTATGGCAGAGGTAATTAGAAAAGGCTAGAACTAGAGAACCTGGCAAAGAAAAGACTAAAGTAGTCCAGGTAAGAGACAATAAAGGTACAAACTGAAGAAGTCAAGGAAGGCTCATCACAGAAAAGAGGTTAGAGAAGCCAGTAACTAGTACAGTATTGTGCAAGTGAATAGAATCATTTGGTGTAAAATAGGAAAGTGGAACACTCAAGAGGCCCATGAAAAAAAAATATGAGCAAGTTTTTTCCATACTTCAGATTCTCCTGATGACTAGACACCTACCTTTGTTTTATATACACACATATACACACACACACATACACACATATATACGTATATATGTATATTTTGATAACTGTATTTTTGCGATACTTTGTATTTTGTGAATTAAAAAACATTCTGAGAAGGGGTTCGTAGGCTTGACCAGACTGTCAAAGGGGTCTGTGACACAAGAAAGGGTAAGAGCTCTGCTCTGGAAGAACCATTTTAAAAGTTCTACAACAAAACTTTTTCTAGAAACTGACCTTCTGGTCCTCTCAAGTACCCAGAATAGTCCTGAACCCAGAATTAGGGATTAAGGGGTAGGGAGTAATGTTTCCAGTGTTGAAGAAATAACTCTAGTGCAGAGAGCAGTGACCAAAAGACTGTACCATACATGTCATAAGTGGTGGGTCTGCAGATAAGAAATGATACTACTCATTGGTATCCAACGTGTTCAATGAAAACTGAGAAATAAAAGAAGACAGATAGAATGGCAGAAAAGAGGAAAAAGAAAGCAGAGATTAGAAAAGGTAGCAGTCAGTAGATGCTGTTGTCAAAGAAAGGTTTGCTGACAAAATAAAAATATAATATAAAATAAGAAAGACAACCAAAAACTATACCTCTTATGAAATTTCTTCATCTTTTGGCCACACATTTTTACATGTCAGTTTTACCAGGCAAATGCTATATAAACATTCAGACCCACACTTCTGCTCTTTCATATCCACTTACTAAATATTAAATGCCCTTGGTACATCTTACAAAGGACCAGAACCGGCATGTAACAGAAAACTGGAGTCAAAATACAAACATGACAGAAGGGGGATAGAGCCCAAGGCAAGGAAAAGTACTTGAGAATGTAGTAGGGAGAAAGGCTGAAATGGAGAGCTCAGAACAGGGTCTAGAGATGAGCTATAGAATGTAACACATTTGTATATCAGATTAGTTTCAGGAGTGACCAAAATCTTCATTGTTAAACTAAAACAATAAGATGAAAGATATGGTTTTAAGCAACCCTATTCTTAATAAATTTTGGAACCTTATTTTTTTATATTCATTTTATCAGTGTTTCAGAGGTCTATTATCTCTTTGATGGATGAATAATTTTCCATGTTTCCCCCCCAAAAAATTATTGACTTAAGTGACAAGATGTTAATTTTTAATATCGAATTCTGAAATTCTTTAAATATGTAACATTTATTTACACATGAAAGATACTTTTCATGCCTTTTTTACTTAATTTTGCTCTTAGTTGGTTAAAATTACTCCAAATCTTAGTAGTATGACTTTGTACAAGACTTTCTACTTTTCAGAGCACTTTCACATATATTATCTAAACTGAAACTTCAAATAACAGGACTCCATGTACCTGAGTATGAGGACAATTTGAAGAAATCATGGGTGTGGAAGGAACTTTACGCTGTTCGAAACATCAGGCCTTCCTGCCACTCACCATTGGGTTTGTACGGAGGGATGCTTTACACTGGATTGTTTTACTGGATATTGAGAGGAATGGAACCATGGACATTGAAACATAAAGGTAATCTAGGCATTATATTAATTTCCTTAGACTATATAAAATATAAATATATGGCCATTATACTCAAATTTTGTGTTATTAAACAAAATTTATAGAAAAGATAGGTTCATCTTTCTATAAGTATGTGGGCTATTGGGGGAATTTTTAATACTAGTATTTATGTAATTTTATTATTAAAACTAGTCTTTGTATTCAGTGCATTAAGTCTTTAGAAGGAAAAGTATGCTATATTTACTAGTAGGTTAACAGGATTGAGGATAGTATTCATTTTTCTTTATTATGGAAAAGATTTTCTGGACATTCTCCATTATCAAAAAATGCATCTATGCCTAGGGTTTGGCTAGGAGGAGGGAAATGAGTTGAGGACAAATATGAAGATGTGACCAGATATGCCATAAGATTTCATATTCATCATTCAGGTCATTGTGAAATGGCTGGTATTGAGGCTAGGCTTAGCTGTAGGCCCCAACACAAAACCTCAGAGGTACTTCCCTCTGCCTCTTTTCCAGTAGAGGAAAAGGGTACACTTTTCCAGCTTTTTACACCTTAAACTTTACCATGTATCTTTCAGTTTAGTGACACTAGTCTCCTTACCATTCCTCAGACAAGATACTCCATTCCTCAGCTCCAGTCTTCTAGGCCTGGAATGCTCTCCATTCTCATCTTCACCTCCTGACTTCCCTGGATTTCTTTAAGCCCCAGCTGAAATCTCACCTTCTACAGAAAACTTTTCCCAGTCTATTAATTCTAATGCCTTCCCTCTTTTGTTTATGTTATGTTATGTTAATGTTATGATGAATATAGCTTATTTGTACATAGTTGTTTGCGTGTTATCTCCCCCATTAGCTTGTGAGCTCCTTGAGAACAGAGATTGTCTTGTGCTTCTTTTTGTTTCCCCAGCATTTAGTGTACTTGGTATGTGGTAGGTGTTTAATAAATGCTTATAGACTGCCTTTCTCAAAAGGAGGGTGATGAGGAGAGAAACAGTATTTTAATAAAGAAATGTTTATCAGTTTTTGCTACATTCTCCATATGACTAGTAGAAGGTTCACTAAGATTGTTGTTGTTTTTATCAGTTTCTTTTTTTTTTTTGGAGGAGGGGGGGAAAGACAGGGCAGTTGGGGTTAAGTGACTTGCCCAAAGTCACAGCCGGCTAGTAAGTGTTAAGTGTCTGAAGTCAGATTTGAACTTAGGTCCTCCTGACTCCTGGGTTGGTGCTCTATTCACTGCGCCACCTAACTGTCCCTGTTTTTATCAGTTCTTTGTGGAACTTTATTTTAAAAAAATATTAAATTAGGATTTATATTTCTGTTAACCACTTAATTCAAAATCCTTCTAGGTGCTGATTGTGATCAACTAAAGCCAGCTAAGTTCTGTAGACCTATTGAATACCCAAAACCTGATGGACAGATCAGTTTTGACCTCCTCTCTTCAGTGTCTCTTAGTGGTACTAATCATGAAGAGAACCAGCCACCACACTTAACACTGAAAGATGACAGGTTACCTGTCGATAGGAATTTGATGATATATGGTGGGCCAGAACAACGATTCTGTCCTGCAGGTAAGTACTTTTATTTTTTCTCCTTTCCCAGAATATTCATATTGCTAAACATATGCAGAAAAGCCTTAGTTTAATCGCTGTCTTACAAGAATGGCCCAGTTTCCACCTGTACTTGAAACTTGTTCCAGTTATCTCTCCAACAACCGTCATCTCCTTTAACTACCTTGAGAAATGAAGAATTTCCCTGCTGGCTTATTTTCTCTCCATAATTGTTTTAGAATTTACCTTCCCCTCAGTTAGTGAGGCCAAGCCTGGTTGTTGTGCCTACTTATTTAGCTAGCCTCATCATAGTTGTGTCCACAGTAATTTATATCACAGCGGTGTTTGGATGAATGAACATTTGGAAAACAAAATTAAAGATTTGGAAGGTATTTAAGTTATAATTTTGAATTGTAAACATTTGTAATCACCCCCAAATAATAACTAAATTAAGCTAACATATTTTACTTTGCAGGAGTTTATGAATTTATTCCTTTGGAAAAGAGTGTTGGATTTCGATTACAGATAAATGCTCAAAACTGTGTCCATTGCAAAACATGTGATATTAAAGATCCAAGTCAGAATATTAACTGGGTGGTACCAGAAGGTGGTGGAGGACCTGCTTACAATGGAATGTAATGTTAATCTCATTTGATTTCATTTATCTGTGGTTTGCTTGATGAGTAGTTCCCTAACATTTTATAGTAGACATATCTTAGAGTTATTTTTTTAAAAATACTTATGAAATTATCCTGCAGCCTGCTATTAGTGAGAAGTTTATGCTTCTTATGAAGTTAAAAGCATTACTTTATAGACCTAAGTATTTTATTTTTCACAAATTAAAGTAAATTGAGAAAGAAGAGAGGAAAGAAGTAAGACAGTATGAGAGGAGGAAGGAGGACACATTATGAGATAAAGAAAAGCAGAAAGGGCTATAGCGGAGTTTCATATGTGTGCAGTTCTTTCCCACTTAGACCTGTTTAATTCTTCAGACAAGTGCCATAGGTCAATTGTACTATCATGTATGAAGTTGACTAGCTTTCAAGGAGTCACAGTTTTTCTATGGGTGAATAACTTGAGGGATTTGAAGCATGAAAACCAACATATCATCATCATCATCATTTTTTTCCCTTGGATTTTAATAAATGAATCATTTTAAATATCCAGTCTGTACTGAATGAAGATTACATGAAATTTCTCTGCATTAAATTCTAGTTTATCAAAGACAGAATATAAACAGGTTACATATAGACAGGGACATAAATCCAGATTGCTGTATTAACTGGAAAAAGCTCAGTGAAGTATGTAATACTATGAAAATGAGAAATTGAAAATTAAAGCTGGCTTTTTTTTCTTTCACTTACTTTACACAGAAATGTAGATCTCAAATGGTTTTCAGGTAGACTGGACATGAGCAGTATAAAACAAAATTTTATGTGAACTGTGCAGAAAATTGTTGTAAAAATTCAGAATTTCACACTATTTTGTAACTTTTGTTAAAAATAATTCTTATCTACTTCTAGACTGTAAGATATAGAGATCTCTAAGTTCAGTATTTGTTGCTGGCTTATGTTATGGAACAAATGCAGTATCCAAGGACATCTTTAAATAGACTTCATGCTACCTTTGTACAATCAGTGCATACTATTTAAACAAAAACAATGTTCTTAAGTAAACATTTTTTGGTATAAGTTGCATTATCTTTATTCTTCTGTGCCTAAGTCTGTTTGGCCTTTTGCGTTTCTGCCTCAATAGCTATAAAATAAACATTGATCATTTATAACATCTGTTAAACATAGACTGTTTTCTGCCTGTGTAAAGGAAGGGATAAAAATGTAGTCAAGGTCAGTGAGTTTTTCAGTCATTAACTAATAAACAAGTGCTTTAGGAACTGGAATGAGAAAAGACAATTATACTGGTAATTTTTTTAAAATAATTTTCTTAAATTGGAAATTGCTCCCTTTAAGACCCAGCTGTGAATCTTTTTCATGCATGAAAATTTGCATGATTTCTTACCAGGGCCATCTTTCTGGTGATATTCTCCAATTTTCCCTTTCTCTGTTCTGTAATAACACAACTACACTAACAACTCTAGGAGCAGGCAGAATTAGAATTCCTGAAGGAATGCAAGTCATGGTGTCAGGCTATCTGGGTTCTATACCTGACTTTCCCATTTACCTCTCTGAGCTTACTTTCCTAATCATTAAAATGGGCATAATCATACTTCCACTACCTGGCTTTACAAGGGTGTAGTGAGAAAAATACTTTATAAATGTTAAAGCACTGTAAAAATGAATTGTTAGAGGGCAGTGGTTATTAAGTTGGTGCAATATTTTGCCAGATACTACTCATAAAGGCTCCTTCTGAGTATAAAGACTGCACCTTTAGATACAGATGCTCCTAGAATATGTTTATGGTCACTCCTCAAGGTGCATTCCCATATCCCCTTGGGTACATGACAAGTGATGCCCTTTATTCACGTTCCAGTAATCACCCACATTTCATTATTCACAGCATTCTGTGGCTACTCAGTTACCAAGAACACATATTAAGAGTGGGATGACTGTGCTGTAACTTCTTTGAACTTCAGTTGCTTCTGTTACCAGGAAACAACACTGCCACTTTTCTTTTATTGACAGTCATTACCAGAATTTTTTTTCTGTTAACTATTCTGATAAAACAGCCAATAAATATTGAAAATTGTAAAGAGACACCTTACAGAAACCCCTCCAAACTTATGTGCCTCTGTGTGTGTGTTTATCTATCTATGCCAGAGGCAAAACTGGAAAAAAAAAAAAGGCTTGTTTAGCCTCAAGTTAGATAATAGAAAGAAGAAAAGAGTCATTAAAAATATAGCTCTATCAGAAATAATGATGACATAAAAATTAAAGTAATAGTTTGTTCTGATTTTAATAAAATTATTATTTTAATATAATGATAAATTTAGTCCATTCTGTACCTACTTGTTTATTTTCAAATTGATTGTTTTATACACATGACTTTTAAAAACCGAGAAGTTGAGATGATTTTAAGCTGACAGCTTTAAAAATAACAGGTCTTCACATAAAATATTACACTGTATTTTTTTAAGTTCTCTCACATGCCCAGCCTCATTCCATTCCCACTGCAAACCCGAGTGGTAGGCAGAGTATTGATTGTTATTGCTGTCATTTTGCAGGTAGAAAAACTGATTGGCTAAGCAACTTAAATAATGGGGCTTTATTTAGGACTTTTATCTTAGAAGATCTAAACAGTTTTCAAATATCCAGGTAGAAACCCCTGGGTATACAGTGAAAAGACATAAATTTGAACCCTCTGTCTATTTCTTTATGGCTCTGTGATCTTGAACAAGTGGATTTAACTCCTCTGACATGGTTTCCTCATTTTTAAAATGATTAAGATGATCTCTAAGGTCTAAATCCTATACTGTCAACAGTGATGATTTCTTTCCCTGTCTCACAGGGCTGTAGTGAGGATCAGATTCATTTATGGGCAAAAAAAGTTGAAGATAAAATAAAAGGAGATGAATTTTACATGGTGACCAAATTTTCAACTTCAGATTTTTCTCCCTAAATAATCTTTCTCATTCTGATTTGAGAAGTTTCTTCTCTAAATACAAAGTTCTTAATAATGACAAACAGAAAAATGAGAATAAAACAGGTAGTAGTCTTATTAATGGATGACTTGTACATATTTCATGGAAATTTTCTCCCACTTGGGGGTACAGCATCTACAAACAATTATAAGAGAATTTGACCAACTAAAAGGAAGCAAATGGAGTAGTTTCAGCATGGAAGATAATGTACATATAGGAAATCAAATGATTAAAAATGCAAATGTATTTACATACATGATATCACTAAAAGTATCACATTTATCAGTCAGTTCTCTAATATTCAAAATTATTAGCCTCAAGTTCCTCATCTATGAAATAAGCAAATTGGACTTAGATGACTTTTTTGGTCCCTCTGGCACTAACTCTGTGATCCTATTCTGAGAAGATGGAATCACATTCTTTTTGGTGAGGCAGTGTTAATGTAGTGAAGTGGACACTGGATTTTCAGTCAAGAATCCTGGATTCAAATTCTCCCTTTCTGTCTGACTGCAAGCAAATCTTGGACCCAATTTCCTCATTTACAAAAACAGAGGGTTGGACTAGCCAACCTCTAAAGTTAAGGTTCCTTCTGACTCCAGATAGTATAAACATGAAAGAAGGATTCTTTTTATTTCATGGAGCTGGTCATTGCCAGTCACAGATGCTAGCACATCCTTATGGAAAGAGTTTCAGACTACTGGGGCTATGAAACTCTGACTCATCCCCATTGCCTAGAATCTCAGTTTTCTAATCATCTCACACTATTGGTAACCGACAAGCATGGGGGAAAAAAACAAATGTCCGCTAAGCAGCCAACCTAGCCCAGCTGTGGTTCCATCCTTCTGTTCTGTGTGCCAAGCCTTAAGTTTTTTAAAATTAATTTATTTACTTTTAATTTATAACATTCAGTTCCACAGTTCCTTTGAGTTTCAAATTTTTCTCCCCCTCCCTTTTCTCCCCTCCTCCCCATGGTGGCATGCAGTCGAATACAGGATCTACAAATGCCTTCACATTAAACATTAGTCAGGTTGTAAATGATTATAACCAATGTAATGAACAATGGGAAAGAGGAAACAAAACGAAAAAGAGAGATCAAGTAGTTTGTTTCAATCTGCATTCAGATTCCAGCTCTTTCTCTGGATGTGGATATCTCTTTCCATCATGAGTCTTTTGGAGTTGTCTTATAACCTTACATTGCTGAGAGGAGTCCAGTCTATCAAGGTTAGTTGTCACACATATGTTGTGTCTGTAATTGTGTACAAATTTCTCCTGGTTCTTCTCTTCTCAACATCAATTTATATAAGTCTCTCCAGCTTATTATGAAGTCTGTCTGCTCCTCATTTCTTATAGCACAATTGTATTCCATTACATGCATATACCACAACTTGTTCAACCATTCCCCAATTAATAGCCATTCCCTTGATTACAAATTCTTTGCCACCACAAAAAGCTGCTATAAATATTTTTGTACAAACAGTCTTCCACTTCTATGATCTCTTTGGGATACAGCCCTAGCAGTGGTATTGCTGGGTCAAAGGATATATAACTTATTTATAGCCCTTTGGGCATAATTCCAGGTTGATCTCCAGAATGGCTAGATCAGTTCACAACTCCACCAAGTGTTCCAATTTTTCCACATCCTCTCCAGCATTTATTTTTTTTCTGTTTTGTCATCTTAGCCAATCTGGCTGGTGAGATGTGGTACCTCAGAGTTGTTTTGATTCAAGCCTAAAGTTTAAAGTGTGGTAGATTTCTGAGGACTCTGGGGAGGTGCTTGGGATGGTTGCTCCAATCACCTGGAAATTAGCTGGGGATCAGAAATCAAAATGAGGAAAGAAAATTTAGACTAAAGAGGCAATCAAGCCACAACTCTGAGTGTTAGCCACATTGTCCCTGATCAAAAAATGGCTATAAACAAGCCAAACCAAATTCTACCATAGAGTGGACCAGTTGTCAGACTAGGAAGAGGGAAACAGGCAAAACCTTGTGAACACTGATGTTGCTATACTTGTAAATGTACTTCTAACTGTTCCCCTTTAAGTGACTCCTCCTATTTTTTTTTAATTCTAGGCCTTTTCTAGAACTCAGACAGGAATAGCTGCTACAGACAGTGATACTTATGTCCCAGAAATTCCTTTCTCCAATCTTCTCATGAAATTAAGCCCTGGTTCTCAGAATTTAACTATATTAACCTTTTACCAATTCAGGCAGGTAACATTCACCCAATCCAGGAGAGATTGTATCTGTCTGTCAGGTGACTGACAGAGAGTTCCTTATGTGCCACTAGAAGAGCTTCAAAGAAGTATTTTTTATATAGTCACAATTTCAGGAAATGGACTCATGGAGTCTGAAACAGGTGAGATCAAGTTGAATGAATTCAAGGATGATATTGCCTGTCTTCGCAATATACGAATAAACATACATATGTCATAATTTATAAAGTAATGAGTAATATATACGCTGTTTTAGTTTCATCCTTACCACAGCCATGTGCAGGTAAGATAAATAAGTATTATCAGATACTTTAAATTTAAAATATCAGATTTTTGCAGATAAGAAAAATCAAGGCTCTGGCTAAGTGATTTTCCTATAGTCAATGCTAGTAAAAAGCAGCTGGAATTCAAACCCATGCCTCCTGACTCCAAATCCAGGTATCATTCAATTATACTATCCTGGCCCATTTAATCAATCCCATTGCTCTGCAGTCACATGTTTTGTATGTTACCTTGGAATATTGTCTTCTACAACTGTAGCTCCCATGGGCAGATTCAGAAATCCAGTTATTATTAGGGGTCTGCTAAACCACATGTGTTCAAATCTGACCTAAGACTTACTACCCGTGTGACCCGAAAAGTCACTTAACCCTGTTTGCCTCAGTTTCCTCATCTGTAAAATGAACTGGAGAAGGAAATGGCAAACCACTCTGGTATCTTTGCCAAGAAAACCTCAAATGAGGGTCACAGAAAGTTGGACACGACTGGAAAACATCTAAACAAAAACCATATATATTCCAAGCATTATTTTGTCAATCAACAAGCATTAATTATTTACTCTGTGCCAAACACTATGCTAGCTCTAAGGGTACAGAAAGACAAAAATGTGGCAGGTCCTGCCCTCAAGAAGCTTACATTCTTCTATTGTGAATTTTCTTAATCAGTGAATACTAATAATACAAATACCATCATACAGGGGTTTATGAAATTTTTTGACACTAGAAAATGGCCCACCACCCCCACAAAGAGGAGAAGATGTAAGAAGACACCTCCCACTATTTTGCTGAAGTAGGAGGTCCAAGGGTATAGAACATTACATATTATATTTTTAGTTTTCCAGTTCATTTGTGTTGCTGGGTTTTTTTACTTTTATTTATTTTCTTCCTCAAAAAAATTTAAATATTGTTTGTTACATGAGATGGTTCTCTGGAAGGGGAAGGAGGAGCTGCTGAGAGGAATTTAGGTGATGCAAAAGCAATAAAAATATTTTTAGGCAGTCTGCGAGCCAGTTCTTCCACTTCTGTGTGTGTTCATCTCCATCGCCACAACTGTTACCATGAGGGAGATCGCGCACCTCCAGGCCGGGCAGTGCGGCAACCAGATCGGTGCAAGGTTCTGGGAGGTGATCAGCGACGAACATGGTATCGACCCCACTGGAACCTACCCTGGGGATAGCGACCTGCAGCTGGAGAGGATCTACGTCTACTACAATGAAGGCACCGGTGGGAAATATGTGCCTCGAGCAGTCCTGGTCGATCTTGAGCCTGGAACAATGGACTCTGTCTGGTCTGGACCTTTTGGACAGACTTTCAGGCCAGACAACTTTGTCTTCGGCCAGAGTGGTGCTGGAAACAACTGGGCAAAAGACCATTACACAGAAGGTGCAGAACTGGTTGACTCAGTATTAGATGTTGTAAGAAAAGAAGACTGTCTCCAGGGTTTCCAGCTGACGCACTCTCTGGGTGGTGGGACTGGGTCTGGGATGGGTACTCTTTTAATCAGCAAGATAGGAGAAGAGTACCCAGACAGAATCATGAACACTTTCAGCGTTGTACCCTCCCCCAAGGTATCAGACACTGTAGTAGAGCCCTACAATGCAACCCTCTCAGTACACCAGCTTGTAGAAAACACAGATGAAACATACTGTATTGATAATGAAGCCCTGTATGATATCTGTTTCAGAACCCTGAAACTGACCACTCCCACATATGGTGACCTGAACCACCTGGTGTCAGTAACCATGAGTGGCGTCACCACCTGCTTACGTTTCCCAGGGCAGCTTAATACTGACTTGCATAAGCTAGCAGTGAACATGGTCCCCTTTCCCCGTCTGCACTTCTTTATGCCTGGCTTTGCTCCACTAATTAGCCATGGTAGCCAGCAGTACCGTGCTTTAACTGTGCCAGAGCTCACCCAGCAGATGTTTGATGCAAAGAACATGATGGCTGCTTGTGACCCGAGGCACGGGCGCTATCTTACAGTAGTAGTTGTGTTTGGAGGCCATATGTCCGTGAAGGAGGTAGATGAGCAAATGCTCAATGTTCAAAACAAGAACAGCAGTTACTTTGTTGAATAGATTCCCAACAATGTGAAAATGGCTGTTTGTGACATCCCACCCCAGGGCCTGAAAATGTCTGCTACCTTCATTGGTAACAGTACTGCCATCCAAGAGCTCTTTAAGTGCATTTCTGAGAAGTTTACAGCCATGTTCCGCAGAAAGGCTTTCTTACACTGGTATACTGGAGAGGGAATGGATGAAATGGAATTCACTGAAGCAGAAAGCAACATGAATGATTTGGTTTCTGAGTCTCAGCAGTATCAGGATGCCACAGCTGAGGAGGAGGGAGAATTTGAGGAGGAGTTTGAAGAGGAGGTGGCATAAAGCTGTGCATCAATTATGATATCTGTAAATTATGTTGAAAGCTGTACGAACTTTTTATTCACTCACAAACTTGTTTTTCTGATGTTCATGTCTCACTGCGTTCTGCACTTGCTGTTTTCCTGTTCTTTGACATCAAATGCTGTACAGATAACACCATTAAAGCATTTTTCATAGTGCAAAAAAAAAAAATTTTTTTAAAGGGTCCTCCTACTGAAGAAAGTTGGGAATGACTGTGCTAGAGCACGGCATATGTATTAGCAACCACCATGGTATACAGGGTGAGCTGCTAGCACAGGTTATTTGATCTGCTTTTCTAAAAGAAAGACAGCTTTAAAGGGGTTAATGATCTTACTTTCATTACAGATAAGTAGAAAGAAGTGAGTATCCAAGAAAAAATCCAACCGACAGGACTCCCAACTGTCTGAACAAAGTAATACAATCACCTATACACACCACCAGATCAGGAGATCACCAACATCTCAGTAGTCAGGGGGTTCTTGACAAACGGCTACTCAGAGCTTCAACCAGGGAATTAAAAGGTCCTTCCCATGAGTGAGCCCCCAAAGCAAAATCTCCCTTCCCAGTATATATAGTTTTCAACTAGTAGGCTCAGAGCCAAAAGACAAATCACAACTCTGTCACTAATACCTAGTTAGCTTAGTACCAAAAGGTTCCTACAAGCAAGCTTCCCCTTAAGCAAACTCCTCCTTAGGCAAGTTCTTCCCCCAAAGGGCTCTATGTGACTGGAGATATATTACAGCTGTGAAAGCACAAGACATCTGTAATTGAAATACCTATGTACCTTTAAAGCTGGGAACACCACTTATGTTTCAAGGGAACCAGGTGGTCACAAAAGGCTATTAATGGACAGGGAAGATCTTCCTATTCCATTAACATTACAGCATAAAACAATAAAAGCATGTCAGCACCTGTCTTACAAGGACAGTATGCCTTTCCTGTCTGTGGAGCATGGCTTCTAAAAATCAAATTCACTTACCACTTATTTTCAATACTGCTTTCCCATGAATTTTACAGTGGAAGACTTTGTCTAAGATATTCTCACACCTTCACTGAATAAGTTTTATGATTTCAGGTAACTAGGTCAGAGAGCACTATTATAGGGTAGCATTATATATAACCTTGTGTCAGGAAGTGTACAAAACAAAAAGAGACCTACTGAGTACACTTTCAGGAATTTTCTTTGGCTAACAGCTAGAAAATATGGGGAAATCACTAGTGTACAAATACGTTTACAAACCCTCAGTTCATAATATTAAAGGTAAATTATATTGCAAACAACCCAGGATTCTTGGAAAATAAAAACTCTTAAGTGGTCAAGCCTCTCCAAAGAAATATATAACTCCAAGTTTCTTAGTCCATAACAATAGGTTCTAGAGTTGGAAGAGAATCTTAGATGTGTTCTAGTCCAAAGGATCTAAACCTTGCACAAAGGTTCTCAGGCCCTTTGGGCCGTCTATTGAAACTTATGGAGCACTAATGTTTTTACACCCATAAAGCACCTAAGATTACAAAGGAATTCCATTGTATTAAAATATAGTATTTTTTCAAGTTCAGGGTGATATGAACCTCTTTAGTTCAACTCTCCTTTCCTCCCTCCTCCCATTTTGCACATGAAGGAACTGAAGCCCAAAGAGATAAATAACTTGCCCAAGGGCTTACAGGTAACAAGAATTAGAGATCTGACAAGCATTGACTTAGCAACAACTACATGCTGGACATGGACCACTAGGCGGTGACACAGTGGGTAGAGCACCAGACCTGAAGTCAGGCAGTTGAAATCTGACCTCAGACATTTACTAGTTATGAGACTCTGAGCTTAATCCTTTTGGCCTCAGTTTCCTCATCTGTAAAGTGAGCTGGAGAAGGAAATGGCAAACTTCTCCAATATCTTTGCCAAGAAAACCCCAAATGGGATCACATTCTGGACACTGCTAAATAGCTAGATGCTGTTTGTGGTATAAAAAATATACCCATTATTCTTAATTTAATTAGAAAAGTAAACACAGAGATGCCTTAGATAAGAAGAGGAATTTATTCCCTTTCCCCCGGGAAGAAAGGGGTGCCCCATGAGATGATGTCTTACCCATGTTGATGCATGAGGTCGGGGCCGGAAGAGAGAGAGCCTAGCCCTGTTCCAAGGTTTAAAAAACTAATTAGGACGTTCCCTCTCCTGGCCAACTGCCCTCTTTCATTGGTGAAAAATTCACCTCCCAACCTCCTCCGCAATGAGACTATAAGGGGGTTGGCCTTCACCAGGCGGGAAGAAATGAACAAAGGAGGATAAAAGTAATTGACAGGAGAAGGGGGAGGGTAGACACTGGGGGGGGGGGTTACATTCCAGACTGAGAAGTTTTCACTAATTTCATGTTCCACACAATGCAAAGACAAAAATGGAAACAGAGCCTGTCTTCAGGGAGGTTACATTCTAATGCACTCCTCCAGACTTCTCTGTCATACCCCAGGAAACTTCACCCTGCAAGATCACTCCAACCCTAGAACTCACACCTCCATCTGTAACCTCTACCCCTGGGGCATTCTCTTCTTAGATTAGTGAAGGTGGAGAGCTCTCCTTCCAGAACCTCCCCCTCCTTTTAAATTGTCTTCTCCCTTTAGTCTATAAGGGAGCAGGGACTGCCTTTTGCCTTTCTTTGTATTCCCATGGCTTGACACAGTGCCCAATACAAAGGAGGTGCTTAATAAATGTTTACTGAGTGGGGAAGGGGTAAGGATCACCATGAACATATGTACTTACATAACATGTACAAAATGGTTTATGGAGATCCTCTGACTTCTGATCCAGCATTACACGATTGTCCCACCATGCAAAATCCTCTCTGGATGTAATCTCTGCTGAATGCTACTCTGGTTGGCCTGGGTTGTCCAGTAGCCACCTGCTGGTGTGATTTCAATGTTTTGCAGTTCCCCACTGTTTCCAGCAGGTGTCGCTAAAATGTCTCCTATTCACACCCATCCCTACACAGGGCATCTCATAAGCCTCTTTCTTGCTCATGCATACAGTGTGGTCTCTTAGTCACTTAGGGCTAAAAACATTTTCTTGTTGAGGAAAAAAAAGTCTTCTCTGTCATTAACCATATCCTTTATCTCACTTGGAAAAGCTTCATGTATTCTGTTCTGGATATGTGGCAGCTAGGGGACAAAATGTATAAAAAGCAGGACCTGGAATCAAGCTTTTAAGTGCTAGTTATTATATTGATTTATTTAGAAGAGAGAGTTCTAATATGGGAGGACTGGTGCAAAGAATCATTAGGAAGTGTCTGTGACTTTTTTTCTATTTTAAATAAAACTTTATTTAAAAAAAAAGAATATTTGAGGAACAGGTAAGTGGTACAGTAAATAGAGCACCAACCCTGGAGTCAGGAGAATCTGAGTTCAGATCTGGTCTCAAACACTTGACACTTACCAGCTGTGTGACCTTGGGCAGGTCACTTAACCCCAGTTGTCTTGCCGTCCCCCCTCCAAAAAAAAAAATACTTGACCAGCAGGTAACAGTGCTCCCGTGCTCCCTTCAAAGGTCTAGGAACAGATGAATGAGACTTCTGTTTAAGAGCTATCACTCCACAAATGTTGATATCCATTTCTACTCAAACACAAAGGAAGTCTGACTTCCACTAAAAGTAATACTTCCCAGGGGTGGCTAGGTGGTACAGTGAGTAGAGCACTGGCCCTGGAGTCAGAAGTACCCGAGTTCAATTCCGGCCTCAGACACTTAACACACACACACAAAAAAAGCTAGCCGTGTGACCTTGGGCAAGTCACTTAACCCCAACTGCCCTCCAAAAAAGGAAAAAAAAAAGTAATACTTCCCACATTAGCTCTTTTAAGCACTCTGGTGGGACCATTCAGCTCACCAAGAGCTGTTAACAATGTCTGTTGATTACCAACCCCCTCCTGAGATGGGAAGGACTCTGCTTTTCTCAACTATCAGGTATACATTTCCTTTGCTAGACATCAGTCATCTTTTGCTTTCCAAAGGAGGAAAGAAAGGGAGAAATATTTCACCTTTCAGTGTTTCAGTTCTGATCTCATAGCACTGTGGAATTCTCATGTCTCTCCTAATTAGTATAATTTACGTATCCCCATCTTTTCTTCTCTGACCAAGTCGCGAGCTGCTTGATTTGTGTTGAATGAATAAATGGTGAGCTGGGATGTCAAACCTACTGGATTGTAAACTCCATAAGGAGATACCAAATTGTATCCATAGTAAAGGTCACTCAGTAAAAGCTTGGAAAGACAGTTTAGTACAGTGGAAAAGAAGACTGGAATTGGAAAACCCTCTGTGACATCAGGCATCATTTAATCTCCTTGGGTCCCAGTTTCCTCATCTATAAAGTGAAAGTGTTCTGTTCTCAGAAAGACCTGAGCTTGAATCTAGCCTCAGACACTAGCTGTATGACTTTGGGCAAGACACGTAACTTTTGTTTGCCTCAGTTTCCTCAACTGTAAAATGAAGACAATAGTGCCTACCTCAAAGGGTCATTATAAGGATCAAATGAGGTAATATTTGTACAAAAACACCTACAACACTTAGTGCCTCGAACATAGTGGGTATTCTATAAATGCTTATTTCCTCCGCTTCCCCCATCCCACCTCTAAATTTCAAATTAGAAATGTTTCAAAGATCCTATGTCTTACCACCAGAATGAAGGAAATCCTTCCTTCTCTTCAAAGCATACATGCCTTTGCTTATAGTCATCCCTCCTCCCTGGATCACCTACTGAAATCCTGCCTTCAAGAGTTAGCTCAAAATCTATCTGATCCAAGAACCCTTCTATGAGTCAGCTAGTTGAAAAGGAGCCTTCCCTCCAACAATATAGCATGTGGCTTTCTATTTTATGCAGGTATATGAAACAATCTGTGATTTTTGTCAAAATGGAAAACTCCCAGTGTGAAAACTCCCTCCCTTAATACTAGTCTCTCTGTACTTTAGTAGATAAATCCTGCAGAGCCACCTGAAGCACACAGAGATTAAGTAGCTCCTTCAAGGTCACATATCCAGTTACAAGTCAGGCTTGGGTCTTGAATATGGGCCTTCCTGATGCCAAGCCCCACCTCTCTATTCTCTGTACCTTGGACACATTGCTTCTTTTCTTTTAGCTTCAGTCTCTTCATCTCTAAACTAAGAGGATTAAATGAAGCAATTTCTAAGTTCCATTTCTACTCTAAATCTTCTGACTGTATGCCAGAATGACATCTTAACATATTTCTTATTAAAGTTTTGTTTGGAATGGGTTGTATTTTACTTCCTGCCAAAATGGCAGTCTAAACAAGAAGCAGACCAGAAAGCTCTCATGTATCTTCTCAAGCAAGAACCTGAGGTTTGCACCAGACTGAAAAATTCAGTAAGAAACTGAATGACTTCTTTCACCACAAAATTACATAAGAGGTCAGCTAAGAGACCATGGGCAATAGAAAATGGGGCCCCTCCAGCAAACTAAGAGCCAGTACTAAAAAGAACACCCAAAGGAAAAGTCCTATGAATATCATAGCCAAAATCCAGAGTTTCCACATCAAAGGAAAATTACTGCAAGCATCCAGAAAGAAACAGTCCGAGTAACAAAGAAGTATAAAGTCAAGAACACACAAGACCTGGAAATTTCTACTGAAAACCAGAGGATATCTTGGAATATAATATCCCAAAATACAAGGAAAAACTGATCTTTAATGGAATAGAGGATTTTAAAGCATTTTTAACAAAAGGACCAGAGCTGAATAGAAACTTTGAAATATAAACACAAAAATAGAGAAAAACCTAGAAAGGTAGATTTATTTGAGCAACTAGAAGGAGGTGCATAATGTTATAATACAAATATGCTACTAGGAGGAGAAGAAACAACTCTCTCTTGAGAAGTTTGATTTTCAGAGGGTAATGAGATAGTTAAAAACAGAAGTACTGGGAGCAGACTTGTGCTGTTCTGAGGGATTTTAAAAGGAAAAGATAGGATAAAAAGATTGATATGCTAGTGGAAAGAAGAAAAAGAAGGCAGAATTTGCTGTTTCTTATTACTAGGGTATGTAAGAAGAATATACAAACATGGAGAAAGGGATAGAGTGAGTGGCTGTCAGATAACCTTCACTATTATCTGAAATGGACTGAGGACAGTGGAACAAGCACACACCCAAGAACTGGTATGGAACTATGTCAGACTCAATAGGAAAACAAGCAGGGATAAAGGCAGTAGAATAATATCAAGGCGATATTGCAAGAAAAACAAATGTACTGATCCTGAAGGGGAAGGCTAGAAGGGGCAGAGAAAGAAAAGGAAAAAAATTGGAATCTGTGGTGGGGAGGGTATGCCTTAGATAAATTGTGGTATATGAATATAAGGTAATATTATTGCACTGTATGATGAAAGAAAGTTTCAGAGACTCCTGGATAGTATGAAATAATGCAGAATGAAGTGAGAAAAACCAAGAGAACAATTTATAAAAGAACAGTAGCATTGTAAAGAAAAGCAACTTTGAAATACTCTGATCAATGCAATGACCAACCATGTTTCCAGAGTTCCTACAATGAAGCATGTTACCCACCTCCTGACAGAGAAATGATGAACACAAGGTTTGGACATTGCCACTATGTGGATTCATTATACTGTACGATGCTTACTTGTTACAAGGGGGGTCTCCCGTTTTCAGTTTTTAATGATAGTGGGAAGACCTCAGGAGAGGAGAATTAGCAATAGTGATTACCCCTCCCCCCAAAGAGGATCATTGTAGCATTTTTTTTTAATTCACAGAAGAAAAAAACTTTAATGCACAAAAGGGAGCAGAAGGAAATTCAGAAGGAAGCACAAACAGGGTAGTTTTGAAAGTCATGTGAGGAATTTATTATATGCTTTCAAAAAAATCCAAGTACTATGAAATGGATATACATGGTTTCATATAGAATCTTCTTTTAATGTTCTCTGGTATTTATGAAAATGTTTTTATTTTTGTTGTTTAAGTTCAGAATTTAAAAATAAGAAATATGGTATATTTTCACTGCTACACTATAAACTCCTTTCTTTGTATTCCCCCAAGACTAGTTCAGTTCCTTGTGCATAGCAACAGAAACTTGGTATTTGCTTTGATTTAATTGAATTGAAGGCAGCATTATAACAATACTGGGTAGTTGACCAGTGAATGACAGAGCACCCAATGGTCAGTCCTCCAACATATCTATATAAAATGTAAATTGTTTTATTACTTCCTGAACCTCAGAAATTCCAAAACTGCCTCTGGCATATAGAGCCTTGACAACAAGAAATCCTTATTTTCTCTTTGGAAAGAAACAATAATAGCTTACTTTGCTACTAGTATGCTAAGGCTTGCAAAGAGATTTCCTCCCAACAGCCCTTGAGAGAAATCTTTTTTTTTTTTTTCCCATTTTGAAGTTGAGGAAACTGAGGTCTGAAAAAGGGTAAGTGAAATGACTTTTCCAGGTCTCCTGACTCAGTCTAGCATTCAGTGACCACTAGACCATATTGCCTCTCAAGAAACAATTTTTGTTGTTGTTTCTGACTCCTCCTAACCTCATTTGGGGCTTTTCTTGCCAGAGATACTAGAGTTGTTTGCCATTTCCTTCTCCAGTTCATTTTACAGACGAGGAACTGAGGTTAAGAGACTTGCCCAGGGTCACACAGCCAGTAAGTGTCTGAGGCCATATTTGAACTAAGAAAATGAGCCTTCCTAACTACAGATGGGGCACTCTATCCACTGAGCCACTAAACAGCCAACGAAAAAACAGCTAGTTTTATTAAGTACCTACCGTGGAGATCAAAGTCCTAAGCCCCAGTGGTATATCAAATTTAAACAAGACACAGTAATTGCTGTTTCCCTTAAAGTTTATGATCTAGGCAGTGCTGTGTAGGTGTAGAGTACTAGACTTGGAGTTACTTGGTTTCGAATACTCCCTTCTTTCTCTGACCCTCGAAAGTTATGTGACCCTGAACAAATAATTTAACCTCTCCTATTCTCAGTCTTTTCATCTGTAAATCGGGAATAGTAATAGTCTTGCAGAATTATCCCTGAAGATTAATTGAAATTGTATATGTGGAGCAATTTACAAAAAACCAAAAGCTCCATAGGAATATAAGATATTATGATAGTCTAGAAAGCAATGATACTGACACCGATCATTCAAAGTATTATATGATAAGTTCATGTGAGAGTTACATATCAGAGCATATGTGTGGGAGGGGAGGCTTGAGGGAGGAGGGTGGCATTTGAGTTAGAAAAGATGGGTAGGATGTTGAGATGGGGAGGGAGCCTTCTCCAGGCAAAGACACAAAAGGGAACATCATAGGGCATTTTCCTTGCCTTAAAAGCAGTCCACTTTGTCTGGAATTTAGAATTTTGAAAGAGAATAAATAAGAAGTGTGGGTATGGAGAGGTGCTAGATTCTGTTAGGTCTTGAATGCCAGTCAACAGAAAAGAGAGTATTTCTCCAGCTACCCGTTGCAAAAAATAAAATAAAATAAGATATATAGGAAGAAGGAATGAAGAGGAAAATGGGAAGGGAGGATGACAGCAGGAACACTTATTAAAGGCACTTATTAAAGTTCAATTCAATAGAGACTGGGAGGGCATCTAAGATTGATGGGGTCAGAGCCAACAAATAAGATGCTGTATGTAAAGTGCTTTCCAAACTTCAAAACGTTATTTAAATGCCAAATTTTATTATATCACCCAAGCTGGCATCTGTGCCAGTAATTGCCTTAATTTCGCTAAATCGAGGCCTCAGTGGTTTCTCAGCGACTGGGTTTTCGAATGTATCACAACTCAGCTTACTCTCCGACGTCTTCGCCTCTAGCCACTGACCCCGGGGCCAGTGACTGCATCCAGACACACCACGTGGCTGTGGGCAGAGGATACTCTAACTCCCGGGAACATTCTGAACCACTGTACCTGGAGCCCTGCGCCCTCTTCCCTTCGCGATATCCGGGTAGAAGAAGGAACGGGGATTGTGGGCGCCGATGGCCTTGGCATGAGATAATTGGCGAACATCACGCTTGCATTGCCCGTTAGGAAGCAAGCTGAGGAGATCCGGGGCCCCCGCGGCCGCGGATCCAAAGGCTACACCTCCACTTCGGCAACAGTAGGAAGATGAAAGATGTGTGGAACTGTTTGCCGCCATCCGGCTGAACTCCAGTAAACTCTGAGCACAGCCCACGGCCTGCGTGGACAATGCCAGTTGTTCCTGGGTGCGCCCTACCCTCTCACCGACCCCTAACGTGGAGTCAATCACTGAACCCTCTGCGAACGGCTTTCCTTCCCCCTCTGACTATTTCTATTTCTTTTTGTCTCCATCTCTGTCTCTCTCTTTCTCTCAGTGTCTGTGTCTGTCCCTGTCTCTGTCTCCATCTTTCTCTCTTACTTGACCTAAATGACTTTAAGGTATAAACGATAAGGTTGGAATAGGTGATCTTTGGGACCCCTCTTTCCAGAGAGAAGTTGGGCTTCTAACCCCTCCTTTCCAGATGAAGAATGAGGGTTGTGATCAGATGACCTTTAAGCTCTCTTTCAAGTCCAAGTCTATGACCCAGTGATTCTGTGCATTCACCCCAGGCCCCTGGCCTGGCATTCAGTGAACACATCCCCAGTACCCTGTGTTATCTTGCATAGGCTCCTTTCTCTGTTGAGTGTTCTTCACCAGGAAGGTGGTAGAGTCGTTTCAGGTAAAATCAACAAGTGCTTACCAAGTGTCAAGCACTGTGCTAAGGGAAAAGGGATAGAAAGAAAAGCCAAATACAGTCCCTGGACTGAAGGAGCTCACAGTCAAGGCGATGGGAGACACAACATACCAACATGTACCAAAAAAGCTATGTGTGGGATAAATTGGAGAGAAATCAACAGAGGGAAGGCACTAGCATAAGAGGTATGGGAAAGGACCCTTATAAAAGTTGGAATTTAAGTTGAGACTTGAAGAAAGCCATGCAAACCAGAGATAAATATGAGGAGGAAGAGAATTCTAGGCATGGGATACAGTTGTAATAATGATAATATCTTTGTTTAACACTTTATATAACACTTGAAAGTTTGCGAAGAATATTATATCCCTAACAACAGCCTTCAAAAGTGGGTGCTATTATTCCCACTTTACAGATGAGAAAATTAAGGCAGACAGAGGTGAAGTGACTTTCCCAGAGTCACACTGCTAGTAAGTGTCCAAAGCTAGATTTGAACTGGGCTATTCTGGATAGTCAGTGGCTGGAGAGTCAGTGAAAATGCATTCAAAGCCAGGAGATAAAGTGTAGTGTAAGAGAAACATGAGTGAGGCCAGTGTCACTGGAACATAGAGTACCTGGGGAACAGTGAGGTAGATGGAATAATGGAAATGTGGGAAGGGGCCAGCTTATGAAGAGCTTTAATCATAAGAGCACTGAGTCAGAGGATATGGTTGTATGACATTGCTGAAGCTACTTTACCCCCCTTAATTGCAGAAGTAGGGTTCTATGGGTGTAGAATATTGCATATGCTATAACACCTAGCCCATGCCAATTGATGGGATTATGAGTTAGAGGAGACTTCAGAGATCATCTGGTTGACTCCCCTTTTCTGACAGATGAGGAAACTGAGGCCTTGGGAGGATAAGGTCACATAAGCATTAGTGGGTAAATTTGAACCTGACTCCAGAGCTCAGTAGTCTTTCTTCTGTATCATATTGATAGGATGGTTGGTTCTGCTAAAGGCCTTTTTTTCCCCTACCTCAGTCTTTTCAAATCTTTGTAACAAAGGACAGTTCATTGGCAGTTTGGTGTGGACGGCTGAATATATTTGTAAATGGATGTGCTACAAAAAAGACATTAAGAAAAGAATTTGTAAATTCTCTAATGTCTTTGAAAATCCTACACATAATGTTAAAAATTGCACACTGGCTTAATCTCCTCAGAACCTGTTTTCCTAAAGATTCTGGGATATTTAATATCTTTAGAGATCCTAGGATAGAAACAGTTTTACATGTTTATATGGGGGAAATGTGAAGGATTCCATGCAGTCTTAGTCAAATGTTTCTGTCACATATATTATGACAGGTTAGGAAGAGAAAACATGTAATTTTTTCTGCAAAAAGTAACCAGTACCAAGGACAGCCTGTATTTGCATTTCTTGTATGTTGGTGTTATTAAGGTATTGATGGCATGCCAACTCTGTGCTTGGGACTCTACCAAAGTTGCAATAGTGTTTGAGAATGGTGCCTTTGCTGATGAGTATGTTTCCCTAAAGATGCCCTCACAAAAAAGGGAATATGTTTACTCCCACAAAGTCAAGAAAGCTCCTTATCATCCTCTGGGCAACACCTTTCACCCACATCAGCAAATGCACAGGAAAGGCAGCTGTAACAACCATATAGATTATATACAACTCCAAAGAGATTGACGAGAGGAGTTTGTAGAGAGGATTTGCAGAGAGGAATTTGAGGCTGATTTGATGGATTTCTATATCTCTTCCCTTGCCAGACTACCATACACAGAGTCCAATGCACTAGCAATTTGAAAACTTCAGTGTTTTCTGTAATGAGCATATTTTATCATACTTGGAAGGACAGTAGTATTTCAATCCCTGCAAGTCTATTGTGGCTTTTAATAGCTATAGTTCTGTCAAAACTAAATTAGTGAGGATGGGGGAAAGGTTGGATTGGTATAAAAAGTATTGGAGTTTGACTCGAAGAGGCAACATAGTACAGTGGGGGAAAACCTGGATTCAGAGGACCTGGGTTCAAATTCTGGTTCGGTTATTTATGGTCTGAATGACAAGCCATTTCACTTGGCCTCAGTTTCCTCACCTGTAAAATGAGGGAGATTGGATTAGAGAGCTTCTGAGGTCCCTTCTAGTTCTAAATCTATAATCCTATGAACTCTATGAGATTTCCAAACTATTTATAATGTGAATTCCAGTACACCTCTGCTACATACAAACTGGATAAATCAATCACTTTAACAATGGAGAATCAGTTTCCTCAACCATAAAATGAGGGGGTTGTAAAAGAGGATCACTACAATCCCTTCTAGTTCTAAAATAAATGAATATAGGGACAGGTAGTTGGCACAGGGGATAGAAAACTGGCTCTAGAGTCAGAAGAACTGAGTTCAAATCCAACCTCAAACACTTACTAGCTGTGTGACCTAGGCACGTCACTTAATTTCCACCTTAGTTTCTTCATCTGTAAAGTAGGGGTAATAGTAACACCTAACTCCTAGGGCTTTTGTGGGGATCCAATGAGATAATATTTGTAAAGAGTGCTTGGGAGGGGACGGAGCCAAGATGGTGGTTAGAAGCAGCAAAGCACCAGCTCCCACACAAACACGCTAAAAACTCATAAAATGGGACTCTAAAACAGATTTTCAAGCTCCAAAACTCCAAAAGACAGAAAACACATCTGTTGCTACAGGCAGCTCAACGGGTGGGGCTCTTCTCAGCAGTCTGGGAACCGTGACCGAAACCCAGCCGGGTCAGGCCCTGAGGCAGTCAGGCAGAGCCCAGTCTATAGGAGAGCAGATCCCCTGCACTGGAGGCACAGTAACCACATTTATCAGGCCAGAAGAAAAAAAAGGCTAAGAGAAAGGTCAGTGGATTTTGCTAACTCGGGAGGAGAAGAGCAGGTCCAGCCAAACTGCTCCCAGGGCAAGGAAGCAATGGGAGGTGGCTGTAGCAGCAGGAATGTAGTAGCAGCGGCCTTCACTGGGCTGCTTCAGAGCCCTCGGCCTGCAGATAGCAGGGGAGCTGAGGTGATTCAAGGGTTCTTGCATTGAGCAGCCTGGATCTGGATCATGGTTTTGAGTGGTGGTCCTGGGGTGCGCTTTCAGTGAGCCAAAGCTGGGGTGGGGCTGCAGCACCCCACTAATAGCTCCAGCAGCTGTGAGGGCCCCAGCAATTTGGGACAGAGCTTTCCCCCTCCAGGAAGCAGAGTTCCACAGTGCTAAAAAACCAAGCAATTAATAGACTGGCCAACATGAGAAAAAGGAAGCAAGCTAGGAACAGCAGTAAAACTCTAGAGTCCTTTTTTATGGACAAAAAAGAGCAAAGCATGGAGCGGGAGGAAAACTCAGTCAGAACTCCCTCACCAAATGCTTCCAAGACACTGGAAGAATGCC
>CM053601.1:89685977-89696981 GCA_028646575.1 Pseudocheirus occidentalis
CTTTTACAATGGAGAAGAAGAGGTGGGAGGTGAGAGGGAATAAGTGAACCTTACTCTCATTGAATTTGGCTTAAGCAGGGAATAACATACACACTCATTTGAATATCTTTTGTTTTTTGTTTTTATTTTTTGGAGGGCAATTGGGGTTGTGACTTGCCAAGGTCACACGACTAGTTTTTGGGTAGAGTGTCTGAGGCTGGATTTGAACTCATATCCTTCTGACTCCAAGGCCGGTGCTCTATTGACTGCACCACCTAGCCGCTCCTTGAATATCTTAACATACAGGAAAGTAGGGGAAAAGGGGATAAGAGAGTGGGGATGATAGAAGGAAGGGCCGATTGGGGGAGGGAGTAGTCATAAGCGAACACTTTTGAAAAGGGATGGAGTCAAAGGGGAAAATAGAATAACTGGGGGAATGATAGGATGGAGGGAAATATACTTAGTCTTTCACAGAGTGACTGTTATAGACGTGTTTTGCGTAACTACACATGTATAACCTATGTTGAATTGTTTGCTTTCTCAGTGAGGGTGGGTGGGGAGGGAAGAAGAGAGAATGTGGAACTCAAAGCTTAAAAAAAATGTTTAAAAATATTTTTTACATGCAACTGGGAAATAAGATACAGGCAATGGGGTATAGAAATCTATCTTGTCCTACAAGAAAGTAAGGGGGAAAGGGATAAGAGAAGGGGATGGAGTCATAGAAGGGAGGATAGACTGGGAAGGAGTAATCAGAATCCATATCATCTTGGGGTATCAGGGAGGAAAGAGATATGGAGATTTGGAACTCAAAATCTTGTGGAAATGAATGTTGAAAACTAAATATAAATAAAGAAAAGATAAAGAAAAATTTCTCTCTGTCATTGAATATCCATTTTTTCCTCATTGATTACACTTAGTTTTGCTGGGTAGGTGATTCTTGGCTTTAATCCTAGCTCCTTTGACCTCTGGAATATCATCTTCCAAAACCTCTCATCCCTTAATGTAGAAGCTGTTAGATCTTGTGTTCTTCTGATTGTTTCCACAATACTTGAATTATTTCTTTCTGGCTGCTTGCAATATTTTCTCCTTGACCTGGGAACTCTTGAATTTGGCTACAATATTCCTGGGAGTTTCCCTTTTGGCATCTCTTTTAGGAGGTGATTCGTGGATTCTTTCAATTTCTATTTTCCCCTCTAGTTCTAGACTATCAGGGCAGCTTTCCTTGATAATTTCTTGAAAGATGGTGTTTAGGCTCTTTTTTTCATCATGGCTTTTTTTTTTAGGTAGTCCAATAATTTTAAAATGATCTCTCCTGGATCTGTTTCCAGGTCAGTTGTTTTTCCAATGAGATATTTGACATTGTCATCTATTTTTTTTCATTCTGTTAGTTTTGTTTTATAATTTCTTTATTTCTCACAAAATCATTTGCTTCCATTTGCTTCATTCTAATTTTTAAGGAATTATTTTCTTCAGGGAGTTTTTGGACCTCATTTTCCATTTGATCAGTTCTGCTTTTTAAGGCATTCTTCTCCTCATTGGCTTTTTGGACCTCTTTTGCCATTTGGTTTAGCCTATTTTTAAGGTGTTATTTTCTTCAGTATTTTGGGGGGTCTCCTTCAGAAAGCTGTTGACTTAATTTTTTCATGATTTTCTTATATCACTCCCATTTCTCTTCCCAGTGTTTCCTCTACTTCTCTTACCTGATTTTCTTAATCCTTTTTGGGCTTTTCTATGGCCTGAGACCAATTTACAATTTTTTTGCCAGTAATATTCCAGATTTAGTTTAAAAAAAAAAGATTTGCAAAATATTTGTCTTTAAACAACCCTTTGAGATAAGCAGTAGAAATACTTTTTTTTTAACAGATGAGAACTTAAAAGATGAGAATTAAATTCATTTACACATTCAGTGTTTATTAAGAGACCATGAGGTGCTGGGAAAGATAATTACTTTGGTAGGATTTGTTTTATGTCATTCATTTTATGTCAGCTGGGTCAGTCTTGACCCATGAGGACTTTGTGTTGACTGAGGTTTGTGGGATTTCCCACTGCCCTGTGCAATGGTCTTCTGACCTAGCATGCTGCCCTGCTAAATTGAGAGGTTGAAGGGTACAAAATCTATTTTTAGTAAATCACATCCTTTAAATGTTATTGTTAAGTAAATTTATTTTAAGTTTTTTTTTTGGTTTTTTAATTTTATGATCCATAGGATATTCCTGAGTCAAAATCATTGTGTTGACCTAAACTGTGTTGACATTTGGCTTTATTTAGTAGAATTTGGTTGCAGTTACTATAGGGTTGATTTCATAGCTGAGATGGGTGAAAAGTTATGTGGAGGAAAAAAAAATCTTGGTGATTAGATAGCCAGATACAGGAGTCTGGCTTGTTATGACTGTTCCCCAATTTGCCAACATGGGGAGCCCCCATTGACCCTATAGGATTAGCCAGATGGATGCATAAGAAATCTGACAAGGACAGTAAAAGTATTTAAAAAGCTAATATTCCCTTGTTCTTACTAGTATCTTTAGGAAAAAATGGATTAAGCTGGGTATAGCAATGCATGACTGTAATTCCTGCTACTGGAGAGGGTAAAGGGGGTGGCTAGCTTTGGTTCAGGAGTTCTGAGTTGCTAAAGCCTTAGTCCATTAAATCCAGCACCAATATGGTAAGCTGGAGGGCAAAGGGTAGGGAGAGGAAGTAGGCTGCCTAAGGAGAGACAAAGTAACCTAGATTGGAAACAGAACAGGTCAAAGCTTCTGTAATGAATAGGAGTGTGGTCTGGCTCTTCTAGACTAGGTAGGACAGGGTGACCCAATCTCAAAAAGAAAAATTAGATTGCTTGTATAACAAACATTTTAAACAAATCTTTGTACATTCAGTGATTCGAGATAGCTATGAATGTGCTTTGGATTTTTAAAGGTCATTCTTTGAAAGCAAATGGGTAGTTTACGGACTTAATGCAGATGAATAGGACAGTACTGACATTTTGTTTTAGGGATAACTCCCTAATGGGAACCACTAGATTTCATGTAGTAAATATGGCCTCTCACCCTCGGCTTTTGCTAGAAGATGTATTGAATCCTACTGAAATTAGGGCTATAAGGGAAGTGAATGGGAATAGGAGAGAGAATGAGAACTGAGAATCAACACATTTGGGAGGAAAGCACTGAGGTTACCCAATTATTAACTGCCAAAGGGAGGTTGGAGGATGTGCAGACTTTTAACATCAAAGAACTTAAGGAGCTACAGGAGACATTAAAAATTATTTTGAATTAAGAAAAATCTGTTTCCTTTCTCTCTTCCACCTTTCTTACCCACTCTTTTAAAAAGAAAAACAAAACTTTTATAAGAAATACACAGTAAGGTAAAACAACTTCCTGCTCTGACGATGTCAAAAAAAAAATTACATCTCTCAATCTGTACCCTGATTCCATCACTTGTCAGGAGGTGAGTAGTATGTCTCATCCTGAGTGCTCTGGAATCATGACTAGTCATTGCATTGCTCAAAGTTCTTAAGTCTTTCAAAGGTCGTCTTTATAATGTTGTAGTTATTATATTAATCATTTTCCTGATTCTACTCACTTCACTCTGCATTAGTTCATACAAGTCTTCAGTTTTGCTGTATCTTTTTCCATCATCTTACAGCAAAATTACATTCATTTACCATAATTTTTTCAGCCATTCCCCAAGTGATGGGCACCCCTTTAGTTTCCATTTCTTTGCTACCACAAAAAGAACTGCTATAAATATTTTTGTACACATAACTTCCTTTTCCTTTGCTTTGCTCTTTCTGGAGCGAAGACAAAGTAGGTGATAGTACTGGGTAGTAACTTTTGGGATATAGTTCCAAATTGCTTTCTAGAACGGCTATACCAATTCACAGCTGGTACTTGTTTTCTCACAGCTCCTCGAAAATGTTTCATTCCCCCTTTTTTTAGGGGGAGTGTTTCAACTTTGTCAGTCTTATAGGTATGAAGGGAACTTTCAACTTTCTTTAATCTACATTTCTCTACTTATTGTGATTTGGGGCATTTTTCTTTTCATATGGCTACTGATAACTTGAATTTCTTGCCCTGAAAACTTCCTGTTCACATCCTTTGACAATTTATCTTTTGGAAATGTTTCTTATGTTCACATGTATACACACACACACACACACACACACACACACATACCCTTTCCTTATATATCTTAGAAATGAGACTTCTATCAGAGAAACTTGCTGCAAAGGTTTTTTGCCCAGGCTACTCGCTTCCATTCTAATTTTAAATTTTATATAATCAAATTATACATTTTATCTTCTGTGATCCTTTTTATTCTTTGTTTAGTCACGAATTCTTCACCTGAAAGGTAATTTATTTCTTGTTCCCATCATTTGTTTATTATGTCATAGTTTATATGTCAAGGCCATACATCCATTTGGAGCTTATCTTGGTCAACAGTCCAAGATGTTAGTCTATGTCTAGTTTCTACCAGACACCATTCCAGTTTTTCCAGAAGTTTTTGTCAGATAGTAAGTTCTTTCCCACTAACTATTATCTTTGAGTTTATCAACTACTCAGCTACTTTTTACTTCTGTATATTGTGTCTAATTTTTTCTATATATTGTGTCTCTATTTCTTAACCTGTACCAAATTGTTCTGATTACTATTTTGTACTATAATTTGAGATCTGGTACTGCTAGACTCCCTTCTTTCCCACTTTTTCCTTTATTTTCCTTGAAGTTCTTAAGAGTTTGTGTTTTCAACTTCATTTTGCCATTTTTTTTATTCTATACTAATTTGTGTTTGATGGTCACGGCATTTAATAAATAAATCTAGATAGTATTATCATTTTTATTATATTGGTTCAGCCATGAGGAAATAATGTTTCTTCAGTGATTTAAATCTGTCTTTATTTCCATAAAAAAAGTTTGGTAGTTGGATTTGTATAGTTCCTTTGTGTATCTTGCTAGGTAGACTCCCAAATATCTTACACATTCTGTAGTTATTTTAAATGGAATCTCTCTTTCTCTCTCTTCCTGCTGGGTTTTGTTGATAATAATAGAAATGTTTATGCTTTATGTGAATTTGTTTTATTTCCTGCAATTTTGCTGAAGTTATTTTTTCAAATGATGTTTGTTTACTCTCTAGGGTTCTCTAAGCAAACTGTCATATCATCCTTTGTGAGAAATTTAAACAACAACAACAAAAGTCCTGTGATGCGATGGGCATTCTGCCAAATCTCGGGAATACTAACTCCGTATAGGCTGGGCTGGAATCTTTATGCTTCAGGTGACAAGGAAATCACATCAGTGGTTCAAATTCTAGTCCTCCAGACCAATCAGATCCTAAGGACAGTCTCCTTGACCCCTTAAAAAAAGCCTATCCTAACATACATAAAGAAAATATCATTCTTACCACACTTTCATACTTTAAAAGGTAATTCATGAATCAAAACAAAATCCCTAGTATTCAATCTCGGGAAACTTTTCTCTAGTAACATTAGTATGATTTATCTTTTCCCTCAGGCAGAAGTCATTTCTGGAAACATTTGAATTTTTTTTCTCCTAGGGATATTCAATTACCCACTACAATCAGCAATCTCCCAATAAATATATGGACATAAAACATACTTACTTCAACATTTAAAAAATATAAATGGAACTTATATGTGAACTCCAATTATGGAATGTGCATAGATAGAACCATTCCCTTCCTAGAGAATCAGTTTCCTTCCCTATATAAATAAACCCACAAACCACATAAGGGAAGTCCAGCACTATGAATGGAATTGGGGACTTTGGTGAAGATAGTCTCCATATCTCCCTTGTGTTTACTTCTGAAAGTTCTGCTTACTCACATGTTCTAGCATGCACCCTTTTTGTACCCACTGCAAGACTGTTGGTGAATCATTGGTGAACAGTTTGGAATCATTTAAAGAAATATTTAATTTCCCCAAATCAACCCAATATAATCTTCCCCTTTTACTAAATTCCAGTTCAGTGCTATGCTTGCCCTTAGTATACACATTGGTAAATTTGCTATTCTGTTAATGTAAGTGATATGCATTTTTTTCATCTACTTGGTTTTTATGTGTGGATGGCTAGAGCTATCTCTTAAACATTACTATGAGTTTTTTTTAGGAGATTTGAAGTATCCAAGGTTCAGAATTATAACTAAAACAAGACACCAGGGGATTTGTCCCTGGGTGTTTAAATTTAAAGAGGATGCCAATAATACTTCTTGTTCTTTGATAGCATAGAAACAAGTGAGATTGAAACCTAATTAGGAAGAATAACTACCTAAAATAATAAATTACCTATATTACTGCTTGGGTGGGTACACTCATCTCATGTGAACTTCATCCTACTCCAATCCTACTCCACTCTGCTCCTAGACACCTTTTGACAACCTCTCCTATAGACATCTTGAAGTATTGCTAATTCATTCTCACTATCCCTCATTTTGTTCTGCTTACCCAGGTGAAAAGTTGACTGTCAATTTATGTCTCTGGAATGACTTGATGTCATTTTTTAATAAAAGTATTTGGAAAATTGTTAATATCAAGAAGAAATGATTTTTTATTTAGATCTTACACACAAAATTAGTTTCAATAAACATATATTTACTTATTCAACATCCTACTTGAGGTCAATACTCTGTAGACTATTACATGCTCAAGTGGGACATTAAAAAAAGAATCTTTAATGTTGTACACCATAAAGTTGAATGTAGTTTTTGAGATTTTTATGAGGGACCCCTGAGCAGCTAGGTGGCATAGTAGATAAAGTACTGGACCTAGAGTCAGGAAAAGTGGAGTTCAATCGAGGCCTCAGACATGTACTAGTTGTGTGACCCTGGGCAAGTCACTTAGCATTGTTTACCTCAGTTTCATCATTTGGAAAATGAGCTGGAGAAGAAAATGGTAAATGACTACAGTATCTCTGCCAAGAAAACTCAAAAAAGGGGGTTACAAACATTAGGATACAACCAAATGACAACAAAATGAGGGCCCATCTGAAGAGAGGCTTTTAAACACCACATTTTGTACTGAGTCAGATGCTTCCTTAAAATAAAATTTAAAAAACACATCAGGATGTTAGAGTCACTGAACATCTCAGACAGTTATGTGACTGTCAAGCTGTGATCTGCTGTAGAAAATTATGAGCAAAAATCTGTCCCTGTTTTCATCGAGAATGCCTTCCATTGTGCACAGAGAATGCTTCAGTGAAAACATGAATACATTTTTTTGCAGGCAATTCTACAGTAGATGACAGTCTCATAGTCTCATAGCTGTTTGAGAAGCACAGTAACATAAGATCTTGTTAGAAGTAAGAAAAAAGGTTTGTAGATTAGTAGATACTGATGTCTTTTAAAAAAAGTTTACTGATGCTTGTTTGTTTTTCCATCTTTGTTACTTCTGAATATACGGCCTCCATGCCTGCCTTTACCACCATTCCAGAACTGAGTAGTCTCTTGGTATTGATATCCTTTTGTTACCTTTGCAGGGTCAGGGGAGAGAAGGAGTAAAAACACTGTATGGTCTCTTCTATTCTTTCAAAATCTTCTCCTTTGGGTAATATCTTGAGAATTGATCCAAGTACTTTTAGCATGAATTTCCTTAGCATACGTTTTCTTAATATGTATCTGATCAGGTCCAATAATTTTTAATAATTTTATCACCATTCATGATCAATTATTCATATGTACCTTGCCTACAAAGGTGGCAATGTCGGTTGAAACATCCTAAGTTGGTGTCTGCCTTCAAGGAACTTGTAATCTATTGAGACATTTACATAGGTTAGAGCAGGGGCTGTATTGGTTTTTTTGTTTGTTGTTTTTGTTTTGTTTACTTTTGTTTCTTTCTTACTTTTCTATGTGTATTGCCAGTAAAAGCATAGTTCTTTATTTGGAGACCATCTCCAGTCATCCTGATCAGTCTTGTCACTGTACCCAGATGGCTCTGGAGGTGAATGTGAGACTCTAACTTTGCAAAACCCTCCGTCACTTAAATTCAATTTACTTGCAAGTCAAGGCATCACCTTCCTGATGCCAAGGTCCTCTTGGAGAACAAAGGACAAAGTAAATAATAAATGTTTCACTCATTCATTTACATACAGATCAAATAGAATATAAATTAGAATTTAAGGACTTAAGGTTAATAGGATCATACACAGAACTAAAAGAAATCTTGGAGATGCATTAGTCCAGCATCCTAATTTTATGGATGAAGAAATTGTGATAAAAGCTTTAGGTGACTTGCCTAAGTTCACACAGGTAAGAAGTGACAGAACCAGCATTTGAATCCAAGTCTTCTTACCCAAAATCCATTCCTTTTCCCACTAGACAATACATGCTGCAAAGGTACAAAGTACTATGAGATCGCATGATGATCTAGACTGAACTAGAGATAGAGCAAAGCAAATTCAATGTCATTTGGACACTTTTAAGGAGATCAAAGTTGCTCTAAAACATTGTTTTTCTCTCCTCTCCTCTTACTAACTGGCTCCATTGTGCAGGAGCAGTTGGTGGTAGAAGCTCACTGTGCACAATTAAATAAGCCAGGTCTATGCTATGGTTGTGGCAGTAGGCAGATGTAGGAAAAGGGGAAATGGAAATAGGCAGTCAGAGGATGGTCCAAATCTATAAATAACAGAGTCAGTGGTAGGAAGTAGTCTGTAGTGGTAGGAAGTAGTCTGTAGTGGCTTCAGAGGCAAAACCTTTGGCAGTAGATAGAAGTGGAAATTGAATGGAGGAGATGCTATGGAGGAGGAGAAAAGGGAAACAATGGCCTACAGGAAACCACTGGAGACCTTTTTCTCGATTTCAAGTCCTAAATATACAACTTGATACTATCTTTGCAGTCAAACATACCTCCATAAATAAGAGACTGACCTACATCCATGCAGAGATGCCCCAAGAAGAACTGGCCTCCAGGTCATCACTAGTCTGTTCTAGAGTTGACCTTGGACCATCCTAAGAGTGTGGCCTGGGTTAACTTTTCTGAGAAAAAACTGAAGTTACAGCTAAGGTGAATTAACCATTTCCTTTATGGTTAAATGGAAAACTCCCATTTCCCTAAAATGATACAAGTTAAGGAGATTTAAAGCCAGGCTAAATAGATACTTTGTTATCAATCCAAATGAGCCAAGGCACAGGGTCAATTTTTGGAGATAAGAGAGTTAGTTTTAAGGCCATTAGACTGCTACTCTTTGAATATTTATGTCTCTTAGATTTTAGATTGGAGATTACAGGTCATATTCTGAACAAATTCTAGAATGAGAAGATTGGGTACAGGCAGTTTGTCATTTACATTTTTTAACCAAGTGCAAATAAGGGAACAAATAATCAATAAACATTCATTAAACATCTAATATATGCCAGGGAGTATGCTTAGTGCAAGAGATACAAAAAGAGGCAAAAGACATTCCCTGCCTTCAAGGAGCTTATTATCTAATCAGGGAGAAAACAAGCTGCCTATATATAGGATAAATGGGAATTAATGAACAGAGAGAAGGCACTGGGATTAAGAGAGGTTGTAGAAGATGGGGTTTTTCTTGGAATTTAAAGCAAGCCAGAGAAGTCATTAGGTAGAAATGAGGAGAATAGCATTCCAGTCTTGCAGGATAGCCAGAGAAAATGCCCGGAGTCAAGAGCTGGAGTATCTTGTTCATGGAACAGCTAGGAATATGTGCTGGGGAGTAAGGTAGAAGGGGGCTATGTTATAAGATCTTTGAATACCAAATAGACTGTTTTATATTAAAATCTTGGAGGTGATAGGGAGCCACTGGAGTTCATTGAGTGGCTTGACCATTCTGTATCTGGACACAACTGTCATGGGCTGCTCAGTGTCCAGCATTAAGCATGATCAGAGATACGAATAGGAAATGACCAGGCCATGTGGGTAGTTCAAGGAAGAACCATGAACTTAATTTAATAATGATTTGAACAAGATTTTTAAAGATCCAAAAGATAAAAATTCAAGTACTCTCACCATTAAGCTCAGGTTGTCATATCCTGTCACATTATCATAGTTTTATCATTACAATAGTCTGTTACATCCTGGAAGTAGCTCAGATAAAATCAGCCTCCTTAATTCTAGGCACAAAAAGTCTTGGGAAAGTCAACTGGTCTTTGGAAAGTCAGTTAGACTTTTTAAAGGCATAACAAAGAGTATGCAAAGAGAGCAGGCTTCCAAGCATCTAGGTTTTGTCTAAGCCAAAGCTGCTTTTCCAAGACATCTGCATAAGAACTAACCTCCCAAACCAAGTATTTTGGCTTTCTACACATAACTGGAAACTGGACAGTGAAATAAGGGAAAGTCTAACTGTGTGTGTATGTGCGTGAGTGCATGTCTGTGTGTGTGTGTTTAGAAAGAGAAGCAACATGGTGCATTGGAATAACCATGATGAGATTTGTAGTTGGAGAACCTAATTTTATGTCCTAGATAGATAAATAGGTAGGGCTTAAGTGCCTATTATGGGCTCTGCTACTTAAGGACTATATGACCTTGGGCTAGTCAGTTTCTTGATGTGGAAAATAAGGGGGTTGCACTAGACTAGATGACATCTAAAGTCTCTTCCAGTTCTTGATCCTCTGATTATAAGTACTGGCAACCCTAAGGTGAGAGGCTAATGTCTCTATAGAGAAACTTATTAGAGCAGTCAAACAGTTTAGGTGTGGCTTGGTGGCATGGTGGATAGAACACTGGCCTTGGACTCAGGAGGACCTGAGTTCAAATCTGACCTCAGACACTTAACACTTATTAGCTGTGTGACCTTGGGCAAATCACTTAACTCCAATTGCTCTGCCTTCCCTCCTCCAAAAAAAAGAAAAAAAGAAAAAAAAGAAATAGTTTAGTTGAGAACTAAAAAGGAGAAAAATAGAAAGATTTCAGAACTGTTATTGGTTTTTTATTCAGGCGAGGGTTATCTTTTTGGGTCAGGATGTATAGGGCTTACCTATACCCACCTCAACAGGCCTCGGGCGTCCCCGGCTCCCGTCCACTCTGGGAGAAACAGCTGCACAGAGAAACTCAGGACACAGG
>CM053601.1:89697081-89726516 GCA_028646575.1 Pseudocheirus occidentalis
AGGATCGGCTCAACCCGTCCATCTCACATGGAGTATCAACGACCCTCTTTAGGAATCTCCTCCCCACGTGAGGTATCAGAGACCTAACACAGAACTTTGATCAGTGTTGTGGTAACACATAACACAAAGCGCATTGATATGAGACTCTCTCCTATAATCATGACTTCAAAGGAGGGTAAAGCATGCTTCCTGACTCTTAGCAGAAAGATGGGGAATCTTATAGAGATGGCCAGAGGGTAAAGTAGATGAGCTACTGGTCTTGGAGTCAAGGAGACCTGAGCTTAAATCCTGCCTTAGACATTTACTAGGACATCACTTTAGTTTCCTCATGTATAAAATGGAAATAATCACAGTATTTACCTCATAGGGTTGTTGAGAGAATCAAATGAAATCATATATGCAAAGTGTTTTTTTCTTCTTTTTGCTTTTGAACTTAAACACGCACACACAAATGGGGCAGGGTCATTTTCATACATATGGCAGAACACAAATAGAGGATTCTGTATAAAACCACGAATTTCAATTTTATACCACTTGCATTTAAAAAAAGTCTATAATAAATTATACAAGTTACTTTCAAAACTGTCCTGCTTATCTGTGCTTCCTTCTGAACTTTCTTCTCTTTTGCACATTTTTAAAAAATGCTCAACATCCCTTAAAATATTTTTGCATCATAATTGCTATCTCTTCCCCTTTTTTTTAACTGAGGAAAAGGACAAACAAAAAAATCCCAAACACTGTAACATAAGCACAGTCAAACAAAATGAATCCATGGTGGTTATTTCTAAAATTGTATGTTTGTACCTCATGTCCATCACTTTTTGTAGGGGTGTGGGCAACAAACTTCATCACAGGCTCCCAGGAGACATGATGTGTCATTTCTTTAATAAGAGTTCTTATGTCTTTCAAAGTTGTTTTCCTATGTAATGGGATTTGCAAACCTTAAGGTGCTATATACATGTTATTATTATTATTATTATTATTATTATTATTATTATTATTATTATTATAGATGCCAAGTGAGGCTCATATTTACAGACATGGCCAATGTGCTGATTTGCTTTGCTTTCTACACTTGGTTGTTACAAGGTCTAGGAGAGTTCTATTAGTGGTAGTAGTGATAGTGGTCTTCCCTATTAGACTGCAGCCTCTTTTGAGAACAGGAACTGTCTTTATCTTTCTTTGTATCCCTAGGGTTTAAGAATAGTGCCTGGCAAATACTAGGTGCTTAATAAATGCTGGACTGATGGAGGGAGTCACTGGGAAGTACAGTGAAGTAATAAAGAATTTCAGTAAAAATCTTTTTTTTAAATGATAGTGCTTATGTTTATATTATTAAAAAAAATAAGAGATAGAAAGTTACACATATCTGTGAAGTGCCACCCCTACTTACATTCACAAACTTGCTGTCTAGGACAAACAGTCATATTTTAAAACAGAAACATAAACTGGACCTTAGTTGTTTTTCTCATCTATCCCTAAATTGTAGAAGGCTGGAGGATCCTGAGTTTCTATATAGATTATGCTCTTATTAAAAGAGCGTGGATAGCAGGAAAGTTATTCAAATGCAGCGCAGGACAGAATCTTAAAGAGATCATAAGCTCATAGATTTGTGACTGGCAGGGACCTGAGGTATCATTTAGTTCTCCTTCTTCATTTTATAGAGTAGGAAATTGAAACCCAGAGAGATTAAATAAATAATCCAGTTACATAGGTATTAAGAGGCAGATTGGAGAGTCAAACCCACCACATAATTCAACCCTCTCATTTTTCTTCAGCTTGATAATTTAGAGTAAAGAAAAACTGGGGAAAGGGGGTAAAGCATGGGGCTCAACTTTTATTTATTTAACTATAACATACAGTCAGCCAGAATGTAAAGATAATATTATAAAGCATATGTTAACAAGCGGCTTTCAGTCACTTGTTTAGACTCCTTGGAATATCAAAGTGTATTCCAAATAAAGTCAGATCTAAAAAACTGGAAAAAATATTAATTGCTTATGAGTAGGCTGAGCCAATGTAATAAAAATGGCAATTCTACTTAAATTAATTTATTTATTCAGTGCTATACCAATCAAACTATCAAGAATTACTTGAAGAGCTAGAAATGTAATAACAAAATTCATTTGGAAGAGCAAAAGGTCCAGAATGTCAAGGAAATTAATGAGGAAAAAAAACATGAAGACAGGTGTATCAGATCTAAAACTGTATTTATAAAGCAGAAATCATCAAAACTACTTGGTACTGGCTAAGAAAAAGAGTAGATCAGTGGAATAGAATAAGTACACAATACACAGTAGTAAATGACCATAGTAATCTAGTGTCTGATAAACCTAAAGACCCAAGCTTTTGAGATAAGAATTCACTGTGTGACAAAATCTGCTGGGAAAACTAAGACAGCTAGGCAGCTAGGTGGTGTAATGGAGACTGACCTGGGCCTGGAATTAGGAAGATTCATGTTCCTGAGTTCAAATCTGGCCTCAGATTTGTGACCCTGTGTGACCCTGGGCAAGTCACTTAATTCTGTTTGCTTCAGTTTCCTCACTTGTAAGAGATGGAGAAGGAAATGATAAACCACTCCAGTATCTCTGCCAATAAAATCCCAAATGGGGTCATGAAGAGTTGGACACATACAACTAAACAACAACATCAATGATTGAACAATAACATCAATAGTGGGAAAATTGGAAAACAGCATGGCAGACAATAGGTATAGAGGGGTGGGGAACCTTTGGCCTCAAGGCTACATGTGGCCCTCTATGTCCTTAAGTGCAGTCCTTTCACTGAATGCAAACTTCACAGAACAAATCTCCTTAATAAAAACATTTGTTCTATAAAACTTGGACTCAGTCAAAAGGCTGACCAAGGACCTAGAAGGCTACATGTGGCCTTGAGGCTGCAGGTTCCCCAGTCCTGGTACTATAGACCAACATCTCATACTATATATCAAAATAAAGTCAAAATGGGTACGTGACAGACATATTGGGTGATACCATAAGCAAATTAGGGTAGCATGGAATAATTTACCTGTAAAACCTATGGAGAAGGTAAGAATTTATGACAAACAAGAGATAGAGAGTATTATGAGAGCTACAATAGATAATTCTGATTATACTAAATATGAAAGTTTTTGCATAAACAAAACCAATGTAACCAAGATTAGAAGGAAAGCAGAAAGCTGGGAATTTTTTTTTTTTTGCAGCAAGTATCTCTTTTAATAAAGGCCTCTCTGATGTATTTCTCAAATATATAGAAAATTGATTCAAATTTATAAGGATATAAATAGGCAATTTTCAGACAAAGAAATCAAAGCTATCATTAGAACATATTTATAGACGCTCTTTTCGTAGTGGCAAAGCACTGGAAATTGAGAAAACGTTCATTAGTTGGGGAATAGCTGAACAAGTTTCATGTGATTATAATGGAATACTATTGACAAGCAGGACAGTTTCAGAAAAAAACTTGTCTTACATGAACTGATGAAAACTGAAATAAGCAGAACACTGTACACAGTAACAGTAATACCATATGATGATCAACTGTGAATGACCTAGCTATTCTCAGTAATACAATGATCCAAAACAATTCCAAAAAGGCTCAAGGTAAAAAATGCTATTCACTTCCAGAGAAAGAACTCATGGAGTCTGAATGCAGATTGAAGCATACTATTTTTCACTTTATTTTTTTGTTTTGTGGGGGATCTGTTTTCTTTCATAAAAATGACCAATATGGAAATATTCTGTATGATTGAACATGTATAACCTATATAAAATGCTTACCATCTTAGTGAGGCAGGGGAGGTGAGGGAAAGGAAGAAAATATGGAACTCAAAATTTTAAAGCAATGTTAAAAATGGTTTTTATATGTAATTAGGAAAAATTAAAAATTTAAAATATCAAAGCGGATTTGATATACGTTTATGTTAAATTTAGTGCCACTTTTTTGTGTTTCATTTTTCAGTTGGGAGAGAGATCTTAAAACAATTCTTTTCCCAATAACAAATAACGTTTCACTGATTAGCACAGATTACTATATTTTGTTATTTATTTATCAGCTCCCTTGATATCATGAAGCAGGCTGAAACAGACGAGACAATGTCATACTTAAGAGTCGAGAAGTCTGGGAACCAAATCCCACGTTGGACACTTACTAACTTCATGGGTGAATCACTTATGCTTTCATAGCCTCTAGTTCCTTGTCTATTAAATGAGAATTTTAATTCCTGTAGTCCTTGACTTATGTGGTATTGTGAGGCTCAAAGGAGATATGTGTATTAAAGCATTTAACAAATGTGAATATATTATGTGTCATTTATTATTACACAAAAATTTGTAAAGTCTTCTTGGGGTAAACGCATATGGAAAGAGGTGGGTGATGTCCATTAGGGTTTGGGTTCTAGTTTGTGCTCTGACTGAATATTCATGTCTGATAAGGATTACTTGGATGGAAAGTAAGTCACGTGATCCATCTAGCTCACCTCTTTGTCAAAAATGTGAATTAGATGATGTCCCAGGCTCATTACAACGAGAAATCTTTATAACTTAGTACAAAAGAAGGAAAGGGAATGAATGAAGCAAAGGAATTGGAAAGCGAAGGGTACAGGAAGAAGGAAAGGAAGAGAAGAAAAAAGAAAGGCACAAAAAAAGGAAGGAAATAATGGAAGAAAGAAGGTAAGAAAGGAGGGAAGAAGGAAAGAAAAGGAAGGTACAAATAGAAGAGGAAGAGAGAGAGGAAGAGAGAGAGAGGAAGGAAGGAAGGAGGAAGGAAGGAAGGAAAGAAAGAAGAAGGAAGAGCCTGCCAGCCTAGAGCACTAGGTGGGTCTCCTCCTACAACACGTGGCTCTGACTTTCCGTGGGTAGGGTGTGGGGTGTCAGTAAAAGAATGTCCGCTTCCTTTCTCGCAGCCCGACCCTAAAGCTGGCGATCCAGTTCAGGTGCTCGGTTAACCCATCAGTCAAAGGTCGGCTCGGCTGCAGCCAGAAGGGTGCACTCTGAGCCAGGCTCCGGGGAGGGTTCAGGACTCTGGGGCCTGGTAACCAGAGCTCTTATTCAGCTGAAGTCCGGCTCGGGCCCTTTAAGACTGGTTCGCTTTCTTTCGGGCCTCAACCACGTGTCCAGGGAAGCCTCTGCTCCTGGAGTGTCCAATGTCAGACCATCTCTCGGTGTTACGTGCGCCCGGCGCATTCAGCTTCTAAGCCAATGACGGCTGGTGGGCGGGCTCGGCCCTCTCCCTCCTTCTCTCTCCTCCATCTCCCCACCCCCCGTCGGAGCTGCCACCGCCCCCCTCCGATTGCCCCCCTTCCCCCGGGCGGCTGCGGGCTCCTCCCGTTGGAGATAACTGTCAGCTCGGCGGGGAGGCCGGGGCTGGTGCTCAGTCATATGACCGGCTGCTCCCAGCTCCCGCGGGCAGAGCAGACCGGAGCTGCGAGGAGTTCCTCAGCTGCAGCTGCAGCCCGGGGCTGGCTCCCTCCCGTGATGCTGGGCGGTCGCGCTGCAGCAGCAGGAGCAGCAACTGCCGCCGCCGGGATGCCTCCGCCGCGTGGGCCGCGGGCTCGGGCTGCAGCCAGCTGAGCGGGTGGCGCCGCGGGAGCCCGAGGAGCAGCAGCGGCCGCGGGTGGCGGCGGCATCATGGCCCCGACCCTGCTCCAGAAGCTCTTCAACAAAAGGGGCTGCGGGAGCGGCGCCGCCTCCTCCTCCTCAGCGGCCGCCCCGGGCAGGGCACCCAAAGAAGCACCCGCCTTTAGGTGAGGAATCCCGGGGAGCGAGGAGGGCAGGGGGGAGGGAAGAGGGGGAGGGGAAGATTAGGATGGGGGGAGGAGGAAGAGGAAGAAGAAGAAGAGGAAGGATGGTGGAGCCAGGTGCGCCTCTCCCGCATCGCCTGCGCTGGGTTTGTCGCTGGGTTTGTCTTTGTGGGAGTGCCTGATCTCTCCTTGAAACCCTGAACCTTTCTGTCCCACGAGGAAGGGGAGGGGGGATTGTTGTTGCGATTATGTATTGTGTTGGGTCCCAGTTCCACTTGCTTCTCCCCCAGAACGATTTCCATTTCCGCCGGGGTGGGGTGGGGGTGGGAGTCTCGGAATGCGTCCTGGAGGCACCCTCCCCCAACCCCCAGTTAGGCGGTTGGGGGGCTCCGAAAAGTGGTCATAATGATCCCTTTTCAGTGGGAGCTGGGATAATTGTTCCGGGCGCGTGATGGGAAGCTGCGAGCAGGATTGACGGGCCAGGTGTGTCATCTCGAAGGCATGCGTGCCTCGACCCTATTGTGTAGGTGAGCTTTTAAGTTGGAAGTAGCTACCTCGTGGGGGAATAGAGAAGACTTGCCTTATGACAGGATCTCCAAGGGATGAATGAAAGGATGTGATTTTGACATCAGTTAGACTGATGGCTCTTGGTGCCTGGAAAGGGGGAGTAGAAATGCCTTTGTGAAATGATTGAGATTTCTATTTAACGAAGCTGTTGCACATGTGGCATAGATCAACATTACAGTCCTCCCTCCCTCCCCCTTTTAAAACACGTTGCTCTGTCTTGACATTTAAAAATGCTTCACAACGCGATTTGGAATACTTGAGTTTGGGCTTAATCCGAGTCTGATGTTCATGTTGGACTCTCTTCTAAAGCTGAAACCTTTTATTTTTAAAACTTTATATTGTTAGGAGCTAGACCAAGTAAGAACTTGGAGATGCAACTTTGAGTTAAATTCTGAAAGAGCTTTGCATCATGCTTCCTTCTCTTATTGATTTCTTTTCGTTTTAAAGATTTACAACTTCTCACTACAACTATGTGAAAATCAGCTAAGGACCCCAAGCTTATTTTTGAGATCTGTGCCTAACACACACATACATACATATATATATATATATATATATATATATATATATATATATATATATATTTTAAAGTTCATACCTGAATTCCTGTTTCTCCTGGACCAGTTGGCTATCTATAACGAACAGGGAATTCTACTCCTTTTACCGTTTTGAACTTGAGAGTTGGCTAGCCTCTGTAGATGGTAGAATTACCTCTCCCCAAATATGCAATATCTTCTCTTCCTCCTCTAGGACCTGTAATGAAAAAGAAAATTGCATGAAAACATTTGATCATCTATACAGTGAACTTAGACAGTATAGCTTGACTCATTCTTCTCCTCCCCCCCACCCCCACCTTTTCTTCTATATCTAAGTTTGGTTTGTTATGTTTTTTAGAATGGGAAATGCATGCTGGTCCTGAGCCCCACATTAATCCTGAGCTTCCTTCAAAGCACAGTTTGGGGGCCGCTTCATTTTGTCTTTGTAGCCTTATGATCTGGCATTGTGCTTTGCAGATAGAAATGTTTAGTTGAACTGAATTAACTTAAGATTGCCCCTGTGAAATTTACCATGTGTTTTGGGTGGGACCATTTGTAGTGTGGTGCTATTAATTTTTCTCAGTATGTAGTGGTGGAACCCAAAGCTCTGCCAAGGGTTTTTTTTTTTTTTTTGTCCTGTATCCATTAAAGTTCACTGATGTGTATATATGTCTGAGAGAGAGGCAGACAGAGTTCATTGATTTGTAGGGTTAGAAGTGACTCTAAACATAATCCTGCTTACTGAGGAATCTAACATATGTCTAGATCCACCCTTAAGTTAAAGATGTGAACTTCCTTTGAGGGAGGTAAGGAAGATAAGGTGGGAAATAACAGGAGGAGGAGAAGAGGTACCAGCTGGTGTCCAAAGGCTTTTGTGTACATACATTAAGTGGATAAATCATGAACGACAATTTTTTATTTCCTGCCTCACAGGCCTGAAGAATGCATATTGTTCTTTTGTATGATCTACTATTGAAAGCAGGAATTCTTATCATTTTTGTGAGTCTGGTGAGGTAATGTTCTTAAATACATAAGATAAAATACTTACAGAGGAAAATAATTATATTGAAAAAGTTCTCAAAAAAAATTTAAACCACTCAAGATATGTTCACAGACCCCAGGTTACAAACCCGTGACCTAAAGGTATCTATAGTTGAAGCTCATTGCATATGTACATACACATCCATCCATTCATCCCTCACATTGTAAATAATTCCTTCTCTTTCCTTATCCACTTTACCCCACATCTAAATTTGGCATATGTATATGTATGTAATTGATTTGTATATACATTCAAATAAGCTTGTTTCATATGTAACCTTTAGGTGGTAGGAAATAGAGCAGAAGAACATGTATTCTGTGATGTCTGTATAGAAGGGGGCAGGGAGAGAGACAAATAAAATCACAGGTCTGGACCTAGAGTTTCACTGAATTAAAAAAAAACCTTATTACTAATGCAGATCAGCTCTTGCTCTTAAATTGATAATTCTGTGAAGTTTAGATTCAGTCAGAGAGCTGCACTTGAGGACCCACAGGGTCACATATGGTCTTGAGGCCACAGGTTCTCTACCCCTAAGTTACCTGGGGTCTTGAGAAAATAAATGATTTGCCCAAATTCATCTAAGTAGGATCTGAGACTGTATTTGAATCAGTCTTTTCCTGGCTTGTGTTGGCCCCCTTTCTGCTGTGCCATACTGATCTATAGAAGAAAAAAAGTGTTAATTTTATCTACACAAAAGTGAAGTCATTGAAATTTATCCTACTCCCACATCAGCCTAAGATTTTTAGATTTAAATCATACAGCATTGGACTATCTGATGTTGGAGCTCCCTCAGTGTTAGAGAGGACATCAGAGATCATGTACTCTTGTTTTATAGATAAGAAAGTGTGGTCACAAAGCCAATTAGCAATAGAGCCAAGACTAGAAGAACTTAGGTCTCCTGACTCCCAGGCTCTTTTCACCACACCAAGGATAGCCTGTGGCTATCTAAGCTTCTGCTTAAATAACATTCCCCAGTGAGGAGGAGTCTTTGTCTATTACAGCTCCTTCCATGCCAGGACAGTTCCATTCATCAACAAATTCTTCCTTAGGTTGAGCTGAAATCTGCCTCTTTGTAACCTTGGTACTAGGAAGATACATTTGGTTTCTGAATTGTTTGGAGAAATTAACTTTCACACACTTCTGTGTCTAAAAGCCATTTATTTATATAATTGGACTACATTTTACAGTGTGTTATTTCAAGCTAATAATAGTTAATAAGCTTGTTAGTACAGTAGGATTAGTCTAAATTTAGATAAAATTTCCTGTTTTTGTGCAGTTTTGTAGCTTGAATTTTAAGAGTTGAAATAAATGTAAGACCTGAATTTGTATAGATTTTAGGTAGTGTAAAACTGTCATGCATCAGAACATTCAAAGTGAACTTTTATTCGTTATTTCTCTTAATCTTTTCTTTTTCTTGATAGCTTTCTTTTTAAAATTCTTAGGCACTTTTTAATGTTTTCTTTCCTCATACCTCCATGTATTTATTAGAGAGGAGCCATTCCTGTCAAAAGCTCTTAACATGAAAGTCTAAAAACTGTTGTGCCTTCTGGAATTCCACAGGTAAAGCACCAAGGGAAAAAAGATTCTTGGGTATATTTAAGCTCTGACAGACAGTTTTGGTTGACTTAGTGGAAAGATCTTATTGGAAGCAAAAGGAGATTAAATTAAGAGGAAAATATTTAAATTAATAACATAGATTCATAACATATAGATTAATAACACAGATTAATTTAAATTTACTAGGAAGCAAAAGAGATTAAATTAAAACTATTAGAAGAGGCAGCAAAAGGCACTATTCATTTATAGTATTTTTAAAAATTTGACGCCCCCCATAATAATAATATCTATCATAGCATTTTAAGGTTTGCAAAGCACTTTACATGGATTAGTTCATATGAGCCCACAACAGCCCTACAACCTAGATATTATGGATACCATTCGCGGTTTGCCAACCAATTAGCAAGCAACAAGTATTTCTTAAGTACCTGTTACATGTTAGGTATCGTACTAGGTATTGGGGTATACAAAGGCAAATATGAAAGAGCTCAGGGCAGCAAGAAGCTCATATTTTGTAGGGAAGAGACAACATTTATAACATGTACACATATAAGTATAACAACCAGGAAGCATTTATTAAACACCTACTGATTGCTGGGCATTGGCAGCCTTAGAAAAATCCAGATGTAGGAGGTGGCATCTGAACTCAGCTTTGAAGGAAACTAGGGATTTTAAGAAGTAGAAGTGAGAGAGGGAGAGCATTCTGGGAAGGAAGGGGAGCAGTCTGTAGGAGCCGGAATGTTTGAGAAACAGGAAAGAGGACACTTTATCCAGATGAGAAAACCAAAGCCCAAACGGGGTTAAGTGAATGATTTTCTGATGGTCATACACGACTCATAAGTATCAGAGGCCGTATTTAAACCATGATCTTCCTGATTCCAAGTCCAGCACTTTATCAACTCTGACACATGGCATCTATGAAATATCTTCTGTAAGTTGAGGATAAATAAAAAATTTGAGACAATTCCTTACTTAATAGCTCATATTTTCAAAGTGCTTTCACTTTTAGCTTGTGACAAACCAGAGCTTTGGTGTTTCTGCCTTTCTGGAAATGTAAAGCTGGAGTGTGAAACATAGCATTTGACTATACTAGCCAGGTGCAGTTTTTGGGTTAAAGCTAGTTGCAGAATTTGGGGATTCTTGGATAACCTCCAGATCTAAAATCAGCATTTCTCTATCAGATTTGGCAATAGTCAAAGGGTGCCCAATAAATTTCAAATCTAATTGAAGTCCAAAGCTTTAACTTTAAAGTCTTCAACTTGAGGCAGCTAAGTGATGTTCATCAGGAACTATGGAGTTCAAATCCAGCTTCATAGACTCTAACTTAGCTATATCACCTTGGACAAGTCATTTGATGTCTCTCTTCCTCAGTTTCCTCATCTGTAAATCAACACTTGGCAGAGTTGTTGCGAAGACTAAATGAGATAATATTTGTAAAGTGCTTTGTAAATCTTAAAGAGATGTGTGTGTGTGTGATATAGTGGTACATGTATGTATTTAATGTGTTTAATATTTCATATTACATATGCAGTACTTATATTACTGTATATGTGCATGTCTATATGTTATTAAACTGCTGGTGTGTGAAGTGAAACAGCATGGCATTAGTAGTAGACTTGGTGCTGACCTTGACATCTAGAGTTGAGAAGACTACAAGTTATATAGGTTGATTGTCATCTGAGTTTCCCCTGATGAAATCACAGGTTCTTGATGTACTGGCATATATATGACATTCCAAATTCCCATAATTTTAACCCCGAATGTGTATGTTTGCAGAGAAATGAAAGCTATTTTCTAAAAGCCCATCCCTGTGGCCGGATTTAGAGCTGGAAGGGACTTTATAGATCGAATCCTACTATCTCATACTTTTAAGTGCGTTTTTGGTTTAAAACAGTGTTTTGAAATGGTTAAGAATGTGCCACTTAGAGTATGAGCAGTGTATTGAATAAGAAGTGCCTTCCTGTGGGCTTCTCAAGCTATATAGTGAGAAGAATAGTGTGATCACGTGTTTCCATCAGCTAGGGATAAATGGTAAAGTCTGAAGATGTTCTAATCTCTGTAGGTCTTTTAAGAAAAACTTAACCTGCTACAGAATTTATTTGTGTATATGCATGTATAATGGAGCCTATTTATCAGTATTATCAAATAATATTATATTACTCCTATTTCTGTAGCACTTGAAGATTACAAATTGATATCTACACAACAACCTTGTGAAGGCAATAATCCAAGTATGATTGTTTTCATTTTGCAGATGAGGATACAGAGACTCTGAGAGGTTAAGTGAGTTGCTTGGAGTCACATGGAGGATTGAATGAAGTCTAGGTCTACTGACTACAGGCCCAGTACTTTTATATTTGAGATACTGTCTACGTATCCTCCAGTAAAAATCAAAGACTCATAGTTCCTGTCATTTTAAGATATTATAACTTAAAGGACAGAAGGATATAAGCTAAGAAGGACAAACAAAAATACTGCATAGGAAATGACAACAGACAGACATTTTTAAATCTGATAAAGTCAAGGGTAAATATTTACATTAAATGTAGACTTGAGTATCCATGCTGCAGGTGTGTGTTTGGCTGAGTTGTGTTGCCCAGAAACATTTCTTCCCCTCCCACTGCTGTACTGGGCCCAGATTCTAAAATTGTCAGAGGAATCTTTTCTTGGAGGGGAAGAGCAGAAATAAAGAATTTATGGCCAAGGAATTAAGGGTGGGAAGGGAGTTGGAAAATAGCTTACATTTATATATACTTTGAGACTTACAAAGCATGTAAAAGCTGTTACTTCATTTGATCCTCAACAGCTTGGTGAGTCAGGTAGTGCAAGTATTATTATACCCATTTTACAGATGAAGTGACTAAGGCCAAGAGAGTTTGTAATTTCACACACTGGAATGCTGGTCTCTGACTCTTAAACTTTGTGCTCCATACATGACCACAGGCTTATATAGCAGATCAGTGTTAAGCAAGGAACTTTTAATAGTATTATTGTTAAATTTGTATGCCCTAGAAAGTAAAAAAGCACCACCACCACCCTCAAACCAAGTTCTTCAAATGTGACCATCTTTCTTCTAGGTCTCAATACTTTCTGATTTGACATCCTCCCTAGAAATTACTTCGACTTACTTCTTTGCATTAATTTTATTTCTTTGTAATTGAATGTAAGTTCCTAGAGGGCAAGATCTGTTTTCATTTTGTCTTTGTTTCTATAGGCCTGGCACTTATTAGGTACAAAATAGTACCTTGAATAACAAATGTTTATTGAAAGAAAGGAAGAAAGGAAAAAAGGAAGAAAAGAAGAAAGAGAAACAAAGAAGTCTCTGGAGAGACTCCAGAGTCTTGCTCCCTTCAGTCCTTGCTTTTCTTGAAATATGAAGTCTCTTCCCATGGTTACTCCCCTCACTGAAACATTATGTTGAACTTTGGCTTTATTAGAGATTAAAGAAAGAGAAGCAAGTGCCCTGAACTAGGGTGTTGTGGGAAAAAATCAGGGTGATTTGGGCTCTCATTCTTTTGTCATCACTAACCAGATGTGACTTGTGGATAAATGTCTTTCTGGGTCTGTTACTATATCTGAAAAATGGAGATTATAAATCTAGGCTTGCCCATCTCCCAGGGATGTTGGGAAGAGTTAATGAGATGGAGTTGGTGAAAAGCTCCAAAAGGATAAAACACTGAACAGTTTCAGTTGTTAAGAGTCACTAAAAACCTATTAGCTCATTAAGCTCTCTATTAAGAGTGGAACCAGATTGATCATTCAGATTTTGTGGTCTTATAATTGCTATATGCTAACTAGCTTTGCAGTGACTGCTTTCTCCCTGCAGAAGTGGGAACTGAGGCAGAACCAAGATGAAGTAATTTTCTTCTCTTTCATGACAGATCAGTGGGGTGAGGAGTGGGGAGGTGGAGCATTCAGGGTCCTGCAAGAGATTAGCACTCTTATTCATTGGATTTCCAGAGTATTACTAAGGTAGTTTTCTTGTGTTTTTTGAGTATTGCTGAGTAAAAGTTTTCACTTTTCAGTTTCACTATTTGGATATGTAAATTTTCTTGCTACATCATGTGGCCAAAAGCCTTTGGTTTCTTTGGTTTGTTATTTTCTAACTTTTTCTTCTGAGTTCTGTATGCCTCATCATTCAGTTCAAGCATTTATTAAATGCCTACTGTGTTCTAGGTACTTGGGATTTGAAGGCAAAAAAAAAGGGAGGGTAGGGGGGGAAGGCACTTTGTATCCTCAAGGAAATTGCATTCTACTGGAGCATCTCAGGGCTAACTAAGCACCGTCCTGAAGTAAATGTTGACTTTTTCTTGAGGTTTAAGAAATCAGTTGTTTTCACATTTATTTGCACTTCATCATTTAACAACTATCTGAACACTTACCTGTGTTCAAAGCAAAAGAGAAACAGTCTCTGCCTCATGGAACTTCTTGTCTAAGAGAGATGAGACATGTAACATAAATAATTGTAAAACAGGTGAGATATGAAAGTATCCAATACTTTGGTGTGGTGGTTTTGAAGAGGGAGAGGGTATTTCTGATAGATGGGGGTGTGTGTATATGTGGTAGTGGTGGGGTAATGAGAGACAAGGAAGGCCTTGTGGGGAAGTAGGCCATGAAGAGCAGATCTAGGAACTGGACAGGTGAAGCAGGCTAAAGGAAAAAAGTTTAGGTATTAGCTTGGAAATGAGTATTTAAACATATGCCAAATGAAAACCAGAACTCTAGGAAGAGTCCTTGATTTGGAGTATGGAAACCTGTGCTTGAATCTCAAGTCACAGCCTTACTGGCTATGTGATCTTAGAGAAAGCATTCAAACTCTGTTTCATTGTCTGCAAAATAGGAATAACCACAACCTGTTTTTTAGTCAGAGGGAGAAAGGCATTTAGAAAATATTGAAGTGATATGTAATTAGAAGTTGTAAGGATGTGAAGAGTTCAGGGTATATAGGGAGACCTTCAGATAACCGACTTTGCTGAAACATACAGGCTGTGGGGTATAGTGGAAAAGGATGCTAGAAAGCTAAGATGTTGGAAAGCCTTGAGTTGGCAACCTGTGTGGTTTGGATTTTATTCACTGGGCTTCCAGGGATTTTTGGAGTATGTGGACTTCGTTTATGGCTATGTTTTAGGAAGATTAACCTGACATTGTGTAGCTTGGTTTAGATATGAGGGAAGAGGGAAAGAAGGAGACCAACTAGAAGATTATTACAGTAGTACAGGTGAGAGAAAATGAGGTAGAGCTGGAAGTGTGATATCGGGAAGAATGGAATGGGAATGCATGTACAAAATACTGTGGTAGTCAAAATGCCATGATTTATTGATTATATTATTGGAAGACAAGAAAGTGGGAGAAGACAAAGTTTGAAAAGCCAGGTAAGACTCAACTAGGGCTCTCAAGTCATAAATGTTTTAAGGGAATGGGCTCGTTTGATCTTTTGATATGGAATCAGGAGACCTGAGTTGAGAGATGTGAATGAGGTATTTCTGATCCAAAATGATATTGATGTTTGCTTTTAGACCTGTTGAGTTGGGGGTGGCAGTAGTACATCCTGTCACATAGGACAAGTGTTAAGTTGGAGGTTTAGTACTGTAACTTTGTAGAGGCATGCCTAGAAATATATCTCTAGCAAAAGAAACAGATGAGATGGCCAGAGGGGTGGGAGGAAAACTGAAATTATCATAACACCATGTTAGTAAATTGTTACTGAAAAAGTTTAGTTGGTAGTGTTGATATCCAGTGTCAATCTTTTTAATAAAACATTTTAAGCAAAAGAGTATCTGTGGAATTATTATTTTTCATTCTTAGGTATTTCAGTTAGATAAAAATTTGAATTCACAGTGTGAATTAGGAGGGGACCAAGATGCATAGACATTTGGGGGCTGATGGTTGTAGGCAAAATGCCCATTTAAGTACTTACTCCCCAAGAGTTTCTCTGGGCATTAGTGTGTGATCTAAGAACCAGACGAAAGCTTATTGGATCTGGACACAAAAGAGTGAGACTTGCCTCTTGGGTCTGATAAGGTCACAAAAGTGACCTTAGCAACTCGAGGACAGGGACTGCTTTTTGCCACTTTTTGGATTCCCAGCATTTGGCACAGTGTCTGGCACAGATAGAAGGTGCTTAATAAATGTTTAATAGGGCAGCTAGATGGTGCAGTGGATAGAGTACCGGCCTCAGAGTCAGGAAGATGCGAGTTCAAATGTGGCCTCAGATACTAGCTATGTGACTCTGGACAAGTCATTTAACCCTATTTGCCTCAATTTCCTTGTCTATAAAATGAACTGGAGAAGGAAATGGCAAACCACTCTGATATCTTTGCCAAGAAAACCCTAAATGGGATTGTGAAGAGTCAGACAAGACAGAAAGCAACAACTTTTTTGAATGGAATGTCACTTCTTTGGGTCTTGATTTCCTTCTCTGTAAATAATGTGGCTCAACTAATGCATTTCTTAGGGGGCCCTTCCAGCTCTAAATCCATAATCTATTTATTTAACAAGGTTTTTTTGAATATTAGTGATGAAGTGGTGCTTTGGACAATTTTGTTTACTGAATTGATTTATGAATTAAAAAGCAAGAATTGGTTAAAAAATCTAAAATCAGTTGTAAAGCTATGACTTCTGAAATGTTCATTCATATTGTTGTCCTGTAGTTTTTGACTTACTAAAATAGTCCTAACAAGAAACTTCCTTGAGTAACATTATACCACCATCAACCTCTCTGCTGTACACAGTGGGGCTAGTCTTGAGCCCTGAATCAGAAACCTTTCCACCTTGATTAGATCTGCCAGAGTTTGTACTATACTCTCCTAGAGTTTAAGAAGTCAGGATCACTGCCATGCCAGCATGAGATTTTAGACAGAGTAAAACTTACATGGAAGAACAAGTCACAATGTGCAAATCGGCCCCCAAAAAGAGCTTTTCTTTCTCTTGAGTTGTCTTTCTCATACGCTGAATGTGCTATCAGCCTTGAGGAATCCCTTTCTACTATGTAACTTTGGCAAAAGATTGTAAAAGTGTTTTCATGAAATGCATTCCTAATGGGTAAGTCTCATTTTAAAAACTAGTATTTATGGGCTTTATTTCTGGAGAACCATTGTGCTTCTGCTCCACTCTTCCTTTCCCCCTTTAGTGTGAGTGGAAAGCAACAAATAGTATACCTTGATTACAGTGGTCCTTTGCCTGCCATGGGCTGTTAGGCAGAAAATTAGATGAGATCATCCATTTGGCTACTAATACTCTCCTTTCCTTTTTTCCTGAGAGTGATGAAATACTTGGTGTGTTCCCTCTTACTAAGCATTCTTTAATATATTTGATTGCTAGTTTGCTGAAAAATCCTTATTATGTACCAGGGAAAAACAGGATGGCCATTTCCACATAATTGGATGGGAGATGGTGATTTCCCCCAACTCCACCCTGTCTGAAAATGGAACTCTGATGACTCACTCCTCACCACAATACAAACTACATTTGTGCCCAGTGTTTGAACTGGAGGGTGTGATGGGAATGGAAAGAGATGGATAGAGTGCTAATTTTGGGGCAGTGCCCAAACAGGAGCTGAAATTTCTGCAGATGGAGAGTGGATGATCCTCAAGATGCACGTTCCTCATAGCCATGACATGGCAGAAATAACTAAGAACAGTCAACTTTTATATGTCTTAGAATTGGAATACTTTAAGAAAGAAGGCAATGTATATTAAATTTTAATTTTCCCAACAAGTCTTTGTATTCTGTAATATTTAAATTATTTAACTGCTCATTTGAATGCACTTGTGGTTACATCTTGTGGTAGATGGCCACTGAAATGATACTCATATGACTTAAGCTGGTTTAAAGAAAATTGTAGTAATATCTCAAGGCTCTCGTAGATTTAGAATAGCAGCATTGTTCCCTGTCCCTAATATTAGTAAATTTTTCATAATAAGACATCCCTGTAGCATCTTAACCATTTTGGGAAGGGACCAGATGATGTGAAATGCTGTAATGTAAATATTCTGTTGTTCAAGATTTTGTTTGTATTAGCGAGTGAACTTGGAGGTGGGACTTTCGAGAGCACTTGCATAGGTTCTGAAGATCTTTTTTTCTAGTCCCAGCTCAACCAGATTCTCATCTGTAAAACATGAAATTAAAGTTCCTGCCCTGCCTACCTCATAAGATACTGGCTGTGAAAACATTAAACTACTATAAGCATGAGTAGTTTTAAAAAAATTGGGGGGGGAGGGGAGTACTGGTCCAGATCTGTGTAGAGAACTCTTAATGTAATTCCCCTTCCTGATACAGACAGAGCTGTAACTTCAGTTGGTCTTAGGACTGTCCGAGGGCACTGAGGATTTAAGTGACTTGCCTTGTAGCTAGTATGTGTCAGAGTCAAGGAACAAACCCAGGTCTTCCTAACTCTTAAAACCTTATGTTGCTGCTGTCTACAAATGGATGAGGCCACATTTCTGTAGTACAGTCCCAGTTGATGGATGCCCAGTTTCCAGTTCTTTATTATAACGAAAAGAGATGCAGTAAGAATTTTATTTTATTTTTTTACATACAGGTCCTTTTCTTCCTGTGATCGCTTTGTGTTATAGGCCTATTCGTGGCATTGCAGGGTTAATGGCTGTTTATGAATGTTGGAACATGGTTCTAGATTCCCTTCAAGAACCACTTCATAGTTCCCCCAGCAGTTCATTAGTGTTCCTATTTTCATACAGACCCTCCAAGTCTTCTCAACATCTCTAGCTGCTTCATGTGCAATTCTCTCTTGAAATCATGTGTGTGTATATAGGGATAGTGAATGTATTCCCCTATTTTGGGCAAAGCACTTAGCCTAAGAACAAAGTTGATACTAGCACCTTAAGGTATTGGTCCTCCTCTGTGCAGTGAATATTTTAGAGGGATGATTGAAGTTCGCTTCTCGAAGAGTTTTCAAGGCTTAATTAACACCTTTTATTTTTCCTTTTTGCAAAGCTGATTATTTTTGGTTAAAGAATTATCAAATAAATTGTCACTAATACTTTAAGAATCTAACATTTCTCTTAAGTAAACTTGGACTAATGACTTATCAATGATATTACTTTGTGTGAGGTAAGTAAACTTACCCCACACCACAAATCAAAACTACTTGAATTAAAGTGATACAGTTAGTTGCTAGGCAGATGTTAGCAGCAGTAAATCTTGATATGGATGTAAGATAAGTCATCAAGATGCAGCTTGTTCTGAAAGAGTTTATAGTCTGCTTGAGTAGATAAAGCACACTGGGGCAAGAAGATAACTAGCAGCATGAGACAAGTGCCAGATGAATAGGGACTCATTAAGTGTCAGCTTTGGTAGAAAGGAAAGATCTCTCTTAGACTGGGAAATTATTAATAATAATAGAAAGAAAACTAGCATCTGTATAGCACTTTAAAGATCTGTGAAATACTTTTTTACAAAAAAGTATTTTATTTAATCCTCACAAAAGTCCTGGGAGATAGAGGCTATAATTATCATCCCCACTTTTGCAGATGAGTAAACAGAGGCAAGACAGATTAAGTGACTTGCCTAGATGAACTCTAATCTTTTTTACTCCAGGTCCAGTGCTCTATCTACTGTACCACCTAAGTGCCTCTAAGAAAAACTTTAAAGAGGGAGTACTTTGAGTTGGGCCTTGAAGGTTGGACAGGATTGGGAGATTCCCATTTTGTTCCTTACTTTCCCGTGTTGTTCTTTTCCCACCCTACTTTCTCTCCACTCAACTCAAGGTTGGGGAAGGGAAAGGCCGCAGCTCACCTTCATCCAAAGGCAGGATGAGGTGTAGATTTTTAAGTAGAGAAGAACTATTAGAAAGTAAGAGGAAGCTGGCTTTGTTAGCAGAGGTACATACTAGCTACTACCACAGCTCTTTAGCAAATGACTTTACTTATATTCAGACTTAGTGAATTTTTATATTATTTAATTTATGAAAGCACTACATGCCTGTGTTTGGTTATGTTAATGTTATCCCTCCGTTATCAAGCTGTTACTAGTTGATAAAACCTAGGCTGGACTCACTTCTAACCTATGGAAAAGATCCACTTGGTAAACCCTTGTGAATGGCCTAACTCAGTTAACTTGTATATTCAAGAAATATACATGTATGTGAAATACATGTATTTCTATTACAAGGCATGTAAAAAGGTGAATGCACTATTTATTCATTTATTCAACAAACTTTGGGCCTACTGTATACACTCAGGATTTTAGTTTACTGTATTACTTTGAGTAGTTCGTAAGTTTTAAGAATCTGGCTTAGAATGTCAGGTATTTCTGGAGTAATTGTAGTTATCTCTGTATTTCCTTTGCTTATGTAAACTCTGAGACTGTGTCTTATCTCAAATGGCTGTCTTCCTCAGTACCTTGCATGGAGCTTACCACGTCATAGGTACTTAATAAATCTTGAATGATACTATATTGTGTCTTTAATGATGAGAGAAACTTTTGTCTCCCCTCAAAACATAGGAAAATCTTTGAATTTTCCAGGGAACTATGGTGGCAAGATGGAAAAAGAATTTGAAAGTGACATGATCTGGGTTCAAATTTTGGTTCTCCAGTTGTTTAATCTGTGTGAGCTTGGGCAATCAGATATGTCCCTCTCTGAGGCTTGGTTTTTCCCTCAGTTAAATGAGGGGATCAGATTAGATTAGTGGTGATATTGCCTTAGAAAACTACATATTAATATGATCTCTTTCATTATATTTTTACTTATTTTGTCAACTATCTCCCAATTACGTTTTCATCTGGTTGGGGTGCTCTTGGGAAATATTGTGAGCCATATTCAGTCTCTGAACCTCGTGTTGCTCCCCCTGGGTGACATGAGACCTTTCAGCTCTGTTCCAGTGGCAAACCAGAATTCCTGTCAACCTTGATGTGGCTCTAAAGTGCTATTTCTAATAGCTCATGGTGCTTTCTGAGTACACACATGTACAACCAGTGCTTCAAACCTCTGCAAAGCTGTTTTTTGCTTCAACTGGCGTAAACTCTAGGGTTTTTTAATCTATTCTGCATCTGTTCTCCCTGTCTTGACCTTTATTTCCCCTTAAAGTCCTGGTAGCTACTGAACTTTGGTCTTAACATCTGAATCTCTCAGTTAGGTCTTGGTCATGCTTCTGTTCAGCTGACTCCATTTGAATGCTGAGTTTTGCAGACTGTGCTTACACCAACAGTAGCAACCAAGCTTATCTGGGCCTTGCAGTCACCCACTATGCCACATGCCAAGTGGCCTCTTAAAGAGAGAGTTCTGTTCAGATGCAGATTGGGACTTAGGCAGTGATTCCAGGAATTGTGTACTTAGCAAAAGTCCACAGTAAGTATTTTATCTGTAGTTAAAGACATAAGCTCATACAATTATAGATTTAGAGTTGTTTAAAGGATGTTAAAAGTCATTTAGTCTAACTCCCTGATTTTACAGATGAGGAAACTGAGTTTCAGAGAGGTAAAGTGATCTGTTCAGATGTACACAGCTAGAAAGTGACAGAATCAAGATCTGAACCCAGGTCTTCTGACTATCAATTCACTGATCTTTCCACTGTTTACACCTTCCCCCTCCCAATAAAACGTTGCCATAGACTGTTAGAAATGATTTATAGTCCATCCATTCTACACCTCTGTGTCTGATAGTGGCTTTAAGAAAGGTTCTGCTGGTTCTCCCTTATGTTCCTCTAGAACATATTCTAAGCCCTTCTTGAGCATATTTATTTATAGCTGCACCCAGTACATTTGTAGCCTTTCAAAACCTGGCTCCCTCCTACCTTTCCAGTTCTGATCCACACACCTTCCAGTTCAGGGACATTTGCCTTCTTACCCCTCTAACCAGTGCCATTTCATGGGCTGTCTACCATACCTGGAATGCCACCTTTCCCTCTTCAGCCTTTTGGTTTCCCTGAAGAGTCAGCTCAAACCTCCTCTTTCTGTAAGAGGCCTTTCCAGTTCCCTGCCCTCTCCATGCCTCCCTCTGACATTACTTTCTATTTACGTGTAGAGGACTTATTTACAACTTTGGCATGTTCTCTTCTCCCTTTAGAATGTAAGCTCCTTGAGGGCAGGGGCTATAATTTTGTCTTTCTTTGTATCCCCAGTGCTTAGCACAGGGTCTGACACAGTTTCATTTCTGTCTAGTATGGTGCCTGGCACCTAATAGTAAGTAACCTAATAGTAAATTTTTGGGCTTGGTTTGTACCATACAACTTCATAAAGGCGCACAATTTCATCAGTTTACTATCTACTAAGTAAAGCAACACTTCCTTTTATTTACCTTAAATTTACCTCTTTGAAGTTTCAAGCAGAACCTTCTTTTTTAGAATTGAATTTTTTTCAGTGAACAAAAAAAATGTACTTTCTCTCCTTCCCACCTCTCTCACCATTGGAGGGAACAAAAAAAGAAAAACAAAACCTTTATAACAAAAAACCAGAACCTTCTAATTATAGTATATCAGGGTTTGATGCTTGCCCTGTTCGTAACTTTCATTGTTTTGTGAACTTTGACTACATTTTTTCTTTGTCTTTCTAGACTGAGGAGCCCTCTAATTGCCTTTATAGACAGTGTCCCTCTACCCTTCTGTTATATGCATTTTAGGCATAGTTGCTTAAAGTGCACAAAGTTTTCTTGGGGGGGGGGGGAAGAGGATGTACACGGAAGCATGCTTCCTTATTTCTCTTCAGGGTACTACCATTCTTTCAGACACTTAGAATTGCCACCTTTTTGACTCCTCACTTGAATTTACCCTGTATATTGAATTAATTGTCAAATGTTGAATGTTCTATGTCTATAACATTCCTCCACTCGCATAACTTCCTCCTACCTGTAGTACTCATCACTTCTCTCCTGGAGGTAACAGCCTCATCATTGCCCTGTTTGTCTCAAGTCTTCAGTCTGCTCTAGTCTCTCATCTTTCATACATCTGACCAAATGATTTTCCTAAAGCACATTATCTCCACATGCCACGCCTATGCTCAGTAAACTCATATGACTTCCTCTTACCTCTGAGATTACATACAAAGTCCTTTGGCCCTGAAAAAACTTTTACAACCCAGACTATGGCAAATCTGGACAGCAAACTAAAAAGCAGAGATGTTACCTTGCTGACAAATTTCTATATAGTCAAAGCTGCTGTTTTTCCAGTAGTCATGTACGGCAGTTAGAGTTGGACTATAAGGAAAGCTGAGTGCTACAGAATCAACACTTTCAAACTGTGCTAGAGAAGACTTGAGAGGCCCTTGAAGATCAAATCAGTCAGTACTTAAAGAAATGAATTCAGGCTATTTACTGGAAGGTCAAATATTGAGGCTGAAGCTTAAAAACTTTGGCCATATAATGAGAAGACAGGATTTATTGGAAAAGACCCTGATGCTGGGAAAGATTGAAGGCAGAAGAAGGAGACAGCAGAAGATGAGATGGATAGATAGTGTCATGGAAGCAGTGACTGTGAGGTTGAATAGACTTTCGGAGATGGTGGTGGACAGAAGGGCCTTCTGTGCTCCGTGGGGTTACAAAGAGTGGAACAGGACTAACCAGCACCAACCACCTGAGCTCACCTCTCCAGCCATTGCTGCCTTTTACCTGCTTCCAGACTGACCTTTTCACTGTTCTTTGTGCTTTAACATGGGCCTCCAAACCTAGAAAGACTCACCTAGGCGCCCTTGAGTTGTAGAATCCTTAGTTTTCTTGGTTACTCAATTCCAGTGCCATTTTGTGCATGAAGCTGGTTTTGCTTCTGGCTGCTAGTCTCCTCCCACCAGTACTGTGTATCTTATACTGGCAGTGTATGAATGGAAGCTTCTTGAGAGAAGAAATTGTGTCATTTCTCCTTTTGTATCTCCTACACCTAGCACAATGCCTGAGACAGAGTGGACACTTAGGGAATTCTTGTGGATTGAATGCTTGAGGAGCTGAAATCTTCCTTGCAACCCATTGCTTTTGGTTCTGACCTTTGGGACTTAGAGAAATAAATCAGTCAATCCCTTTTCCATATATTAGCTCTACACCCATTTTTTTCCCTTTCCCAGATGAGGCTGGCTGAGAACCCATGGAGGATGGCTGGGAAGGACCACCCCTGGGAGAGGAAATCAGCACCTCCATTCCTCCTGAGGAGATGGAAACCCACAGGGTTCTCCACTGCTCATACTTGCCCCCCAACTGAATTTTCTTTTATAAGTTGTCTCTCCCAATTAGACTGTGAGGTGCATGAATACTAGGACTGCCTTATCTTTTTCAGATAGTAAGCACTTTATCAATACCTTTCATTCATTCATTCCCTCTTTCCCTCACTGTTTTCTCTCCTTTTCTCTAGGCTAAATATTAGCCCAGGTTCCATGCAACATGGATGATATTTTCTCATTTCCTCACTTCCATTTACAAGCTCCTGCCATGAGTCAAACAAATAGCTTCCTTGAAAAGGAACCCAACTCCATTTCGCTTAAGAGAGTGTTAGATTTTTTTGTTTGTTTGTTTCTTTGGGTTTGGGTTTTTTGTTTTTGGGGTTTTTTTGCATGTGAATATTTCATTAAGTGGATATATTGACTAATGACTAGAAATAAGGAACTGTTCTTGTGATTTCATTGGTACAGAGAACTCCTGAATGAAGAAACTCCCTTTGCCTGTGGGACCCCTTTTGCAGTATAGTCTTAGAGATTACCCTAGAGCACTGAGAGGATAAGTGGTTTGCCTGGGTTCACATAGCCAATGGGGAGGGGAGGAGTTCCTGGTTTTTAGACAGATTCTAGCAAGGAGGCCAGTGTCATCGGATTGAAGACTTTGTGGGAGATGAGAGGGAGTTAGTGTAAAAAGACTGGGAAGTAGAAGGTTCTAGGTTTGAAGGCCTTTGAATACGAAACAGGATTTTATATATGGTGGCATGGTCAGATCTATGCTGAAGGAAAATCACTTTGACAGCTGAGTGGGAGGTGGACTGGAATGGGGACAGACTTGAGGCAGGGAGAGCTTTCAGAAAGACATTGCAGTAGTCTAGGTGTGAGGTGTTGAAGGCTTGCACCAGGGTGGTAGTAGTGTCAGAGGACAGAAGGAGGTATATAAGACATGTTTTGAAGGTGAAAGTAAGGAGTCAAGGGTGACAACAAGATTTCAGGCCCAGGTGACTGGGAAGAGGGTAGTGCTGTTGACAGTGATGGGGAAGTTAGGAAGATGGGAAGGTTTGGGGAGGAAGATAATGAGTTCAATTTTGGTTATGCTGAGTTTAAGATGTCTACAGGACATCCAATTGAAGATGTCCATTTGGACATTCAGATCCAGAGGTTAGGAGTCAACAGCATAGAGATTGTAATCGAATCATGTGAGCTGTTGAGATCACCAAGTGAAATATAGAAAGAGAAGTGGCCAGGTCAGAGCCTTGAGGAACACCTGTGGATATTGAGCGTGACCTGAAAGAAGATCCAGCAAAAATCTCCTTTCTGAGGAGTGGTCAACAGGCAGGAGTAGAACCTGGTGAGAAACAGTCCTGAAAACCTAGAAATAAGAGTGGATTAAGGAGAAAAGTGATCAGCAGTGTCAAAGTGTGCAGAGAGGTCAAGAAGGATGAGGACTGAGAAAAGATCATTGAATTTGAAAATTAAGTAATGATTGGTATGTTTGGAGAGAGCAGTTTCCAGTTGAGATGAGGTCAGAAGCTATACAACAGAGGGTAAGTTTTTTTTATTAATTAAAATAATAATAATAATAGTATGTGATTATTTTTTTCATTGTTCTTGGTTTTAAGACAAGAAGTTTAATAGATAGTAGCTATTAGACAAAACACTTGGAAAGTTGCTACCCACTTTTTAGTAAGAGGTTAAAGAGGGATCCATACAGAATAAGCTCTTTATAACATAAGAAGGGGGACTGATTAACTTTTTGGCTCATTGAAGGTAGAAAGAATGTAAATATTGATGTTGAATAAACCTTTAGTTATAACTTCTCAGCCCCTCCTCCCACATACACAGGATTTCCTGGCATTCAGCTTTTTACTGGCAATAGGGTGTGCCATAGCCAGAGTGTAGATGCTGGAGAAGGATCCAGTTTACCTTCTTGCTTTCTTTTCTCCTCCCTTGGCCAGAAATCTAAAGTGTGAAAGGAAAGGTTGTTCTAGAGAACTGGTTTGTATTTTGAACCTTCAGAACTTACTATGAGGTGATACTGATCAGGCTGCAGTATAGAGCAGTGGCCTCTAGACTTTTGATCATGTATCTCTATCAGTTAAAAAAAAAATTGAACATCCTCCCCATGTATATATCTTACTTATAAGTTATATATACACACACACACACACACACTACTATTACTATATATACATAATCATAATGTACATTTTAAAACACATAGAGATTGAAAATGATGAAATAAAGAGGAAAAAATATTTCATCCAAGTCAATAGGGAGCCACTGAAGTTTATGGAGTAGGGAGAGTGATATGCATGCCCACTAGGAAAATCACTTTGGCAATTGTGTGGAAGATAATTAGAGAGAGGAGAGACTTGAGGCAGGCAGGTCAGTTAGGTACTGATTGCTCCTTTTTGTTCCTGTACTACTGTAGTAGTCCAGGGGAAAAATGATGAAGACTTGAGTGGTAGCTGTGTAAATGAAAATAACTAACAATTTGCATTGTTCTTTAAGGTATACACAGTAAGAGCCCCCGCCCCCTCTTTTTATTTCCTTAATAATTTAGGAGGACATGTCAGTCAGTGCTGCAACATCACTCTCAAGGCTAAGGAAACCAGCTTCAGTTCACTTTTAACATATGGCCTATTTAGCAATCAACCTGTTCTATTTGGGAAAGTCTAACATAATCAATGGCTAAAATAAATTTTAAAAAATTTATTATTTTTTAGAATTTATTTTAAAATAATATTTTGAGTTCCAAATTCCTTCCATCCAATCCCTCTTCCTACCCAGAGAAGATGAGCAATATGATATCAATTATACATGTGAAGTCATGTAAAACATTTCTATATTAGCCATGTTGCAAGAAAGAAAGAAATTAGAGAAAGTGAAAAAAAAAGTTTGCCCTGAAGAGTTCATCAGTTCTGTCTCTGGAGATGGATAGCATTTTTCGTCATGAGTCCTTTGGAATTGTTTTGGATCACTGTCTTGATCAGACTAGCTAAGTCTTTCACAGTTGATCGCTCTTACAGTGTTGCTCCTACTGTGTACAGTGTTTTTTTGGTTCTACTCACTCTACTACATCAGTTCATATAGGTCTTCTCAGGTTCTTAAACCTTTCCCCTCGTCATATCTTATAGTATAGTAGTATTCTATAACAATTACATACCACAACTTGTTCAGCCATTCCCCAATTGATGGGCATCCCCTCAATTTGCTATTCTTTAGTACCACAAAGAGAACTGCTATAAACATTTTTGCATATACCAATCCTTTTCCTTTGATCTCTTTGAGATACTAGTGGTATTGCACAGTTTTATAGCCCTTTGGGCATAGTTCCCACGTTGTTCTCCAGAATGGTTAAGACCAATTCACAACTCTGCCAACAGTGCGCCCCAGTATTTCTACATTTCTTCCAACATTTATAATTTTCCTTTTCTATTATGTTAGCCATTCTGAGCAGTACCTCTGAGTTGTTTTAATATGCCTTTCTCTAATTGTAATTTAGAGCATTTTTATATGGCAATCGATAGTTTTGATAAATCTAGTTTTCCGAGAAAAGAATCTCTCTTCTAACCTCTTTTCATTGTTAACTTATGAGCCCTTAGTCATTTGTCATTGTGCAAGCCTCTTAGGGACCTCTTAGCACTTGTAGGTGCTGCTGGGGATCCTTGGAAGGAAAGATTAACCCCTAATATTCAACCTGGCAGCTTAAATGAAGAATACTCTCTACAAACTTTGAAAATATAATTCTTTTCTAAGTTGGGAGCTGCTTGTGTCAGCTTTGTTTCTGCTTTGGTTGTGATGTAAATATTAGAAGCTTAATAGAATCCTACAGGATGAAGTCACCCTCCCTCTCAGGTGTGTCTCAGCTCCTTTTCTTCCTCCCCCTTCCAGTATATATGATATGCATTAGCTTTTCACTTGGAGGTATAGCTAAAATACATTTTTTAAAATTGAAAAATATTTTAAAATCATCCAAATTTCCTACTGTTTTCCTTTTCTTATTCCCTCCCAGAGAACCATCCTTTATAATAAAGAACAAAAAGTCAAAAAGGAAAAAAAAATACTAAAAAATTTACTGTCATATCAGAAAAGTCTGATGTGATATGTAGTATTCTACACCTGGTATCTCCTGTCCCTTCAGAGAAGGGGAGGGGTGGCTTCTTGTATCTCTTTCTTGAGACCAAGCTCGGTTATTATCTTAGAGCAGAATGTAATTTCAGTTGTTTTGTGGTGGTGTTTTTTTCCATTTATATGTTATAGTCATTGTGTATATTGTTTTTCTGGTACTATTTCACTGATGTATCAGTTCATCAAGTCCTTCCATGTTTAAATGTTTTGGGAAAAATATTATTGGCATCTTGTGTTTTTTAACTTCTTAAATCTTATAATTAGAAAAATTTTTATTATGTTCCTACTATGTGCTAGACATTTTATAAAAAAGACTTTCTACCCTCAAGGAACTTACTTCTTGATGGGGAAACTTTGCTTATGTTTACAATTAAAAAAAAATCCCTCTCTTCATCTTTCAATCTCAGTATGTATACTATCATAGGAAAATCTGAATGTGGTATCTTCTCCCCTTAAAAATAAGTTTATTGATTTCATCTGTTTTTTATATCATCATAATTATCCCAGAAATTATACCCTGTCCACCCAGAGAGCCATTCTGTATAACAAATGGTAATTTTTTTAAGACTGAAAAAAGGGTGGGAGGACTCAGCAAAACTAATTAATACATTGAAAAAGTCCAAAAACGTACAGCGTAACACCTGGGGACCTCCCACCTCCATGATGGAGTGAGTTGGGCTTGTTTTCTCAAATATCTTCATTCAAGTCATGCTTGATCTTTACAACTTTGTTACATTGACACTGTTGATTTTTGCATGTGGTGAATCTTTCAGTTACTTTGTTGTAGTTGTTGTGTCTATTGTTTTTTGGGTTTTACTGCCTTCATTCTGCATTAGTTCATGTGGATCTTCCCAGGCTTCTCTGTATTCATATTCATAATTTCTTACAGCACAGCAATATTCTATTACTTTCATGTACCACAGTTTGTTCAGTCATTACCCAACTGATGGACATCTACTTTGTTTCTAATTTTTTGCCCTCAAAAAAGCACTGCTATATATATTGTGGTATCTGTGGAGACTTTCTTCTTACTCCATTCTTGAAAGCCAGGACCAGTGATTTGGAAGGGAGTTCTCTGAACAGCTTTCTAAGTTCCTTGGGGTTTGGAGAAACAAGGCTGCAGAAGGGAGACAAACTGTCAGGCAGCAGTAGAGAGGAAGGTGGGTTTCTGGTATGATTCAGTAGTGGTTTCTCTCTAGAAATCTCCTTGGCATAGGGTTATCTTCATCCCTTTCATTAACTTTTGGGGGAAAAGTTTTCTGTGAATTCTGAAGAGCTTCAAGGTGCTTTCAGGTATTGTAACGCCATGCACCAGCAGATTCCCCCAAAAAATGCTACTGTGAACAGCTTTTAAGGTTCAGATTACACAGTATAGTGAACACTCTGTTTATTCCATTACAAATCAAGGCAGACATTCACAATATATCACAATATAATATTCACAACATTACATCTTATCACAGAAAGTCACAATATAGTGTTCATAACAGTTTAACATTAGAATGGCCACACAGTTTTCACTACAGTGGCCACAATATTTAGAACAAAGAACAAAAAAATAATCATCTGGTTTCCCTAAGGGGGAATCCCTCCTTACTTAATCATTCAGTCATTTCACAATGCAATAATCAAAATTCCACTCATGGGGCAACAATGAACTTAATCAGTCACTAATCTAGATTCACAGTTATTAAATATCATTAATCACTAGGACAGTCATTAGAAAACACAAACTCTCCACCCATTGGTGTCCAGCAAACCTCATTTTCGT
>CM053601.1:89727016-89745523 GCA_028646575.1 Pseudocheirus occidentalis
CCCCCCCCCCCCCATGGTGGCCTGCAATCATGTATAGGATCTACAAATACTTTCACAATGTACAGTAGTCTGGTTGTATAGAAGGGTTGTAACCAGTGGGAAAAAAAGAAACAAAACCAAACATGAAAAAGAATGATAGCATGCATTGCTTCAGTCTCCATTCAAACTCTGGTCCCTCTACATCTTTTCTCTGAATGTAGATATCTCCTTCCATCCTGAGACTTGTAGAGTTGTCTTATAGCTGTGCATTGCTGAGAAGAGTCCAATTTATCAAGGTTGGTCGTCACACATGTCTGTGATTGTGTATAAATTTTTCCTGGTTCTGCTCTTCTCACTTAGTATCAATTTGAATAAGCCTCTCCAGGTAATTATGAAGTCCATCTCCTTCCCATTTCTTATAGCACAATAGTATTCCATTACATTCATATACCACAACTTGTTCAGCCATTCCCCAATTGATGCTAAATTTCCAGTTTTTTGCCACCACAAAGAGAGCTGCAATAAATATTTTTGTACATATGAGTCCTTTTCCCACTTCTATGATCTCTTTAAAGGGTATACAGTTATTTATAGCCCTTTGGGTATAGTTCGAGATTGCTCTCCAGAATGGTTTTATCAGTTCACAGCTCTGAATTTGCTTTAAAAGAGAAAATACAGCTTATAAACTAATAAGATGGGGGGAAAGAAAACTTTGTTCAGATTGTTATCATGGCATCTGAGCTTGAACTTGAAACAATAATTGGGTGTTCTTCCTGGAAAGAGAAAATTTTTTTTTTTTCCACTAAGGCTTGATCTCATGAAATCCTTTAGCTTCTGCCTCTTAAGAGTGGGCCTAAATAACGATTTGGGTATCTGTATGCTCTGAAACATAATTATTGACACTCTTTAACATTCATTAAACTATATAACCTTGAGTAAGTCAGTTAACCTGTCTGCCTCAGTTTCTTCAAGTTTGGAATGGGGTGAGGTAATCCTTAAAGTGCATACGTAGCACAGTGCTGGGCACAAAGTAGGCACTTAATAATTTCTTGTTTTCTTCCTTCATTAACTATTAATTTTATAACTGATGTTTATTAAGTGGCTGGCTAACATGACTGGCACTGTGCTAGGTGCTTTGACAAAAATGAAACTGGCCTTGCCCTTGAGGGGCTTAGTCTAGCCAGAGGGAGTAGATACTTGTACTAGAGTGAGACAAGGTGATTTTAATGGGGAAATCACTAGCAACCCCCACAGACACTTGCTTAGCTGGAAAAAAAGGAAGGGAATGGGCTTAATCTTAATTGTGCCTTCTCTCTTCCTTCCAGTTACCTCCAAATGGGTTTTGCTTGGCGGCATGATGCCTACCCATTTGTTCTATAATAAAAGCTCCCTTTATTGTTATCTGAGCTGACTACCCTGTGATGTGGGTGACCACTTAGAGCTCACTAAGGGGAGGATTTTGCAAGGTTGCTAAGCCTGACCTGTCAGATGACACTTGCTCACATGAGAGTTATTAAGAGATTGTTGTAGCCAATGTCAGAGCAACCTTGCAGCCCAGGGCAAGTCACTGCTTCTACACTGAGCCATATGAATAGGTCTTGTGACGAATTAATTGGCTACTACATAATCTCCTACTAGGGAGCCCTGGTGTGGGGTGAGTCTTGGGAGCTGCTGAGCCTGTGGAGTGTCCTGCCTGCCTCTTCTTAGCTGGGCTGCATGCTTTCTGAACAAAAGTAGGAAGTTGAATTTTTTTTTTAACTTCAAGCTGAAGTCGTTTCATAACATGTAGAATGAAGTTGACTTCTTAAACTGTTGGCTTAGTTTACAGAACTTGTGTAAATGCTGCTTCTTTTTGTCTTTTTTTCCTTCTTAAAAAAATTTGGTTAGCTGCTGCCAAGAACCTTGGAAGAGGATTCTGTGGGGGACAGGGAGGGTGGTTGTCCTTGTGACTCGGGGCATCTTTTGGATTGTGGAGGAGCTTGGAATTTGTGTCCAAGTCCATGTAAATGATCTAGAGAAATTGGAAGAGTGATTAAACAGCTCAGTGATGTGTGGTGGCACTCCAAGGACCACAAACCGGACAGGAGCCCAGCCAGATGCTGCCAGATGTGGGAGTGATCCTGTTGCTACCTCTGGAAGGACATGCCAAGCCAAGACTTTTTGGTGCAAAAAGGCCCTAAGACTTAAGGGAGTAGAAAGGGGGACTGATCATTCTGCAGCGGCAGCAGCAGGAGGAGGAAGAGGAGGAGGATTCCACAACAGGTTTGGAAACTTATTTCCATTTGAGGACATCAGAGAAAGACTGGACCTAATTGAGTGTACTGTCCAGTAGAGTTGAATTTGGGTTATTTCTGTGACTTGAGTGTTTCTAACTAGGAATTAGTCAATCAGTAAGTGAGCCTTTTATTAGGTGCCTATTGTGTACCAGGTACTATGCTAGGTGCTGAAAATGTGATCTGTGAGAGAATCCTATTTAATTTTTGTGGGTAGGGCAGGAAGGAATTGAGTTTCCTTTCTGGAAAGAGAATGTGAAATTTTTTGTGAGTATTCTCTATGTTTTGATTAACCATCTAGTTTATTCCTAAGCTTTTTGTTGCTTCTGCTGGTGCCAGCTTCTAAGGAGTGATGACAGCCCTGTAGTTAAAGGGTACCAACTGAAAAGTGATTCTTCTTCATGGTGAACTGTAGAAATGAGCTTCACTGACTGGGGTTCTCCTTCCTTAGTGCCCCACTCCCCAGCAATACCAGGATACCATTCTGATGGGTGGGAAGAGCCTGGAGCCTTTACTTTAAAATCAGTTTTGTTGCAACTCCTCCATTTAAAGAGTTATTTTTGAGTTGTTTTGCATTACTTACTTCCTTTATCTTGAATCACCTCTTCATAGAATCACAGATTTAGCTCATGAATTTAGAGCTAGAAAGACCAATCCCATACTCCCATTTTACAGATAAGAAACTGAAGCCTAGATAATTGAAGTAACTTGTGCGAATTCATGCATTTAGTAAATAGAGTCAAATTAGAACCCAGGTCTTTTGTCTTCAAATCCATTGCTCTCTCCCTGCTGTTCCTTGGCTTTTTTTTTTTCCTACATACTACTTGCCTCTAGCAGAACAGAATACTTTAAGAAATCACTATATGTTATTTCTGCTCTAGGAGGAATATTCTGGGGGAAAAAGCTAGTGGTTGATGCTATTTCTTTTTCCCCTGAGACCATTAAAAATAATTGACAGCCTCTTTCTTCTTTTCAGAGTTTGCCTATCTGGGAAGTTGGACTCTGAAATATTCTGATTAGGAATGTATGAATTGAGCATTGGTCATCAGATACTGAGGAAGTCAGCTAACCCAGCATTGCTATTTTGATCATAAGGTCATATGATTTTAGGATTTGGAGCCAAAAGGGACCTCAGAAAGAACAAAGACTAGTCCATCATCTGGTCCCTTCTCTTGTTGATGTTCAGGACTGCAAGAATAACCTTCCCAGTTCTAGGTTCTGTGACTGTGGAGCAGGGCAGGTGGATAGAACATCTGCTGCCAGGCCCTGAAAGAAGCCAGAACCTGACTTTCTCCTTGATGGTAGGCAGAAGGAATGTTTCTCCTGTGTCATTTTAGGATATTGACATGTTATTGAGGCATTGCTGTTGGGGATCCCTTTATGGAGCCAGAGATTCAATTAGCATGAGCCTTCAGCGCAGGTACTTGATATATCATGTAATAAATATTTTTTGAATTGAAACATTAATGAGAGACTGGGATAATAGGTAAGAGAAATCTATGAACTTTATATTAGCTAATAGCTTTATGTATGTATTTTGAGACTATGTCCATAGCCTCTTTTTCCTCCTTGCTTTTTAAGTCCCTTAAGCATCAGCTCCTTTCCAGTGAACAGTGCACAGAATCAAATGAAAGGAGGAAGGAGGGATGCTACTTACGGAAGTAATGCTAACTCTTAGAGTTAGGGTCTGGGTTTGAATTCTTACACTGACCTTGGGCACATTAACTTCACTTTCCTGGGCTAAAGTTTCCTTCCTTATCATTAAAATGAGAAAGTTGAGTTAGATGATCAATAAAGATCCTTTCAGATATAGAATGGTGGTCCTAAGTGATATGAAAATACTGTATAAACACTAAAAAGTTGTCGTTATTTGTGATAATAATTATGATAATCCAGACATGGTACTAATAAAGAATGGCCAACCAGAAGGGATGGCATAACAGAAGAAGAAAGTAAGGGAGATGATCTGGCAGCCACATCATCAGTTGCTGAATAATTGACATTTAATGGCTTTCATATAAAGCCTTTCCTCTATTCTTTTCAGTTCCTTGCTACATTTTATTTGTTTTCCTCTCAAGAATCTAAGTAAACCAGACATAGAACCAAAATTCTCTGTAAATATTACATATATGTGTGTGTATATTTATGTATGTATGTAATTTGGAGGAAGAAAGCAGGGGTCCTAACACCTCTTTTGTCCCTGGATGTTATATTCAGGGCCCTGTAATAGGTAGATACAACATGAAAGATAACTAAGTTCTTCTTCTTTAGGAATTAATAATCTAACAGAGGATAGGGCCCCATATACAATTAAATTAGGGGCAAAGGAGAAATCCAGATAAAATGCCCTGGAAAGAATAAGAAGATTTGAGGAGAAAGGCAGTCTTAGGGACAAAGTCAGGAGCTTGTAAGCTCCTTGAAATCAGGAACTGTCTCTAGTGTTTGTGCTTGGTATATGGTAAGCACTTAATAAATGCTTATTAAATGATTATTTCTTGATCAGCAGTGTATCTTAGGAATATGTATTAGGAAGAGACTTTTGAATATTCAAATAGGTAACCCACTTTTACTATATTTTTATTCCTACTAAAAAGTAGCAATGTAAGTATTGTGAGGGAAAACATTGAAATGAAAGCATCGAAAGACCCAAGTTCTAGTCTTGACTCTGCCAATAACAAAGAAGAGATGCAGCCTTGGGTAAATCTTTTTTTTTTTTTAATTTAGAATAAATTTTATTGATATATTATTTTTATATCATTCACATTCCCCACTATCTTCCTCCTCTGTAATTCCTCCTCTCCTCATCCCTCTTTCCCTTCTAACAAAGAAGAGAAAAAAAGAGGAAGAAAGGGAGGAAAAGCTCTGAAAAACTAACCAACAACACCAAAAAATCTGACGTTTACAGTTTTCTATACCTATGACCTCCATGACTGCAAAGAAGCAGGAGAAGGTATCTTTTCTTTGGGACCAAGGTTAGTCATTGTAATTTCATAATATTCCGTTTAAATGGTTTTGTTCTTTTCATTTATACTGTAGTAGTCACTGTGTATGTTGTTTTCCTGATTTAGCTTCCCTAAAGTCTTTCCATGCTTCTCTGTGTTCATCATGTCCCTCGTTCCTTAGAGCACAGTAATATTCCATTAAAAACATAACGTATGAGTCTCATGGGGGTGGAGCCAAGATGGCAGCAGAGAAGCAGCAAAGTTTCGCAGCTCCCACACAGCCAACTTAAATACCCATAAAATATGACTCTAAACACATTTTAGGGCTCCAAAACCCACGAAAATACACAAAACACATCTCTTGCTGAAGGCAGCTTGGTAGGAAGGACTCATCATGGCAGGCTGTGGGCTGAGGCCAGGCCAGCACAAAACCATGGCCTGGTCCCAGAGTGGCCAGGAGAAGCCGCAACTGAAGTCTGCAGGAGAGTTGGTTGGTGGCACCTGGGGCAATCTCCACATTAATCAAGCCAGGAGAAATAAGGCTAATAGAAAGGTCAGTGGAATTCAATCTAAATTTTGGGGAAAAAAAGCCTTCTGGCCAAACTTCCCCCAGGGCAAGTAAGTAGCCCAACCCGGCTGCCTCAGAGCTCCTGGCCTGTGGACCACAGGGGGCCAAAGTGATTGATCAAAGGCCAAGGGCTCTTGTGTTGAGTGGCCTGGATCCAGATTGTGGTCTTGGGTAGTGGTCCTGGGGTGAGATTTCAGTCAGCCAAAGCTGGTGGGGGCTGCAGCACTCCCCTAATAGCTCTGGCAGCTGTGAAAACCCCAGGGATTTGGGACAGAGATTTTTCCCCCTGGAAGCAGAGTTCCACAGAGCTAAAACATCAAGCAATTAATTGACTGACCAACATGAGGAAAAGGAAGCAAAGTAAGAAACAGTAATCAAACTCTAGAATCCTTTTTTTGGGGACAGAAAGGATCAAAGCATGGAACAGGAGGAAGACAACACAGTCAGAACTCCCACACCAAATGCTTCCAAGAAACATGAAGATTGCCTACTAGCCACAGATCAGCTTAAAAATGACTTTGAAAACCAAATAAGGGAAGTGGAGGAAAAATTGGAAAGAGAAGTGAGAATGCTGCAAGAAAAAGTCAACAACCTGACTGAAGAGAATAACACCTTAAAAAACAGATTAACTCAAATTGCAAAAGAGGCCCAAAAAGCCAATGAGGAGAAGAATGCCTTAAAAAGTCGAATTTGCCAGATGGAAAAAGAATCTCAAAAACATTCTGAAGAGAATAATTCCTTCAGAATTAGAGTGGAGCAAATGGAAGCAAGCAAATGACTTTATGAGAAATCAAGATACTATTAAACAGATTCAAACAAATGAAAAAATAGAAGGCAATGTGAAATATCTCCTTGAAAAAGCAACTGACCTGGAAAATAGATCCAGGAGAGACAGTTTAAAAATTATTGGTCTACCTGAAACCCATGATCAAAAAAAGAACTTAGAAAGCCTCCTTCAAGAAATTCTCAAGGAAAATTGCCCTGATGTTTTAGAATCAGAGGGCAAAATAGAACTTGAAAGAATTCACCAATCACCTTTTGAAAAAGATCCCCAAAAGAAAACTCCTAGAAATGTTATTGCCAGGTTCCGGAATCCCCAATTAAAGGAGAAAATATTACAGGTTGCCAAGAGGAAACAGTTTGAATACTGTGGTAACACAATTAGGATAACCCAGGATATGGCAGCTTCTACATTGAGGGATCGAAGGGCCTGGAATATGATGTTCTGAAGATCAAGGGAGCCGGGTTAAAACCAAGAATCACCTACCCAGCAAAATTGAGTATAATGTTCCAGGGAAAAATATGGTCATTCAGTGAGGTGGAGGACTTTCAAGCATTCTTGCTGAAAAAACCAGAACTGAACAGAAAATTTGACAAGCAAACACAAGAAGCATGAGAAGGTAAACATGGGAAAGAAATCATAAGGAACTTATCAAAGTTGAACTATTTACATGCCAGTATGAAAAAACAATAGTAGTAACTTATGAAACTTTTCTTAGTATGAGGATAGAAGTGAATACAAGTGTGTGTGTATATATATATATACATATATACATACATACCTACATATATGTGTATATAGGACGGTATATACACATATGAATGCATATCTGAGTGTGTGTGTATGTGTACATAGAGGGTACAGGATCAATTGAATAGGAAGGGATGATACTTTAAAGGGTGAAATTCTGAGGTGGGAGGGGACTATAATGAGAGGAGACAGGGAGAGACAAAATGGGGTTAATCATCCCATATAGAAGAGGCAAGGGATAACTGTTACAACTTTACTTTCATTTACTCTCATTGAAATTGGTTTAGGGAAGGAACAACATAAACTCTAAACTGGGTATGCCACACAGGAGAGGAGGGGGGATGATAGAGGGGAGGGCAGGATCAGGAGGAGGGTTGCTGGAAACACACACTTCAGTAAAGAGACAGGGACAGTGTAGAGAATAGAACAATGGGGAGGGGAGGGATAAGAAGGAGGAACATATAATCAGCCTCTCACAATATGTCTACTGTGGAGATGTCCTGTGTAATTCCACATGTATAGCCTGTATTGAATTGCTTGTCCTTCCAGTGGGGGTGGGTGACAAGGGAGGAACCAAGGGAATCTAGAATTTAAAGCTCTAAAATAAAATGTTAAGAAAAAAAATGTATATATGTGTATGTATATATACATATATACATACATATATATACACACATATATATATGTATAATTATTATCATCAACTACATGCAACTGGGAATTAAGATATTACAGGTACTCAAGTAGGGAGACCCTCCCTGCCCTACCAGAAAGTAAGAGGGGCCTTGGAGGAGGACATAGAAGAGAGCAGATTGGGGGAGGGGATTTACAGTGAGATTGGTGTTTTGGGGGTGGGGGAAAGACAGGGAGAAAATTCTGTAACTCAAAATCTGGTGGAAATGAATGAGGTAAACAAGAAAATAAATAAAATAATTAATGGAAAAAAACATTAACATATGTTCAACCATTCCCCATTTGATGGACATCTGACTTGGCTTCCATTTTCTTGTTACTACAAGTGCTGATATGTTCTCCTTGAGGTATATGCTTGCTTAGTAGTGGAATCTCTGTTTTACCCGTAGCATGGACCTTTTAGTGACTTTCTTTGCAGAATTCCAAATTACTTTGTAGTAGAATGGTTCAATCAGTTCACAGGTCCATCTACAATGCTTTAGTAGGGTAGGGCAAGCCACTTAACCTCTGTATCTTGGTTTCTTTTGTGTATTAAACAAATGAATCAATTTAGGTGATCTCTCAGCTTTTTTCTAAAGTGGAAAGTCCTTGATTCTGTAATTTTAAAGCCACCTATGTTCTTCCCAGTCTTTCCTCATTCAGAAAAATGCTAAGTCCTGAAAATAATTTGAGGAAACAGAATTTTACATAAAGAAAATCACATGACTCCATCCTTTTTCAGAATTTCTAAACTTTTCATGAACTTCTTTTCTTTTTCATTTTATCCAGTTTCATTTTATCCATTTATTCTCTAGGAGAATTTTAATCAGTTCGTTTTTGTGTTGCTCTTCATTGCCTTTCACTTCTATGATCTCTTGTCGTTAGTGCTTTGAGAAAAATTGATTCTCTTCATTTCTTTCCCAAGGCCAAGCCCTATGGTTAGGACTAGCATTTTTTTATGAATGAATGAATGAGTGTCTCTTTATTCATTCACTCAGCACTATTGATTGCTATTCCTCTGAAGTTGTGTCCTTGGTTCTTGGTTCAGGTCTTTGCATTTCCCTGCACCTTATTCATTAATTTTCTTCGTGGGGCAGGGTTTCCTTGAGCTATCTTCGGACCAGGGCCAGAAACTGGGGAGCAGAAGTGAATTATTGACAGAAGCCTGTACTTTCAGAGCTCTGGTCCCTGGTTAGTCTGTTTGATCAAGTCACACGGTTGCCTGTTAGGTTTGACTTCCAGCTCCTCTTGGCTTTTGGGTATCTAAAGTCAATTTTAGGATGACTTTCTTAGACTCACTTCTCAGTTTTGTTAAGTACATAGAAGGGGAAAGAAATGATTCTATGATAGTTGGAGCCGTTTTGGGAGCCCAAATGTGTCCAGGGACTACAAAATAGGTGCAGTTAAAATATTTTTAATGCTGTTAACATATTAAATAAAGAAACCTAAAATTAAACATATTTGCCCATTTTTGTCTTTCCAGCTGTAGTAAGAGCATAGGATCACAAATTTAAAGATGAAAGGGACTGAGAGATAGGTCATCTTGTTTTAATACCTTCATTTTATAGTTGAGGGAAGAGGCTGGGGAGGCTAAGCAGAGCCAGCTCTTCTGATTCCAGATCTGGCATTCTTTCCACAGAATCCTGCTGCCTCCTATGACCACAACTGTGGCTGCTTCTTTGACGTGATGTTTGATTTCAGGAATTCCAGGGTCACTTGTTACCAGTTCCACAGTGACAAAAATCTAGAGAGTTGTCGTTTATCAATTTAATTTCTTGACAGAAAAAAAAATAGTGTAGTAGTTTTGAGCATACCTTTAAGAAGTAAGAAAGGAAGCCTGTATGCTAAGCTCTTTACAAATCTCTCTTTTGATCCTCACAACAACCCTTAGGGTTAGGTGCTATTATGACCCCCATTTTATATTTGAGTAAACTGAGGCAGAGGGTGGTTAAGTGACTTACTCAGGGTCACACAGTTAACAAGTGTCTGAGGCTGAATTTGAGCACTACTCTTCCCAATCAGTGCTCTGCCCACTGTACCACCAGCTGTTTGAGAAGATCGTAGACTCTATCAGTGGTTCTCAACCTTCCTAATGCCACGACCCTTTAATACAGTTCCTCATGTTGTGGTGACACCCCCCCCCCCAACCGTAAAAATTTTTTTGCTACTACTTCCTAACTGTAATTTTGCTACTGTTATGAATCGTAATGTAAATATCTGATATTCAGGGTGTATTTTCATAGCCAACATAGCCCACAGGTTGAGAACTGCTGCTCTAGATGAACAGGAAGAAAGCTCAGAGGCTTCAGGAAGGTTAAACTCCTTGTCCCATGTCACACTCATAGTATGCGTCTGAGTTGGGATTGCAACTTGATCCTCTGACTCCAAGGCATTTCTGTAAACCCTCTATCCCATGCTGCTATAATGTCATTGAAAAATACTCTTTTACCAGTCTGTCTCTTTTAAAGACAGTGTACAGTAGCAGCTGCTGCTACTGCGAAAGCTGGACTTAGAATAGAAAGAGCTGTGTTTGCTCACTAGTGTCACTAGTGTGTGACAAGGGCAAATCTCAGCACATTTCTGATAACACTTGTGATGTCTACCCCCTCTATAACTGTCTTGAGGCTGAATGAATTTTATATGTAAAGCATTTAGCAGATGTCAGTTGTTTATAAAATATACAAAAATTTATCACATTAAAAAATTCTATAGTCCTTATAATTATGAAACTTTAAGAACTATGATTGTTTTATAGTAAAGAATTGGTGTACCTTGCTTAAAGTAGGTGGATAATTCATACTTTTCTACTAGATGCAGAAAGCTTGGGCCACATTAAAAAATCTTTTTGATTAGAAACAATCCCCTAACACTGGCCCTTAAGGCCTACCTTCTGCCTAGCGAAGGGAAGCATTTCATGGCTGATTGTGGGTTACAACTCAGGTTCAGAAGTGACTTTTGGGTACTACTTTGTGTTAGAATGATATAAGGAAGAGAGAAAATACTTTTAAATGGATTTAGGAAATCTACCTTGTGTTTTGGAGAATTATGAGTTGCACATGTGGTATATCTAAAAATAAGAACTGAAAATGCAGGTTTCTCTCCTCCCCCCCTCTTCCACCAAACAAAGGAAGACACACAACACTTGGAAAAGACAAGCTTTCATCAGTATCTTAAGAGTATGCTTGCCCAGCTGATCTGTGAGCTTGAAATTTTCTTGTGAAAAATCATCCTGCCTTGATAATTGTTAGAAAATGCATTTGTTAAGTTGAGTGAATAAAGAGCTATGCCCTGTGAGGGGTCTCAAATAAGGGTTTACACATTGCTAGGGGAGTTGTCTTAAAATGCATTATTGTCATAAGATTTCCACCATTAAGATCTTAAATTGCTTCAGTAATGTATTTTGGTTGATTGATGGTGAAGTTCAGCTACTTACTGGTGGTGATTTGTTTGTGATTGTTAAAGCAACCTTCTCTTGCTCTGCGCAGTCCCAAAGGACAATTATCTCTGCCCTGGGCTGGGTCTGGGGGTAGAATACTTCCAGTAACCTAGAAATGAATTTGAACAAATTTTTGGCAAGCTGACAATACTTTCAGTAAAATGCTTTTGTATGTTTTCAAGAATATTGAAAATATAAGAGAATAAAGCATTAGTTCCCCCTCCAAAACATACACAGATCTGTGTTTAAATGCACCTATAATCTAGTGCATGTGGCTATTCACTCCATTACAGTTTGCAGATCAGAACACAGCCATGTCTTCTATCATATGGGATTCTCACATATGTTCTTCCATAGATACAAAAATCCACCCATTATGCTAGAAGCCTTCCTCTGGGTCTTGTTATGATTGATTGGAGCAACCACCCTTTATTAAGTGCCTGCTATGTACTAAGTGCTTTTATAGTTTGGGGTTTATCACTGCAATTTTTGTTTTACTGCAATGTAACCAGCACAGCACAAAGTAAATTTGTACATTTTCTTGATGATATTGCCTCATCCCACTTTCTGCAGGTAAATCAAGTGTATAAATGTATAAATTTGCTTGCACAATCCAAGACATATAGGCAACTGATAGAAATATTTAAGTCAAAAAACAACTGGGCAAAGGATGTGAACAGGCAGTCTTTTTCCTTTAAAAAAAAAGTATTATAGAAATTTTTTTTTTCCATGAAGAGCATGAATTTAGAGCTGAAAGGACTCTTTATAAATCATTTAGTCCAGTCTCTTCCTTTTACAGATCAGGAAAAGATCAAGAAAGTTTAATGACTTGCCTGAGATCATTCATCTCACAAGCAGCAGATCCCCGGATTCAAAGATGCAGCAATCTTTCTTTTGGAACTTGCTGGTGATTTTTTTAAAATTTGTTTGAGCATCACTCTCACTTTACAATGACTCCCCAATCCCCAAATAGAACTCTCCTTTATAACAAGTAATTTCAATAAGCAAACTAAATCAGCACACTGGTCACATCTGAAAATGTATGACTCTTATTCCATACCTATCACCACCTCATCTCTGCCCATAGGTTGGAGGTATGCTTCACCACCAAATAACCCAGTAATTTTCAAAAGAAGAAATGTAAACTATCAACAGTCGTATGAAAGAATGCTCTAAGTCAATGATAAAGAGAAATCTACATTTAAAAGAACTCTGAAGTTTCCCTACATGCTCATCTGGTAAAAAAACAATGACAAAAGACCTGCTGATGTTGGAGGGATTGTGGAAAGATTGGCTTACTGTTGTATTTTATATTGGTAGTAGAACTGTGACTTGGTGCAGCTGGAAAATAAATTTTTCATATCCTTTGAGTCAGTGATAGTTCAGCTAATTTGTGAAGTGGATAGATGGCTGCCCTGCACTTAGGAGAATCTGAGAGTTCAAATGCAGCCTCAAATACTTACGCGTTATGTGATCCTGGGCAAGTCACTTAACCCAGTTTGCCTCAGTTTCCTCATCTGTAAAATAGGAATGATAGCATTTACTTTTCGGAGAATCAGATTCAATGTCTGTAATGAGCATTAGTGCCTGACACATAGTAGACATTATATAAATGCTTGTTCCATCCTCTAGTACTACTAATTAGGCATATACACTAAAGAAGCTTAAAGATTTAAAAAAAGGTCTCATGTATATTTATATGTATACAGCTGTAATTTTTATAGTACCATAGTAGGTACCTTTTGATTGAGGAAGAGCTGTGCAAATTGTGCTATGTGAATTGCCAAATAATAATAATAATAATAATGATAATGATAATAATATTGCATCATAAGAATTTTTTTTGAAAAATGAATGATTCAAGAAACCTGGGAAAAATTATGAACTGATGAAAAGTAAGCAGAGCTAGGAGAATCACTTACATAATGACCAAAATAAAGTGAAAGAAAACTACCTTAAAAGACTTCAGAACTTTGGTTAATGCCATTCACTGTTCTCACTTCAGAGAACTCAAGGTATAAAGCATTTCTCCTCCTTGTCAGCAGAGACTGTAGGTTTGTAATAAAACTTCCATTGTTGGACAAGGCCATTGTTTTGATTTTGTTAGCTATACTTCATTACCCTTTGTTACTTCTATAGTTGGGTTAAGCAATCATCACATAGTAAGAGGAATTTTTTTAAAGGATCAATAAAACATTTACAAAAAAACAAATATGCTTGCCCTCCAAAAAGAAACATTGTTCAGTTTTTGAAAGATTTTTTTCCTGTTGGCCTGTGCTGTTAGCAAAGAAGAAATAAAATTAATTTTATGACTGTACTTATTTAACTTTTCCACATCAAAACAAATAAGTTCCTTAATCAGGAGCAAAATATAGGGATAAAGAGCTCACAAATTTGGTCTAGCTATTCTGGAAAACAATTTGGAAAAATGCCCAAAAAGCCACCAACCTGTGCATACATACCCTTGACCAAGCTATTACATTGCTGGGCCTATAATCCAAAGAGATCAAAGAAAGAGAAGGACTCATATTTATAAAAATAATATAGCAATTCTTTTCATTGTAGCTAAAAATGGGAAACTAAGATGGTGCATACACCCATTGGGGGATGGCTAAACAAATTGTGGTATATGAACGTAATGGAATATTATTGCACCATAAGAAATGACGAAATGGATATTTTCAGAAGAAGCTGAGAAGACCTCTCTGAACCAAGGTAGTGGAGTAGAACTAGAACAGTTTATATAACAGCAACATTATGAAAAAGAAAAAAAATTAAAATTTTTTTTAGAGCTTGAGAGAGAGAGAGAGAGAGAGAGAGAGAGAGAGAGAGAGAGAGAGAGAGACTTTAGAGCTCTCATGCAATAATAAAGTATGAGTCCATAGGACTGAAGATGAAGGACTTTTCTTATCTCCTGCCAGGGAGATGTTGAACTTACATTACAGAATGAGACATGCATTTTTTTTTGACAGGTAGAACATGGGAATTAGTTTTGCTGGAATATAAATATTTGTTATGAGGGCTTTATTATTTTTTATTGTTTAACAGTTGGGCAGTGTAAAGGAGAAGAGGGTAAAACATGCTTGGAAAGTTAAACCCAAGAAAGTGCTCACAGAGCCTCTGAACCCTGTACCTGTAATCTGGAACATAATTTCTCCCCTCTTCTCTGGCCATTCCTTTCCCCAACTTTTTAAGAACCATCAAAGAAGTGTGAGTAATCCAACCCCCCTCCTCCCCTTTAAAACCTGAACTGAGGCCTTATAAGAATGAGGCACCTGTTGCTATTGACAACCACAGCTAAGAGGTGGGAGGGAAAGAACACCTACATACTTTCTCTCAACTAGGAAGGAACTGAGGGAAAATACCAAAGGAATAAGATTATAAATGCATTATTTGTACAGGAAAAGAAGATAAGGTCTTAGGGGAAATTGGGTAGTGCTTTTAATAACCTCAAGCTCAGTATTCTATTACTTATGCTGCAAATCTTGGAATATCATAGTCTTCTCAAAGACTTTAAATTGAAGATCTCTTATAGGGCATGAGAGAGGTGTGTAGTGGGTTTGTGAGCTATAACATGTTATCAGATAGGAATTAACTGCACAAAAGAAGTGATGAAAAAGATACTTAAACAGAAATATGTATGACCTGGGAAGAAGGTGTAGCAAGATGGAGGGCTAATCTTTGGTATCTGTGGAATGTTTAGAGATCTAGACTCTAGAGAGATGTCTGGCATTTTTTTGTGAAACAATTTTGGGAAGGATATGGACAACAGTGCACTAGAAATATTCAATAAGATGTTCAGTTTAAGCATTTTTTAGGCTTCTGCCATGTGCCAGGCACTATTCCAAGTGCTGGGGACGCAGAAACAAAATATAAAATGGTCTCTGCCCTCAAGGTGCTTAAAGTAACTTGTGCTGAGACCAGAATTTTCAAATTCTTATGGGTCATTGGGAGGGCTCTTCTTAGGATTGTTGGAATTAGAATTAGAAGGGACTTTAATACTGAAGTCCTCTTTCCTGTGTTTATGCTTCTTCCCTTCACATACACTCCAAAACAAATTTAATTCGGTAAGCATTTATTCAATTCTTGTTGTGTGCCAGCCACTGTGTTAGGTGCTAGGCAAATAAGGACCAAAACAATGAGAACAGTCCCTGCTCAGCAGATTACATTCTCCTGTTATTAGGATTAACACTGGTGTTCAGCAGCCACTACCGGTGTAAGATTTGAACAAAGAATTTACCTCGATAAATTCAGCTAAAAAAAGAAAAAAAAACTTCATCTGCAGAAGATATTGGGACTGTTTGGTACTCTCTCCCTTTATCTCTCTCTTCCCCCCTCCCCCCGCTTTCCGTCTTTCTCTCTCTCCCTCTCTCCCTTCCTCATTTATCTGCATGCTTGCCTTCCTGGTTGACTGTGTGTCTATGTAAGCCCAATGACTTGTCCATGGTTTCAGGGCTTGTGTGTGTCAGAGACAAGACTTTAAAGACTTCTTCCCTGAAGGCTGGCCCTCTGTCACTAGTACATGTTGCTTGCCCTTTTTTAATGAGGCAGACTAAAACCTTCAAAACATAGTTCCTTCAGCCACATTTTTTAGTCCTTATTTCTTGTGCCATGTCAGTTAGAAATGGGTTTCTTTACAAAAGGTGAATATTCAACATGGTCTTATGTCAAAGGTCATCTTCAGGAAACTTTCCATCATTTGGTTGTCCTTGAGAACAATGGTTGCTTGCAGACACCCAACACTTATAAAAAGATGGTTGTATAAAAATAAATTTAAAATTGACATGCTCACATTAACTTTCTGGACCAAAGACTACATAACTTGGAGTAGAATTATTGTTAAGTTATTTTAACAATGTGTAGGTTTTCATTAATAATGTTTTGATAAGTTTTTACAAAAGTATAAATATCACACTTTTTAAAAAGAATAATTTCTGTAGCTGTTTCAATAAAGTTTGATTATCAGAATAAAAATAGGTTGAACTAGAAAAAAATCTGATAATGAAGACTTGATTACATTTTTTCTTTTTCATTCTCTTCAGCCTATATAGTATATGTGCCTACAAAATTTCTTCATTGAAATGTCATTGTTCAAGAATGATTCTAAACCATTTTCCTTGTCAATTTCCTTTCTTAGTCTTCTCTTACATCATACAATAACTTGTGTATTGGCCCCACACTCATGAACACCACTGTACTAATGGCTATATTAATGATAAAGATGTCTTCTAATAATACATTTAATTGTCCAGAACTGTATCACCAGAGGTAGCCATGTTTGGGAGCTAGGATATATTCCCTCCCCATCACACTGCATATCTAACTGAGTAGGAAAGTGCCTTTTTCTTCAGTGAGGTGGGCTCTAATTCTCTTGACCCTCTTTGTCCCATGGTGGGAGGTGCTTTATTTTCTCTCTTAGGTAGTCTAGTGCCCCAGGACATGAAGGCTAAACATAACCACAGATGGGCAGTGCCTTTTCTATTTCTAACTGATTGGCCTTTTGGTTCTTGGATTTTGCCTTTCTTTTAGCCAAGCCTGGCATCTTTGGGAAGCTTCATGGTGTAATAGGGCACTGGTTTTGGAATAAGGGAGACATAGGTTCAAGTCCAAACTCAGACACTCACTGGCTGTCTTATTTCTGGGCAAACCACTTCAACTCTCTGTGCCCCAGTTTCCTCATTCATAAAGTAAGGATATTGGACTAGATGGTCCCTTTTAACTTGAAATCTGTGCTTCTGTGATCTAACCCTGTTTTTGAGAGCATGTGTATGATGCAGAGTCCTTGCCTTGTCCCTCCTAGTCTCTAACGCTGCTGGGCCAGTGTGAAGGCTGTTGTGACCACACCTGCTCCCTGGCTCTCAGAGACTCTCTTGGTGAAGGGGCCTCTGTATATTTGTCAGTCACTGTCTAAAATGTATTTTGAGCTTTAAGTAACTTCTTGTGCCTTCTTACTTCCTAGTTGGTCATGTTCTGAGTTTGACTTGAATGAGATCCGCCTGATCGTTTACCAGGATTGTGAAAGGAGGGGCCGACAAGTCTTGTTTGATTCTAAAGCAGTCCGGAAGATGGAGGAATCAGCAGTTCAGGTACAAAATGCTCATCTGGCTTTTGTTGAGCTATTCTTGTTCTTTGGCCATCTCTGTAATCAGTCAATATCAGCAAGTATCTGCCCTTCCTTCACCCCCTTCTAGGAGCTTCAGCTGCCCTCATGGGCTGCCCCCTTTGCCCATTGGAGAGGCACCCCTTCTGGAGGTGCTGGCACTTGGCCTTTGGGCTGTCCTGGATCCCTCTACCTCGTGGACTCTGTCCGTGGGGGACCCGGCTGGGGCATCATTAATGACTGCCTTGTTACTGCCCTGCAAACAGTGCGTGGGCTCATGCGGACATGTCCTGAGGTGCCTTGTCTCTCCTTTCCCAGATTTTAACCAGGAAGAATAAAGGTGGCTGTAGGACACTATGGGAAGCTGGCTGTCTGGGGGTGGGGGAGCAGGACCCTGCTGCTGCTTCCTGTCCTGGCTGGGGCATCCTCATTCAGCATCTCCCTCTCCTCTAGATAGACCCCCACTAGTTTTCCTCGGGGTGGGGAAGGAGGCAGGAACAGGCCCCCTGCTGAGCCTTTCTCCCAGCTTGTGTTTATCTTGGCATTTATTTAGGGCCTGAGCCTCTCCCCCAGGGTGCCCAGGCTGCTGAGGTTGGCAGGCATGCCCTTCGTGGGGGTGTTGCTTTGTGCTCCCTCACAGGCCCAGCCCCTGCTGCTTCCTTCTGGAGAGGCAGTTGGTAAATTCGGGGTTTGAAGAGAAGGGGGCATGCTGGCTTGGCGCCAGATGGGCAGCTCCTTCCAGGCTGCAGCAGTACGACCCAGAAGTGGAAGGGAGCCTGCTGAGTGGCCTGGCCTGGAGGAGGCTGCACTGCCCGATGACATCACTGCCGGCTCAGCCCAGGCCAATGGGCTCTAATTTAAATAGTAACATCCAGATGAACGATGTGAATGTTATGTTTTGTTACCTGTCTCAGTTCCCCCCAACACAGTTTTGTGATCCAGAGTGTGACCTCTGGCCAAAGTCCAGCATCAAATCTAGAGAAGGCACCTCTGAGGTTGGGTCAGG
>CM053601.1:89752600-89778044 GCA_028646575.1 Pseudocheirus occidentalis
AATACAAATGTATATATATGTATACATACACATATATCCATATAGGAAGGTTTATATGTGCATACGAACACATATCTATGTGTATATATGAGTTCATAGAGGGCACAGGATCAATTGAATAGGAAGGGATGATACTCTAAAATGTGAAATTCTGAGGTGGGAGAGGATTAGAATGAGAGGAGACAGGGAGAGATAGAATGGGGTTAATAGAAGAGGCTAGGGATACAATGGAGGGGAAGAACATGAAGGCAAAAGGGAAAGGGTCAACCTTACTCTCGTTGAATTTGGCTTAGGGAAGGAATGGCATAAACTCTGAACTGGGTATCTTGCCACACAGGAGAGTAGGTAGTATGGGGATGAGAGGTGGGATGATGGAGGGGAGGGCAGGGTGGGGGTGAGAGTTGCTGGATGTACAGACTTCTGTAAAGGGACAGGGACAAGGTAGAGAACAGAACAAGGGACGGGGAGGGATAGGAAGAAGGGACATAAAATCAGTCTCTCACAATATGTCCACTGTGGAGAAGTTCTGTGTGAATTATACATGTACAGCCTGTATTTAATTTCTTGTCCTTCCAGTGGGAGTAGGAGATGAGGGAGGAAGGGAAAGAATGTAGAATTTAAAGTTCTGTTATCAAATGTTAAAAATATATATGCATATATTATTATTATTATTATTATTATTATTATTATTATTATTAAACTACATCCAACTGGGAATTAAGATATACAGGCACTGTGGTAGGGAGATCCGTCCTGTCCTACTGAAAAGTCCGAGGGGCAAGGGGGAGGACATAGGAGAGAGTAGATTGGGGGAGGGGTTATACAGTGGGATGGCTGTTTTGAGGTGTTGGGTAGGGGAAAGATGGGGAGAAAATTTGTAACTCAAAATCTCATGGAAATTAATGATATAAACAAGAAAATAAAGAAATGAATAAAAAAAAACCCCAACATGTTGTAGTGGGATTATCTCAAAGAATTCAGTCAGACCACTTCTAATCCAAGTATATATATTTATTGAGATTGATATAGCTCTTGAAGCTCAGGCTAAAATCCAAGAGAAGCCAGCAACTTTAGAGAAAACAAGATGGATTTTTGTAGGGTAAATATGCAATTACATAACAGAAATTATGAATATTAAAAAGACAGGAAGGGTTTGTTAAGGGATTAGGTAATAGAGGAGGGGTCCCAGCCACAGTGGAACTGTGCATACAATTACCCACAGTGCATATAGAAAGACCAGTTTGGGGGTTATATTTTTATGATAATGATATTTTAATAAACCTCTCTACATCATAAATTCAATCCAGGTCAGTTCTTTATTATTACTGCACAGGTACCTACTTATGGAAAGTTCCTTCTATTGTGTGGGCGTCCACATCCTGCTTGGACATCCTGGTGATACTGCTCTCTAATTGGCTGATTATTGTGGTCCTGTCTGAGACTAGATGGATGTGATTTAGGATGAGTGTATGGATACACCTTCTGTTTCTGTGGGAAATATGAGGAATGGGTCTGGGGGCAGTGGCTAACTTGAGGCAGTGGCTGGGATCCCATCACATGGACATGTCTGCGGTTTCTGTGAGAAATATGTGTTTGTGGACACTGTAGTTGTTGCTCTAGTCAGCAGTAAGGCATATATGAAGCAGTTAGGATATCCAGAGGGGGTGGTGGTGCTGAGTGGCTAGGAGGGGCACTGGGCCTGCTGTTCAGTGGGACCTATGAGGAAGTTAGAATATTGGGACTGGGGGCAGCTTTATTAGGATTCCATCAGAATGACGGAGAGTATGGGTACTCAGAATAATCTGCCCTAGCATTGTAGTACACTGAGTAGGAGAACTGACCTCCCTTGTTTTATCTCTATTCCCATTGAGAATAGCCAGGATTCCTAGTTAGGCCCTAAGAATCCATAAGAGCTTCCCCTTATGAGTCAATATGCCCATATTACTGGGAGGTGCCCAGTACTGGAAAGAAATTGTTTGGTACCACAGAGGGCTAGAAAGCAGAAGAGCAAACGAAATTTAGCAAGCATTTATTAAGTCCCTACTAGGTGCCAAGCCCTGTGCTAGGTGCTGGGGACACAAGACAAAAATGGAGCCATCTTTAAGAATCTTAGATTTAGAGCTGGAAGGGACCTTGGATACCAGCTGGTCCATCTCCCTTATAAGGAAACTGAGGCCCAGAGGGGGCTAAGTTACTTGCCCACAGTCACACAGGACCACATGAGATAACATGTAAAGCTTTGCAAATCATGAAGTACCATATCAACACTGTCATTGTCATCAGGTGGCAGAATTGGGATCTCTTTTGCTCCAAATCTAGAGTCTATTCACTGTACTGTGCTCCCTGCCGTCAAGGTGCTTACCTTCTACTAGAAGTATTAACACTTAAACATAAGTAAATAGAAAGGGATATGAGAAGGGAGGAATATATATATTGGAAAAGAGCCTTTGTCCTGTGGACCTTTGTAGGTTCTTAGTAGTTAAGGAAATGTGGGATGATATTTCAGTTGAGCAGAGGGAAAGAAAGAGATGGGCATGGCTGTGCAAGGTCTGATGTTAAATGGAGGAGAAGGAGTTGGGGTTAGTGATGAAGAAAGGGAGTGGGAACAGTGTTGGAGTGAGTAGGGACTAGCTAAAGGACAGTCTCTTGGAGTGACGTGGATAGATTTGTACTTCTTTTCACAATCCACTTGCACCCTTACTTTGCCAAAGGGAAACTTAGTTTTAAAAGGTTGGACTTGTATATTATCTGAGCAGAATTAGATATTGAAGAAACCAAGGGGAGTTTCACTTTGACTTGGACCTGGTCCATTAAGTAGGTATGTTTATACTGTATATTTATTTGGATCTGGTTAAGATGATGTTAATGCTTTATAACTTTCAGCTCAAGCATTGCCTCCAACATGGATTCCCTTGTTATTGCTTTCACTCCTGAAATTTAATTTGTATTAACTTTGTATAAATTTTGTATTTTCTCATCTGCTCTTCTCCCTCTTCTGCCTTAGACCATAAGCTCCTTGAGGCCAAGAACTATTTAATTTGCATGTGTGTGTGTGTCCGTCTGTTCATCTCCCATGCCTATTACAGTGCCTTGCTTTGTAGCAGGCATTTGTTAAATGATTGCTGCATATTTCCCTAAGCAGAGAGGTGGGGGACTGACTGCTTTGGTAAAATGTTACATATGGGGGGTCGGAGGCAAGATGGTGGTGTAGAAGCAGCAAAGTTTGGTAGCTCCCACACAGCCACCCTATACACCCATAGAATATGACTCTAAACAGATTTTAGAGCTCCAAGACTCTCCAAAATACAGAAAACGCATCTGTTGCTGCAGGCAGCTCAGCAGGTGGGGCGCATCACAGCAGTCTGGGAGCCGCTGCTGGCCCAGCCCGAAACCCTGACCCGGCCAGGCCCCAGGGCAGTCGGGCCGAGCTGAATCTATAGGAGAGTAGATTGGTGGTACTGGAGGCACAGTTCCCACATTCATCAGGCCAGAGGAAAGAAGGCAAAGGTCAGTGGATTTTTGCTAAATTTGGGGAAGAATAGGGGTCTGGCCAAACTGCTCCCAGGGCAAGGAAGCAGTGAGAGGCCAGCTGTGGCAGCAGGAATGACTGAAAGCAGCAGCGGCCTCTACTGGGCTGCTTCAGAGCCCCTGGCCTGCAGATAGCAGCGGGGCTGAGGCGATCAATCAGGGCCAAGGACTCTTGCGTTGAGCGGCCTGGATCTGGATCGGGGTCTTGAGTGATTGTCCTGGCGTGCGCTTTCAGTGAGCCAAAGCTGGGGATGGGGCTGCAGCACCCCACTAATAGCTCCAGCAGCTGTGAAGGCCCCAGCAATTTAGGACAGAGCTTTCCCCCCCAGGAAGCGGAGTTCCACAGAGCTAAAAAAACCAAGCAATTGATAGACTGGCCAACATAAGGAAAAGGAAGCAGAGTAAGAACAGCAATAAAACTCTAGAATCCTTCTTTGTGGACAAAAAGGATCAAAGCATAAAGTGGGAGGAAGACAACACAGTCAGAACTCCCTCACCAAATGCTTCCAAGACAGTGGAAGAATGCCTAGAAGCTATGGATCGACTTAGAAAGGACTTTGAAAACCAAATAAAAGAAGTGGAGGAAAAATTGGAAAGAGAAATGAGAATGATGCGAGAAAGTCATGAAAAGAGCGTCAACAACCTGACTGAAGAAAACAACACCTTAAAGAGCAAATTAACTCATATGTCAAAGGAGGCCCAGAAAGCCAATGAGGAGAAGAATGCCTTAAAAAGTTGAATTTGCCAGATGGAGAAAGAGTCTCAAAAGCATTCTGAAGAGAATAATTCCTTCAGAATTAGAGTGGAGCAAGTGGAATCTAATGACTTTATGAGAAACCATGATACTATTAAATAGTTACAAAAAAATGAAAAAATAGAAAGCAGTGTGAAATATCTCCTTGATTTCTCATAAAGTCATTTTCTTGCTTCCATTTGTTCCATTGGCTTTCTGGGCCTCTTTTGCCATTTGAGTTAATCTATTTTTAAAGTGTTGTTTTCTTCAGTCAGGTTGTTGACTCTCTTTTCATGATTTTCTCGCATTATTCTCATTTCTCTTCCCAATTTTTCCTCCACTTCTCTTATTTGGTTTTCAAAGTCCTTTTTCAGTTGATCTATAGCTTGTAGTCAATCTTCGAGTGTCTTGGAAGCATTTGGTGTGGGAGTTCTGACAGTGTTGTCTTCCTCCTTTTCCATGCTTTGATTCTTTTTATCCACAAAAAAGGATTCTAGAATTTTATTGCTGTTCTTATTTTGCTTCCTTTTCCTCATCTTGGCCAGTCAATTAATTGGTTGATTTTTTTTAGGTCTATGAAACTCTGCTTCCAGGCGGGAAAGCTCTGTCCCAAATTGCTAGAGTTTTCACAGCTGCTGGAGCTATTAGGGGGGTGCTGCAGCCCCCACCTGCTTTGGCTTGCTGAAAGTGCACCCCAGGACCACCACCCAAGACCACAATCTGGGTCCAGGCCACTCAATGCAAGAGCCCTTGGCCCTGATCAATCATCTCAGCCCTCCTGCGGGGTCCGCAGGCCAGGAGCTCTGAAGCAGCCCAGTGGAGCATTTGCGGGTTGTAGCAGATCCTGCCCTTCCCCCACTGCTTCCTTGCCCTGGGGGCAGATCATCCCAACTGCTTTTCCTCCCCCAAATTTAGCTTGGAAGCTTCAATTTCACTGATCTTTCTCTAATCCCTCTTTCTCCTGGCTTAATAGATGTGGAGATTGCTTCACGTGCTGTATGTCTGCTCTCTGGGGTAGACTCATGCTCCAGCTTGGCTCCTCCCACAACTGCCCTTGGGCCAGGCTGCAGTTTCAGGGTGGGCTGGCCTCGGCTCCCAGCCTGCCAGGATGAGCCCCTCCTGCCGAGCTGCCTTCAGCGAGAGATGTGTTTTCTGTATTTTTGTGAGTTTGGGAGCCCTAAAATTTCTTTAGAGTCATATTTTATGGGTATTTCAGGTGGTTGTGTGGGAGCTGAGAAACTTTGCGGCTTCTACACTGTCATGTTGGCTCCACCCCCCCAATTAGCAGGATATGTTCTTAATTCTAATAGGAGAGTGAATGTTTTATATCTGCAATTAAGTTCTTTAGCACCAGGTAACCCAGGATTATTGGAACCCCTGCCATGGTACAGCCTCTGACAACTCCCACCAATCTGGAACAGTTTTCAATATGGGTCCATTTATGGGGCATCATCCAGGGTCCAGCCTAGCTAAGCACAGGGAGGCTCAGCAGAAAAGGCTGCCCACTAGGTAATGAATATTTTGGTTTCACAACCTCCTGAAACCTAACTGAAGTATGATAGAAAGTTCAAGACCATGTTGCTGAAGGAATACCAGTGTTTTCAAAGCTACCTTTTTCATTTCAAAGTAAGTCTTCTGCTGCCTTTTGCTTTTACATCACAGACATTTCTTAGTAAAGTACCTACCCTTTGGTATTGAACTCTCCCTTGTACCTCCTCTGAACAAACAAGACAAACAAAAAACAACTGAAAGCGTCATTGACAGTAGCTGCATTGTGCTCGCCCTCATCTCCATCCAAGGAGAGAGGGATGTTTAGTGATCTGTTCTTTGTAACTACAATTGTTTGTAGCCAGGTGGGTGGTGTAGTGGATAGAACGTTGGACGTAGAGGCAGGAAGACAAGTTCTAATCCTGCCTCAGACACATACTATTAGCCTACTAACTGTATAACATAGGTGCATCACTTACCCTCAGTTGTAAAATGGGATATTAATACCATCTACCTTGCAGACTTGTGAAGTGAAATAACACTGGTAGAGTATTTTGCAAACCGTAATGTTCTATGTAAATTTATCATCATCATCACCACAGAGATTAACTTTGTCTTTGTTTTTTTTTTTTCATTTACATAACTGTAGTCATTATACACATTGTCCTTTTGGATCTCGCCCTCCAACTTAACATAAATCTTCCTGTTCTTCACTGAATTCCTCACATTTAGCATTTCTTACTGTATAATAACATTTTGTTACATTTGTCACAATCTGTTGAGCTATTTCTTTAATCAGTGGACGTCCCTTTTGTTTTGTACTACTATGAATGTTTTGGTATGTGAAAGACATTGCTTTCTGTCTTTGACCTCTGTGGTAAAGAAGTTACATACCATTTTGAAGTGTTAAAGTATAATATACAAAACAAATGAAATAATCTCTCTTGCAAAATTTCTAAATGGAGGTAATGATGATTCTTCTTTCCCATTATAAGACTGTTGTGGAGATGAAGAAATTTGGTAAATTGCTTTGATCCCCTGGAAGGTAAAGTTTGTGTAGAGAAAAAGGTCATGAATCAGTGTTCAGAAAAAATTTGATGAAACAGCACATCAAAGCTCAAGACTTTCCAGAACCGACTTAAGGAAACAGTCATTACCTCCTCCTTAGTCAAGAGTAAAGGATTGGACAAAACCATAGTACTGCAGGCACAGTAGAGAGAGAGAGCATTGGATTTGGGACCTGGAAAACCTGAATTCTCATCTTGTCTTCAGACACTTAGTACCTGTGTGACTCAAAGCCAGTGACTCCAATGTGCTATTTGCCTTATTTTCCTCTTCAGTAAAATTAACTGAATAAAAGCACCTCCCTCCCAAGGTTGTTGTAAGGAAAAAATGAGGAATTTTTTTTTTCAGCTCTTTGCATACCTTTAAGTGCTACATAAGTGCTAGCCATTGCTCTTATTCTTGTTATCATGTCTACTGTACTGCATATCGACTTTGAGTTTCTTTTCTTCTTCATACATGTTATAGTATACAAGACCAGCTTCTGATGTCAACATGCTTGGGGAAATGATGTTTGGTTCTGTGGCAATGAGTTACAAAGGCTCTACCTTAAAGATCCACTATATACGGTAGGTTTCCAGCCTACATTTCAGACCTTGAGAAGTATAGGAGTATGGTGTTGAATTTCGAAAAATTAAACATTTATGTGATTTGTTTTCTTCCTTTCAGTTCTCCACCACAGCTGATGATTAGTAAGGTCTTCTCTGCTAGAATGGGCAGCTTCTGTGGAAGTACCAACAAGTAAGTATGGGATTTTCCCCTCCCTCTTGTTATCTTCTTTAAAAGAAAAAAAAAGGTGTTGTTTTGCCTAGTCTTCAAGTTGATAAAAACTCTCCATGATGAAAAACACTGTCAGATGAGAAATTTACGTTTGGCCTTAATATATATTAAGTCTAAATTTGGCCACTACCCCTCTCCTCCAGGAGTGAGTCCAAAGAGTTCTTTTGTGTTTGCAGGGGGCATGCAGTGCCCTACAGTTTTCAAAGCACTCACTGATATTACCTTGTTTGGTTTTCCCAGCATCCTTCTAAGACACACAGGTGAGTAATAGTATCCCTATTATACAGATGAAGAAACCAAATCTTGTGCGAAGTCATACAACTTGTAAGTGACAGAATCAGGTCTTTTTACTAAGTCCAGCTTTCCCACTGCCCCCTTGTAAGTGTGGGATTTTCCTCTTCCCTTTTATATATAGTCTATCCATTTTTAAAACTTTATCAAGGCTATTGGACAGGATTAGTTTGGCCAACTTGTATTTTTTTAAGGTAAAACAAAAAAGTTGAGCAGAAGCCTTGTTACTTTCTGATTCTTGCCAATATTAGTATATTGAGTAGTTCAGCAAGGGTCTTCTCTGAAAAGAGCTTTTGGGAATTCTTTTTTCCCCCTTTCATTCTTCTTGATTATGCCTCTTAATACGAACATTATAATTCCCCAGTTTCATGCCTTCTTAGTTTTGAGATTCTAAATCCTATCACATTTCATAATTTCTAAAGCTTGAATAATGACAGAGTAAAGTCCCTGTATAAAATAAACTATGACCAATGAAAGCTGAATTAAAATAATAGGAAGCAAGTTTGAAGTCATGCTATAGAGGATGTCTTGTAGCGTAGGAAAGGTTTTTGTTTTTGACTAAATATTGTTCCTACCATCATAGTCTCCATAGCAGGATGAACTTTTTTTTTTTTCTGTTATATACTATAAAGCTGAAAAACCTTGTAACAGTCATTCTAGCTATCTTTTCTAATTTAGAACTGTTCACAGTTGATAAAAAATTGACTTTTAGAGCTGAAACAGTGAAATAAACTAATTCTTAGTGTTATGTGAATATTTAACTTTTGATGAATGCCGGTAGCTTTAACCCATTATGATTATTTAATCTTATGTAAGACTTGCTGTTTTTTCTTTTACTTAACTTTAATAGTTTATTCTACTAGTCCCTTGTTATTTATGGTAATAAATTTTCTATTTTGTAGTTGAACTTTTGAGGTTAATTCAACTTTTAACATGATTTGTATAATTATAGTCTTAAGTTTTTAGTTTTTAGCTAAAACTATTTTAAACCTCTTCTTGTGGCACTGTTCTAGACAACTTGGTAATTAACAAATACATTTGAGACATTTGCTCCCCGTACACTTCTCTAAGTCTTCAGTTCCAACATTTTTGGAATTGTGAATCATTGTGACACTAGGTTCTGAGGGTGGCGAAGCTGTTTTGGCCTTGACAACCCAAGATGTGGACAGAGATAGAAAAGCATCCCAGTTACTTGTTGTCAGTACCCTTTTTTTATACAGTCTGTCCAACAACTAAGTTGGCACTAAACCAATTATGGTAATAACTTTTTATGAACAAAACCAAAGGAAATGAAGAAAGTGCAACTAAATAGGATAGTTGATAGCTTCTCTTTGGAAATGTGAATAGATCAGTTGGTTTTATTATAAAGCAACAACAACAACAAAAGAACTCACCTACAAATTTCTGACACATTTGGCCATAAAACTGTACATGACTCATGGATTAACTTAGGCAGAGTCTCATGAAGTCAATTGCAACTTCTGCCTTGATATCCATTGCTAAGGATGAAGAGGAATATAGCATTTTGAGGTTTACCAAGTACTTTGCAAATATTATCTCATTTTAACCTCATAATAGCCATAGGATGTAGGTGTTGTTATTATTCCTATTTTAAGAAGAAGCAAGAGAAGGTTATGATGAATTTTGTTTTGAGAAGTTCAGAAAACTCCATTGAGTAATTTTAATGGGTTGCCCAAAGAGTACACAGTAGGCACTTAATAAGAATACTTGTGTTATTGAGAGTAGGTTGCAACATATTGCCCATATTACCAATTAAGAATTATGAAGGAGAAGCAGGATAAAGGATATTATCAGAGAGAAATAGGACCAGAAAACGAAATGGGCCAGTCACATGGTGAGAGGGCAGTATAACCAATGGATAGTACAGTCCATTCATTCTCTCTCAAGAGATCCAAAGGACAGATTCATGGGAGCACATAGACAAGAATCACAAAGGATGAAAAAACATGGGTGGGATGCATTCAGTACTGCTGGAGATTGCTATCAGCGAGATTGTATATCTGATTGAAGTATTGAAGTATAAAAATCCTTGAGGAAATTTGTACCATAAGACAAGTTTCCAAAACCAAAGCTGTCATTTACTCCTCTGTAGTGTGATGGGGGAATGGTATCTGTATTATTTGATTTTTAAACCAAGCTTTTTATTGTGCCCTAAATAATCCTTTAAAAATCAGGCATTTTGTAAGCAAATCAATTTTAAAAATAAATAAATAAAAGAGAAAATAAAGGCAGAAATCTCATGCAAAAAAAAATATCAGTCCTTTTGGGGTGGCTGTTTGGCGCAGTGAATAGAACACTGGCCTTGGAATCAGGCCTGAGTTCAAATCTGGCCTCAGACACTTAACACTTACTAGCCATGTGACCTTGGGCAAGTCACTTAACCCCACTGCCTTGCTTTCTGCCCTCCAAAAAGAAAAAAAAAATCAATCATTTTTGTTTCCTTTTGGTAGATGTGAGACAAGTCATTTATAGAAGGGATTTTTAATTAGTAATAGCAAGCACCTACCAGAGTACTCTGCATAGTCAGTAATAAATGTTTAGTGAAATGAATCAGTTGATATCAGTGATTTGCTTGACTTAAAAAAAGTTGTGTTAGAAACTGTTTCATTTTTATCCTAGACATTTCTCCTGACATTTTTTCTGCTCTTTCTCCCTTTTTTCCCTCTTTGGTTTTTAGCTTGCAAGACAGCTTTGAATACATCAACCAAGATGCTAATTTGGGAAAATTGAGCTCAAATCAAAATAGTTTGGGCCCCTGTCGTGCTGGAAGTAACCTAGGTAAAAACCAAAGCAATAACAACGAAAAAACATTTGTAATTACTGATGTGTTATGGGTGTGTGTGTTGTATTCATTTTCTTTTTTGTTTTGTGTTGGGTTTTTTGTTTTCATTTTTGTTTCTGCTTGGTCTTTAACCTGTAATTATTTTTTGATATGTTCTGTTCGCCCGTTTCATGTGTTCCGGTGTCCAGGTGTGCTCCAGGTGTGCAGCAGCAAATTGCTGCAAGGGTTGGCTGAAGGAGGACCTCTCCGGCTCACCCGGAGCGCTTCTTTCTTTGCAGGTTTGTGTGGAATGCTGAGTTCGGTATGAGCCACACACATACTAAACCCTGTGGCTGTTCTTAGCCAAAAATCTTCTTGTAAAGCCTCTCTAGCAACCCAAAGGGCTCTCGGGGTGACAGATTTTGAATATGAGATGTTTTCAAAATTCTACTACCAGTGAACCTTTAATACATATTTCTCAGCTAATGCCCCAGAATTAGCTGGTTTTGAACAGTAATGAGCCCTTAGTGTTTCTAAGAGGATTATGTTTTCTGATTTCCCTGAGTGTCTTCTGCTGCTATGAGCTGTTACGTTTGCTGCTCTATCTTCTATCCATTAGTCACCTGTATTCCTCACTTAAAATAGATTTCCACCCAAATCATTTTTAATAAGAGCGTGGGAGTCTCCCCTTTCTCATTTCTTGATCACCTTTAAAAGTATGCCAGTAGCTATTTAAATAGAGTTGATGTGAGTTCCTAAGTTCTTCCCAGGTAGAATGATCCTAATCTTGACTGGTAGGTGAAATAGGAGCTTTAAATACTCTTGCTAATTTTGGATGTAGGCAATGGCATCACTACAGTCCATCTTGGCATGCTGCTGAGTTGGAGGGGACTTTGGCCACAAGCATCTTAAGAGCTGCCCTCTTTGGAATGAGTGTTCATTTCACACTATACCTCTTTGTAGGGAGAAGTCCTTCCAACACCCTGGTTAACAGATAACCTAATGAAAGGGACATTCTCCTACCTTGTTAGAGTGTGGCTTGCATGTTGATAAACTTTTAAAATTTGTGAATATAAACATACTTTGAAGAATGTATAATATTCAGACAGAATCATTGGCTTTGTAGCACAGTGTTAGAGTTTTCAGTGGCAAAATCTGTTCTGCTTTCTTACCTATGTGTATATCCAATTGAAGTCAGTAAGGCATTCCTAGAAGGTCTTGTTTCTTCGAGTACTTTATCTCCCAAGTCATCCCATAGTGAAAGAGAGAGACATTTGGAACATATTTTATTATATTTTCTGAGGAAATTTTTTTTTTGATTGGGAGATTTTTCCTTCCTTCTCATTTGTTAAAAAAATTTCCTCTAGTTTATTCATAGTGGCTATTGAAATAGTGAAAATTATTCTGAAGCATTTAGAAATTACAACTCCTTGATTCTCAGGATGATGATAACAACATCTAAATATGTCTGCCTGGAAAAAAATGAGTTTGGAACCAAAGGGGAGCTGATTTGGGCCCAGGGGAGCTATACCGCAGACTGTCTTCTTTTGCTCACATTGTGATCATTCTTTTTATGTTTCTGATTTTGTCTGCCAGTGGCCAACTTGGTTTTATACTTCTTGTTTACTAGCAGCACTAAGTCCTTCTGACACTTCAGCATCATTCTAGGTGTTTTAAAAGCCATCTCGCTTTTGGAGTTGGCCACAGTCCATAAAGGGATCCTGCTAATGTGTTTCTTCTTTGCCTTTGTCTTAGCACACAGCACTCCTGTTGATATGCCTAGCAGAGGACAGAATGAAGACAGGGATAGCGGGATTGCTCGATCAGGTACAGATGTTAACTTTTGTTGATTTATTAATAATGATGTTATACTTTAAAATGACTTTGCTCACAGCTCCCTGAGGCAGGCTGTGACAGTGTTATTTTCCTCATTTTTCAGAAACAGATGAGAAAACTGAGCCTCAGAGGTTAGCACTTATTAAGTGCTTACTATCTATTTGCCATACTGTGCTGTTTTAGAAATATTGTCCCATTTGATGGCAGGTACTTGCTAATTAGGACATTGGGGTTCCCAAGCCTGGAGTTCTAGAGTTAAGTTCTCCAAAACATGATGTCTAATGCCCAAAGCAAAGTGACTTGTGAGGAAGTGACCATGTATGCATATTCTGTAGGGGTAGACCTTCAGCCTTCAGCTTATTGAGAAGTGGTAGTATCCTGAGGAAAATGGATCCAGTTTGCCTCCCATGGGATAGATTTAGATTTCCTCCAAAAGCTAATATAATAACAGACAGTAAGTAATCTCTTTCTGTGAGAAAAGCCTGTTTAGAAAACCATAAGTGCCTGCTGAGTGCTGTGTTTGCAAAGAAGATGCTGGCCATTGGGTTAGGCCTGCTTCAGTCAACAAGAAGGGCTGACGTTCTTGGAGACACATTGTTTTAAACTTCTCTCCAAGTTTCACTTTCCTTTTCCAACTTTAAGCTTACTTTTAAAAAAAAATTACATCACTCTTACTATTATAAAGTCCCAAATTCAATTCAAGTTGTTAATCTGCCTTTGAATGCCTTATCTCTCCAGTCAAGAAGGAATTTACAGTGCTAGTGGAATCAAAGAGGTCATTTGGGTCGTTTGGGTCTGAATTGTGGAAGGTGGCTCACACACTTGGAAAAGCTGGATCACTAGAATTCTAGGCCTGATGTCTTCCTTAATTTCTGTGCCTTTGTCTTCCTATCTTTGATTTTTAAAAAAATAGTTGTCATGCAGCATTATTCTAAGGGCTAAGAGAACACTGTAATATGCAGGTACTCCTTTATGCCCGCAAGTTCACACTTGGTTGCTCTGCTGGGACACCTTTGTTGTTTTCAGGAGACAGCAGGATCCCAGGACATGCCCTGTCAGTCTGATTCCTGCTGGAGCATGCCAACACACAAAGAGTCTGTCCCCTCAGCTCTGGTCATCCTTAGGCCAGCCCACACAAGCTCTTTCTCAGGGTTTTGCTGGTTGTTCACCAAGCCTTATAACCTTTGCCTAGATTCAGCACAATTTTCCCAAAAAATCTTTTAAAATAAAACTAAGTGACATTTTATTGTGATTTGTTACTGAATTCAACTCAGTTTGGTTGACTTACATATGTTTCATAAAGCTGTTCAGTAGCTTATGTAGATTTTCACACTTACTTAACATATTGAGGCCTACAGAATGCTTCCCTAACAATAACTGAGTGAGGTCCCCCATTTTACAGATGAAAAAACTGAAGACTTAGAGGTGAAATAACTTACCTGTGGTCATATAGGTAATATGTTAGAGCCATTATTCAAGCTGTGCCCTGTGACTTGCAGTGGGGCATTGTGTTTACTATAGGTATTTTGGAGAGTGGAAAAAGGCCCTTGGGGCCAGAGGACCTAGTTTCAAATACTACCTTTTTTCACATTCCTAGTGACTTTGGGCAAGTCACTCAGCTACTGGGGTCTCAGTGTCCTCAGACACAAAATGAGAGGTGTTGCTACCGTTTCCAAATCAGTGATTCTATGATTATGTCCAGGTGACTCTCTTATATTATATGATACACAGACATCATTCATACCTGATTTAAGGATGGTGTTTGTGACTACTGTTCAGGAAGCTTACCCTGAATTGTAACATTTTTTTTCTGAGGGAAATAATGCAGCTTAGATCATTTAAACTTTGAGTCCCTTTTTGAGGAATATGAGCATGGATAAAGAGGTAACAATTAGAGAAGACAGAATTTGGTTCTATTTAAAGAAAACTTTTCTTTTTAAACAATTGTCTAAAGAAGAATGGGCTGCCATGTGAGGAGTAAAAAATTCCCTACCACTACAGATGTTCATGCAAAGTTCTGACATGTTGTAAGAGGTGACTATTTCACAGGATAATAGAAGGTTGAATTAGATGACTTCTGTGGATCCTTCTTGGCTAATATTAAGATTCCGTGAGTTCAGGAACAGGATCCAGTCTAGAGAATAAAGACACTTAAGCAAATGATTATGCTGCATGAAACATAATTAAAATCATGTGTGTATTGAAACAGTGTATATAAGTGGGAAAGAGTCAACTATACCAGTAGCCCAGCTCCCAAAGACAAAAACTTTTTCATCTTAAGACCTTGAAAGGCCAGGGCTGATGTTGAGTTTGGTCCTGGTTTGGTCCCAAGGTTGGGGGCAGAGTCAACCTTCACCCCAGATTATATTGTGGATAAACTGAGACCTGGGACCAAGAAGACCAAGAGTCACAGTTTATGGACTGGAAGAACTGAATTTGTTAGACCTTTCCAGCTCTGTGAAAAGCAAGAAGTTGAAAGCCCGTGGAGGGGATCCGTAATTGTCTGTGATTTGTAGAAGTAATCCGTTTGCCTTGGGCAAAACTGAAAAATCCAAAAAGAAAACTGGGGGTATGGGAAGAAATAGATTCAATATCTTTGGGTGGCCATTCAGTTAAGGATGTGTTTTGAGGAAACTGATAAACCCTAGCTCAGGTTATAGAAGCCAGCACTTGGATTTGTTCATCAGGTTTCAGACTTGAAGCTGTAGCTAAAACCAGTTTTTCTTGCCCACTTCAGAATCAAGCAAGTTTAGGTGCCAAGCTGGAGCCAAATTGTGATGTTCCCAACACCATGAATGAATTCTAAATGTATTCTCAGAAAGTAACTAGTGGGGTTTGAGAGGCAGGTTTGAGACAGCCTGGATTAAAACTGACTATATTGTCTGGGGAGAATGAAAGGAAGCCCTCATTGTGGTTTACCTAAAATTAGGGAATGGCAAATATGATAGATTTGGAGAGATTGGGGAAAGATGGGAAAAGCAAGAGTTCTCTGTAGAAGAGTTGAGAGATGGTAAGGGAAAGTGATATGGCAATAGCATCAGAAAAGAGCAAAGAATACCCTCTTTCTTTGGTTCCTGACCTGTAATCAGAGACATGGAAGAGGGAATGACTGCTCTTGGATAAGCTATGGAAGAAAGAGGTTGCTAGCAGGGAAAGTCAGGTTTCAGTCTGTGGGAAGAGAATATTGGAGAAAAATAGCGAATTTTTCCTGTTCTTCCAAGTGAAAATGTACTTAGATTCTCAATAACAGTTGACTTTATCCTAACTGCATTTAGTGGTTACTCTGATTCAAATGTAGAGATTGCTTCTGAAATAGTTTGAAAGAATTTCCAGAATACTGCAGTAGTAAGGAGCTAGCTGTTCTCTACACTTCTAAGTTGTTTAAGATCTTTAACTTTTATTGTTTATTGCAGAGCTTATTTGTTTCTTTTCCCATACTAAAAAATGTTCATACAGCTAAAATACAGTTAGCTGTTCTGAACAACCATGCATTAAAAAAACTTATTCATAATCCACCTAAGTAAACATTTATTAGGAGCCTCTACCATGCCAGGAATTGTGCTAGGTGCTGGGACTAAAAAGATAAAAACAAACATGGCAGTCATCCAGAGACCATTGTACTGGAGGGAAATATGGACACAAAAAAGTAAAAATTAAATAATATCAAATAATTTTAGAAATAATTTTGTCTCCTTTCATAAAGTTAACACCTTGGTTGTTTGGTAGCACTGGGAGACTTGGGAAGAACTTCCTTAGGAGGAGGTTACTCCTGAGCTGTTGGGAAAGGGCATGTGGTAGGGTAGCCCCTGTGCAAATGCATGGAAGTAGAGATGGAATGCCATTTTGGGTTTGCTAGCTAGGCTACCAGTTAGACTGACCTGGAGAATTAATGACAGGAGGTCATATGAAATCAGATTGGAAATATGAGCAGGCAGGCTGAAACATGTATTTTATCCCCAAAGCAGCAGTGCTGAGGCTCAAAATTGAAGCTCAAAACATTTCTTTTATTTCTTTTATGGATCTTAGGATCATAGGACCATGAAGAACTGTGTTCTTAAACTGGGCTTGACAAGTAGTTTTTGGAGCCAGCTGGGCAATAGACTTCTGTTTCTAATCTAGGGCGAGAAATGGATGTTCCTATCAGTTGGTGTTTCAGGCTTGATTACCAAAAGGGAGAAACCATACTCTCAGTGAACTAAAATAGGAAAGGCCCTTTGGAGAAAATCTAGTCCACCCCTTTAATTTTATAGATGAGGAAATTGAGGTGGCAACCCTCCCTTTACTCCTATTCCTCGTTGGTAAAGTGGCTTGTGCTGGGTGATAGATATCTAATTACTAGTAACGGAAGCAAAACTAGAAACCAGGAATCCTGATTCCCAATTAAGTAGTCATTCTACTAGATCGCCATTTGCTTGCCTCTGAGCAAAGAAGATACCGAAAAGTGGCATTATCTTCTGTAGGAGGACATGTTCCTTGGCATTAGAGAGCTGTCTGGGAACTGTAATAGTCTGATATCACAGATAATTCTGCCAAAAAAACCCTTTCATTTTGGAAGAAGTAAAATTCAGGCAATAGGTAATTATGCAAATACCTTATTAGAAATTCTGAAATCAAGAGGCATGATAGAGTGGAGCTCAGGACTTGGAGTCTGCAAGTTCTGGGTGCAGATACCACCTCTGCCTCTTGCTAGGGGACTGGGCAAACCTCTTACCTGGGGTAGGGTAGGGGGTGCGTAGTTTAGCTCTGGAAATCTCTAAGACCCGTCACTTTTATTCTCTTTATTTGTATTTTGCATATAGTTGTCTTTCATTCAAATATAAGCTCCTTAAGAGTTTTAAAAAACTCTGTATCTATGTGCTGGTGTACCTAGCATGATCCCTGGCACATAAGGGAAGGGAGATGGGGACAAGCATTTATAAAGCACTTTCTAAGGGCTTTACAAATTTTATCTTACAAATATCGTCACAAGTATCCTGGGAGGAAGGTGGTGGTATCATTCCCATTTTACACAGGTTGCTTTTCTTTTTCTGTTATTATTATCAGCTCTATCCCAGTTCCCACCGAAAAGTCCACCCTTGTGACAAAGACCAGAAAAAGTGAATCCACACATTGGTGGGATCTTAAAATCAGTGTTAAGTTCTGCACTCTTGTCTATCACCTCTTTAACTAGAGATAGGTGGGCTTCCTCATTGTGGGCCTCTTCTCTAGCTCTTCTCCTTCCAAGCCCACATTTTTCCTATTAGAGTACTGTGACTCTTGAAGAAATTTGATTTAGCTAAAATAAACCTCCTTTCGTCCAAATTAATTATAAAACACTCAATTTTTAAAAATTCTTTGAGGGAATGTCATAAGAAAAGTCACCTGAGGTAGTAGATACTTTGATCTACAAAGTAGAGACAATTATTGGAACAAAAGGACTGTTGCTATTGACTTGTGATCCCTAGAGGATCATTACCTTGTACCTTGTACTATAAAAAGACCTGGGTAAGTTCTGTGTGAAAGTTGAATAGAAAAGGTGAAAGTATTATTAAAAGTATCATTCTGGAGCCCAGAATGACCTTTTCATTTCTTTGACTGGATATTATCAGTTTTATGACTCTATGTGACAGTATTTTTTTCTGTCCTAGGATGATAGATTGCAGGATATCAGGGTGAAACCTGGGGGTGGGTAGGGTGGGGTCCCTCTAGAATGCTCTTATAACCAAATTGGAAAAGATGAAACTTGGATTCAGGGAGGATAATGCTTCTCTATTTTAAAAAGGAAGAAGGCAGCTATGTACAGGGGAAATAGCCCCAAATTTGTAGGCAGATATTTTAAACTCAGGCTGTGTTTATTACTGGCTGTGTGACCCAGTGGTAGATTGCTTAACCTTTCATGACATATGTCTCCTTATCTTAAAATGAAAGATTGGATTAGACAATCTCTGTGTTCCCTTTTGGAAGCAGCTAGGTAGATAGAACCCTGGACCTGGAGTCAGGAAAACCTGAGTTAAAATCTCACCTCAAACAATAGCCGTGTGTGTGACCCTGGGCAAGTCACTTAACCTCTGTTTGCCTTAATCCACTGGAGAAGGAAATGGCAGACCACTCCAGTATCTTTGCCTGGAAGAATAGCAGCAACAAAAGGTCTCTTTCAGCTCTAAGTTCAGTGATCCTAACTCAAAGCTGCTTCAGTGAAGCCATGTGCCAGCTGCTCAGGGCTCTAGCACAGGGCTGCCTCAGACCACATGGGCACAACTGGGAAGTATCAGCTGAGTGAGGCTCTAGGTCTGGCTTGAGGGACTTTGGAATGTTGCTTCTATAAATGAATATTTTAGATGCTTTATGCTTGTTATGCTTCATAATATTGCTTGAGTTTCATGTTACCTTTCCTCTGAAATCTCGGAAAATTGCTGGGCATGATGGGGCCCACTGTGATCTCAGCTCCTGGTTTGGCATAGGCCGGTAGATTTCTGGAGCTTTGGAGTTCTGAGCTACAGTGGCCAAGCTGTGGTGAGCCCCCAGGGTCAAGGAACCACCCTTGTGGCCGAAGGAGGGATGAAATGGAGCAGATCAGAGTTCCCAGGTAGGATCAGAGTGGGACAGACTGTGATAGTCCTTTCACTTCTAGCATTGGCTGGCAAAGACCCACTTTTGGAAAAAATCTGAGGAAGTTTTAGTAGTGAGTTAAAAAAGAAAACAATCCCACACTATTGCTGCCATCTGCTGGAAGTGAGTGGTAGAACTCTGGAAACATATTTGGCAAATCATTTTATTAGGAACTCTTTCTATTTAAAAATTTGTTTGAGTCAATCAGTTCTTTGTGCCCTTTTTCCCTCTGCCAGCTTCCCTGAGCAGCCTGCTGATCACACCTTTCCCGTCTCCAAGCTCCTCCTCTTCCTCTTCCAGCAGTTACCAGCGCCGCTGGCTTCGGAGCCAAACGACCAGTTTAGAAAATGGCATTGTCCCAAGGTGGTGAGTGGCAGGGGAGAAGTGTGGGTACATTGTCTGAAACTGGCTGGTGGGGTGCAATATTTCCTTGGAAAAGGGAGGTGAAGCTATGGTTGAGTCTGAATCTCTAAATTTGCAAGTCACAATCTCCATTGAAATAGTAAGACATCAGACAGGGGAAAACTCCTGAATCTGGACACATGGGAGAATCTTGGTGTGGCCTTCATATGCTGGTTAGTGATTACAAAAGTGGCAGTGTTAACTCAGAACAAGCCCACATGGATTTGAATGGGGTGTCTTTCCAGAACTACAGCTCTTGAGTAAGAGAGATCAAATGAGTATCTCCTGACTCACTGTGCCAAAACGTCCTGTGGCTTTTGAAAGTTATAAGAACTCCTTGCTTTAGACTTACTTTCCTACTCCAAAGTGAGATTCAGATCAAATGTAACTAAAGTGACATGAGTCTAAACAGTCCTAGCTTCTCATTGTGTTTTCCTTCATGTTTTCTTCTATAGCATATATGACAGGCATGTTTACCTTAATTTTCAGTTCCTTAATGATTTCAGTAATTGGTTTTGTGTACCATTATCTTGCTGCTTAGGCCTATGACCGCCTCACTGTATTGAATGCTATATTAAGTGCATTTCATCAAATAAAATAGGACACCAGCTATATGCAAGACAGTCTTCTGGGCCCTTCTGGAGATGGGAAGAGAAATAAAAAAGTCTTTTCTCTCAAGAATTTGCTATCTATTGAGGGCTATGGAGGCACTATGACTCCATAGTGAGTCATGAGTGACCCATTTGAGATAGGATGTTCCAAATGTGACATGCAGAGGATAGAGAAATCCCATTGGGTGACATGTATACATACATACATGTTTATACATGTTTGGTGGGTGATGAGAGAAGGCTTCATGAAGAAAGCAGCATTTGAGCTGGGCCATTAAGAATAGATTTCGGAGTGAAGATGTGTGGGCAGTTAGCCAGTAGACTTAATTAGATTTTCACAAACGCATCACTTAGATGGTATAATAAGAACAGTTAGTATAAAAGATTGCTACCATAGAGCACTCTTGCACAAATACATACAGTGTTCATGGAAAGAATGGTCTCAAACTCAAAGTAGGGACAACTAAGACTGGTGAACAGGAGCACTGTCTTTGGATTCAGAGAGATCTGAGTTCAAATTCCAGTTCAGACCCTTAGAAGCTGGGTGGTAAACCCGGGCAAGTCATTTAACCTCTCTCAGTCTTAGTTTCCTTGTCTGTAAAAATGGGAATAATTATGGTACCTACTTCCCAGGGTTATTGTGAAGATCAGCCCTCCTCCCCTCCTCTTTCTGGCCTGATCTGGTTTGAGCAAAGAGCTCTGCCTGCCTAAAATTCTGAGCTGGTAGATGATGTAGTTTTTAGATATAAGCCCAAGGGATGTGACTGATTCTTTTAGCCAATCAGAACATATTTCCTGTGTGGTGTCAGTATATTTTATCCAGAAGTCACCCTATAATCCTCTCAAACTGATTAAAGACTTATTCACACAGTATGATGGAACTGGAAAATTCCTTATCCCTGACCATACTTTGTGATTGCATTCTGAGTCATCTGGGAGTTAAAATGCCTTCCTTAAATTGTGGGCAGAACCCCTGTGAATGCTAAGATCTGAGCCTGAGATCTTAAGAGCTAGAATCTTAAGAGCTGTGAAGTTACCTTTCAGCAATCACCTGGTCCAGCTTGTCTTACAGATGTCAATACTAAGACCCACAGGAAAAGGGATGTAGCCCTGGTCACACATTGAGGTGTACGCAGGGATTAGAAAGCCTCCGTCTACTTCAAATTAATTCTTTAGATGATCATCTGGTAGTGGAATTTACTCAGCAGCCCCAGTCCACTTTTTAGAGGCCTGTCTTTATATTCAGTTGTCACTTATTTCTACTCTCGTAAGAAATGTGCATATCCAGCTGTCTGATGGCACCTACAGCCTGTGTGCTGTGCACGTACCCACCTGCACCCACACACACCCCTTCCCCCCACGCTTGATTCCCTGCCCTTGGAAGGAGGTTTTTCTGCTATTGAAGTTACCTTATTTTGTATGTGCTTTGTACTGACTGATTTGTGAAATCTTATTTTGCCTCATCCCCTAGAATGTAGATGTTCTGAGGGGACAGACTGCTTCATTTTGTTTCTGTCATCCCAGTGCCCAGTGTTGTGTCAGGTATTTTTAAAAATGAATTTTTATGTATTTACTTATTTTAGTAAATATCACACAATTTAGTAAAATCACACAAATGTGATTTCTCCTTTTCCACCTCTGCCTCCCAAAGAGCAAATAAATAAAGAGAAATAAAACCCCAATAAACAAATATGCATACCCCAGCAAAACATATTCTCACAGTCAGTCCCAGTTGCATGTCTCAGTCTGCATTTTTTAAGTCTGCTACCTCTCTGGTAGGAAGCAAGTAGCATGCTTCAGTGTGGTCCTTGGGAAATCAGAGTTATTAGCATTACGTTACTGAAAATTCTAATGTCTTTCAAATTTGTTTTTCTTTAACATGCTTTTGTCATTACATAATTTGTTTTTCTAATTCTGCTCACTTCTCCTCTTATCAGTTCAGAGAGGTCTTCTCAGTTTTCCTCTGAAATTTGGTTTTTGCTAGCATGTGGTATTTTTAGGTTAAGTCCATAATCTTTAATATGCTTGTTGAATTGAAGGAAGCACCCAGAGTCTTGAATATATACATTATTAGCATGAGTTATTTGTCACTTAAGTTTATTCTGGAAAGAGTTCAGGGCCAGGAAATAAAATACCCAGCTTCAGTTTCACCATTTGTAAAGTGCCTGGGACTCCTGAATGGCTACTGAGGATAAAATGAGGTCAAAGAAATGTGGAACATTAGCAGAGATCTTGAATCACCTAGTACATACTCTTCTTGTCTCCTCACCTCCCCACCCCCACCTCCCAGTCCTCCTTATTTTACAGATGAGGAAATAGGCCCAGGGAGTATAAGACTTGCACAAAGTGATATAGCTAGTGAGTATCAAAGTCGGGACTAGAACTCACGTTTCTTGTCCTCCAGGCCAGAGTTGTTTCTACTATGTATGTCAGAATAATTTGTATAAATAGATATGTATTTATGTGCATATATATGTGTGTGTATGTTTATATGTGTATGTATATGTATATGTATATATATATATATATGTATACGTGTTTCAGTCCTCTAAAAAGGTAAGACTGTATTTTATTATGTAACAGGAATTAATTCAAGCTGTCCCCATGATGCTCTCAGCCTAATGGAGCTCAGATTGTGAGGATGGTTTAGGACTCCTGACTAAAGTCCAATTGTACATCTCCTGGCACAGGTGCTTTAATAAATGTGCTTGTCGATTGATTGCTCAAGCGAGTTCTACCATGATGCAATACAGGCAAATATGGTCTGGACTGAAGTCCAGTTGTACATCTCCTGGCACAGTGTGTCTGGCTCAGGAACTAATGCTTGTTGATTGATTGCTCAGGTGAGTTATGCTGCTATGTATGGCAGCTTCCCAATAGATGGCGCACTTTCTCCTTTGCCAGAAATCCTGATGGAGAGACTTATTTTAGAAGAAACTTGGCAGAAAATGTGTATCTGCTTTCATGAGGAAATTTGTTGGCTTATTAATGACAGTTCGCATTTAAGTTAGGTAGTATGCTATTTGTTACCGGGGAAGGTTCTTTGCTGCGATTCTTTGGAAAGCGACAACAATCTTCCTTTTTTGAAGAGCACCAATAAAATAAAAATAATTCCAGAAATATGGTACATAGTGTTTCTGAAAGGTAAAGGAAAGGGCAAGTTTAGAATAGGCATGAGAGGGCTGCCCTAGCACAGTGCTTAATACCTACTTGTTGTAGGGGGTTGTTTTGAAACATGAATTCAAATTGGATTTGGAAATGTTTCTCAAATAGAACCAAAATGCTGGAAGATAAGATGAACTCTGTTCTTGCCCCACTGGGAGAGGGAAAAGGCTAGGCAACCATTTTGGCTAGGCCAGGAGATTCCCTGACTGAATGATATGAATTGGGTGACATGTTCTAGAAGGGAGGCCTTCTTGAAATGATTTATTCCAGAGAGGATCATTAGATCCCCTTTTAAGTTCCTATAATTTCTCCTAGAAAGCTCCACAGGTACTTTTTATGATAAAGTGCACAGAATTTGTTATAGCTTCCTAGAAACTTTGCATTATAAAGAGTGTCTGGGACAATCTTATCTCAGCCTGTGATCCTTTTGGAAATGGAGATGGTAGCTTAACTTTGTGCCCCTCTGAGGCTAGAAAAATATGAACTCCATACTCTTAGCATTTAAAAAGCAATTGGAACCCTGGAATGCTTACCGATGGGATTCAAGGTGGGAAGTTCAAATCAGGATGATTATAAAAAGAGTTTTGTAATTATCTTGAGGTGTATTTGAACCTAGGAAGTGACCCTTTTCCACAGGGGGTTAAAGGTCAAGTCACCCATTGGAAATGATGTGAAATAAAAATCGTTTTTTTCTAAATTCACTCATGGCCAGGTAGAATTCTTGGTAAACTGATTATTTGAATTGGGAATAGCATAAAAGGGTTTAAATTTATCTGAGCAAGGATACACCATTAATGAAAGTAACGTAAATATAATGAGAACTTAAAAGTTATTGATATTTATAAGTCTTTGGGAGATATTTATATTGAGGTTTTTAAAAAAAACACTAGGAGTTTATAAAAGTAATATAATTTATGTTTAATTTCACCTCTATACTATGTAAATTAACCTCTGGTCTTCTCTTTCTCATCTATAAACTGTAAGTAATCATTCTTGTCCTTCTGTAGCTCTTTGAGATATTAAAAGATTACAGAAACAGAGGACCTAGGGTTGGAAGTTGGAAGTTAGCTGGTTCAACCTCCTTATTTTGCAATGTGGGAGCCAGAGAAGCTAAGTCAATCAGGACATACTTTCAAAGTACTTACTATGTATAATCCAGGCACCATGCAAGATGCTGAGGACACCAAGATAGTTATTGCCCTCAAGGAGCTTTTTGAGAAGAGAAGTTTATATGCACAGACACAAAATCATTGGAGGCTGAGGTATCAGAGAAGGCCTCATGGCCAAGGTGAAACTTGAGCTGAGTCTTTTTTTTGCTTTTTTTTTTTTTTTAAGGCAACTGGGGTTAAGTGACTTGCCCAAAGTCACACAGCTATTAAGTGTGTTAAGTGTCTGAGGCTGGATTTGAACTCAGATCTTCCTGACTCCAGGGCTAGTGCTGTATTCACTGGGCCACCTAGCTGCCCCTTGAGCTGAGTCCTGAAGGAAATGAGGGATCCTAGGAGGCCATGGCAAGGTGGCAGTGCACTCCAAGCATGGTGTGGAGATAAGAAGTGGGGAGCTTTATTTGAAGAACCTAAGAAAAGTAGACCTCAAGCCTGTCCAGTACATGAGGGCTGGAAAGATGCATGGGCCTGAATTGGGAAAGGGCTTTAAATTCCCTAGAGGAGGTAGGGAACTCCTAGAGATAATCAATTATTAGTGCTCATCATTCAGTAGCAGTTTAGTAAAGGCCATATACTAAGCAAGAGGCTGGCATACCAGAGTAAAAGTGAATCAGTCCTTGTCCTCAAGGAATTTACATTCTGTACATAGAGGGAATGCTGGCCAGGCAAGGAAGCTGTTGTCTAGGAAGTCATAAAGTTGGTGAGTTGAACAAGAGGACAGTCAGTTGGCATACCTTTGCCAAAAGCATTATTAGTATTGATGTGATTACATTCCTCCCAGGCAGTGTCTAGACATTTGGTTTGAAGGGTAGAGGACAGTGAGTCAGTGAACAGGGTCAGAGCTGGCTATCTGAGTTTGTTTAGATTTTTGAGATTTTGTGGTTATAGAAGACAGAGATCTTCTTTTTTTTTTTTTTAAATTTTAATTTATTTTCTTGGTTACATCATTCATTTCCACAAGGTTTTGAGTTACAAATTTTCTCCCCTTTTTGTCCCTACCCCCCAGCCCAGA
>CM053601.1:89778544-89825690 GCA_028646575.1 Pseudocheirus occidentalis
ATTTCTGCCTTTCTGCATTGAATTGTGAGGTTTTTATGCCCTAGTACATGGTCTATTTTTGTGAATGTGCCATGTACTGCTGAGAAGAAGGTATATTCCCTTTTGTCCCCGTTAAGTTTTCTCCAGAGATCTATCATGTCTAGCCTCTCTAAAATTCTATTTGCCTCCTTAACTTCCTTCTTGTTTATTTTGAAATTAGATTTATCAAGTTCAGACAGGGGGAGATTGAGGTCCCCCACTAGTATCGTTTTGCTATCTATTTCCTCCCCTAATTCTCTTGACTTTTCCTCTAGGAACTTGGGTGCTATACTGCTTGGTGCATATATGTTAAGTAATGATATTGCTTCATTCTCCATGGTGGATTTTTAGCAGGATGTAGTTTCCTTCCTTATCTCTTTTAATTAGATCTATTTTGGCTTTTGCTTTATCTGAGATAAGAATTGCTAACCCTGCTTTTTTTACTTTTGCTGAGGCATAATATATTCTACTCCATCCTTTTACCTTTACCCTGTGTGTCTCCCCTTGTTTCAGATGCATTTCTTGTAGACAACATATTGTAGGATTGTGGTTTTTAATCCATTCTGCTATCTGCCTCTGTTTTATGCGAGAGTTCATCCCATTCACATTCACAGTTATGAATACCATCTGTGACTTTGCCTCCATCTTATTCCCTCCCCTCATGTGAAGTATCTGAAATTTCATCAGTGTGGAGAACTAGGGTGGGAGTTCCTTCCTCCATTGAAGATCACATCCAGTCTTTGACCTTGGAGATGAGTTCTAGAGAACTGCTTGAGGTACCTGAAGGTTAAGTGACTTGTCTGTGGTAATACCTCATGTCAGAAGACAGATCTTCCTGATTCTTTGACCAGAATTCTATCCATTACTAAACCAGTTTCTGTGTAAAAATTAAAATAGAATGGATAGTGTTTTCAGAAGAGGAAATGGATAGAGCTGGCCTCGGCATTAGAGAGACGCAGGTTCAAGCCCTGCCTTTGATACATGCTGACTGTGATTGACCCAAGGAAAATAACTTAGCATTTCTGTTCACCTAGGTAACATTTATCTAAGACTCTTAAGTTGCAGAACAGCTCCTGATACATCTTGGTAGAGCAGTCTCTCTACATCCATGAAATCACAATTCAGGTAATATATGTAGAGAGGGTATATATAGAATGCCAGACCTAGATCTGGAAGACTTAGCTTCCTGAGTTCAAATCTGGTCTTAGACACTTACTAGCTGTGTGACCTGGGTAAAGCCACCTAACCCTGTTTATTTTTTTTTTATCTGTAAAATGAACTGGAGAAGGAAATGGCAAACTCCTCCAGTATCTCTGCCAAGAAAACCCCAAATGGGGTCACGAAGGACATGACTGAAAAGTGACTCAACAACAATAAAAACCTAATTACCTCTTTTTGGTGTAGGTGAGATGTCTTTATTCCAAAGTTTGATCCATCAGCCATGTATAAGCAATAACTTAAGAACTGTTTTTCATATTGTTTTTGTTTTTGTTTCTATAGGTGACTTATATGGGGCAATAGGCTCTCCAGTGAGACTGACTCGTACTGTGGTCATTGGGAAGCATAAGGATTTGGTCCAGCGGATCCTTTATGTCCTAACCTATTTCCTCCGGTGCTCTGAACTACAGGAGAACCACCTGACCTGGGGCGGAAAGCTCTGGGAAGGAGAGGAAGTGCTGAATGGTAGCAAGATAACTACAGCTCTAGAAAAAGGAGAAGTGGAGGATTCTGAATATGTGGTGGTGACTGTGCGGAACGAGCCTGCACTAGTACCCCCTGGGCTGCCCTCACAGACTGGCGAGAAGAAAGCAGACACCCCAGAAGGCCTGGGCACAGCAGACCCCTTCTCTAGAGTTAGCACAGAAGGAATCAAAGGATCAGGACAGAACGAGCAGGACTTTGAGGCCTGTGACATGGCCTCCTTAGATGAGACAACTTCAGATGCCTCCTGGAAGAATCAGGGACCATTGTATGTGGTAGAAGAAGGCCAGAAGGGGGCCTCTGAGGATGACCCTCCAAGACCCCATACCCTTGAAAGGCCAGCCAGACCTGAAGCTTGGGTGGTGAGGTTGAAGACCGAACAGCAGGCTCCCAGTGAGGAGCTGAGAATGGAGATGGACAAGAAGCCCCCAGACAAGTTGTTGGGCTGGCCTTGCCCAGGCCCATGTTGCCAGGAAAGTCCTCATTTAGAGAAAGTAACTTTCCAGATTGGTAGTTCAGTATCTCCAGAGTCAGATTTGGAAAGCCGAGCAAGGGACATGGAGGAGAAGCTAAAGGCCTTCAGGAATCCTCCTGAGTTAGCAAGGAGTTTCTTAGGTCAGGCCAGTGAGAATGATGAACTAGCTCAGGACCAACAGATTCCTCAGGTCCCTTTCAGACCTGGCATTCGGAGGAATGTTTGCTATTCCCAGATCCTGTCTTCTGAAGAGCATGAAGGCCTGTCAGGCCAGTGTTTTGTCAAGGGTAGTGACATAAGAATTGATGTCATAGATACTACTGAGCAGCCCTTAGCACCTTTGGGCAGTGGAGAAGGAACTGGAAGGCAAAGGACTCTGGAGGAAGATAGAGGTTTGTGCTTGAAGGCAGGGAAGGGACAGTCCTTAGAACCTGTTGAGAACAGGCGTTTGCAGCAGGACTCTGGCCTCATGGTAGCTGTGGATGTCCCCTGTGGGGATGCTGATGGGAAAACTGCCTTCAGGATGGAAGGAGACATTCCTAGGAATGAAAGCTCAGACAGTGCCCTCGGTGACAGTGATGATGAAGTGTGTGCTTCAGCTCCAGAAAATCTAAGCCCCACCAGTGACAGGAATGAAGAAGTAGAGCTGCCTTTGCCAAGGTAAAGAAAAAGGAAAAAAAAAATGTTGGTAAGGGAATTTCGTTAGGAATGTGATCCTTGATGACCAGATGAGAAGGGCCATGGGCTTTTTTTTTTTTATTTAAAGCAAAACTGTGTTTTAGTTTGTACAGGGAATTTCCTTTTACCAATGCAGATTGGTGCCTCCTATGCACCTTGTCAACTGAGGGTTGCCTGGGACACTGAGAGTTGGGTAAGGAATTTTCTCAGGGCTACTCAAAAAGAATGTGTCAGAGGGAGGATTTGAACCTGGGGATAACACTGCTTCCTAGGTTTGTTGTGAAGATCAAACTAGATAAATATGTAAAAGCACCATATGGATGCTGTTTTTATTAAACACCCAGGGGGCCAACAAAATAAGCAGACTCAAGTAGATGAGTTTTAATATATCCAATTTTGTGGTTGCTTATTTTCTAATGTGTAAGAAAAGAGTGGATGTGTATTTTTTAAATTTGTTAAACATCTGTTGTAGGTCTCAGATCATCAGCAACCAAAATGTAAAGAACTTTGGTCGTTCCCTTTTAGGGGGTTACTGCCCCATGTATATGCCTGATCTGGTGCTCCATGGGACCAGCAATGATGAGAAATTGAAGCAGTGCCTGTTAGCAGACCTAGTCCATGCAGTGCATGTAAGTGATTCCATCTCTGCACCCCTTACCTCTGATGGTGGTCATTCTGTGGAGTCATGGGGACTTGCATATGGTTCAATTTTTATCTTAGTCCTTGTGGGTTGGGATTTTTTTTTTGCAGTAATTCATTTTAACTGATTTATCATTAGCTGCCCTTTGATGACTGCACTAGAGTGACTGCACTAGGTTATCTCTAACCAATATAAAGATTAAGAATATATTTGCTGGAAAATTGCCATGTGGCAACTGATAAGTGTTTTTTTTTCCCCTCTAATACTAGAGGAACTAAGCAAGGAAAGATGTGAATCTGATGGGTCTGTTTTTAATTGAACTGCTGTTGAGAATGTGTAAAAATAGACATTTTGTATCAGAAACATGGTGTCCTCTACAATGGGGGAAGTCCTCACTGAATTAAGAAAATTAGAATTTATCCTTCCCTTCTATTTTCACAGAATAAATGCCAAGTGTCTCCTCTTCGGGGGAAATGGGAAAAGAACACAAGGTGTTAGTAGATGCTATTCCTAGCTTTTGGTAATTCCATTAAGAAGACTGATCCTATATAACAGACACAGACAAACCCACAAGAGGGTTTTTCTGTGAAATAGAATGTAGCAATAGTAGAACTGATCCCCTTCCTGGCCTCAGTTTGGATGGAGATACTAGGTGAGGCAGATGAGGATTCATTTCTTGAGAAGTCCAATACCAGGGATTGGGGAAGGGAGTAAAAGGGAAGGGGAAGCTTTGTGGTTACTCCTTTGCAGAGGTAGTATGATAGAGCTCATTCATAAGAATCAGGAGGACCTGACCTGAGTTCAAATCCTGCCTCTGACAAATACTACCTCTTTAACCATCAAATAGTCATTTAACCTCTCAGGGCCCTAGACTAAAGCTGCAAAGAGGTGCTAATCTGCTTCAGGTAAGGGAGTTTCCACATTGGAAGTTCCTTCTGCTGATGAAATGGGAACTGTAACCCCCTCCCCCCAATTTTTTTCTTCGTGTTTTGGTGCACCACCATTTATTCATGTTTCTAATAGTTGAGTCATAGTTGACTTTTCCCACTCAGCCATCATTTATTAAGTGCCTACTGTGTGTCAGGGTGCTGTGCTGAGCATACAGAGAAAAGCAAAAGACAGACCCCTACCCAGGAGAAACTCACAGTCTTAATGTAGGAAACTAAAAAATTTGTGTTTGATCCTATTTCTTCCCTCCATATCCAAGCTGTTGCCAAGGCCTGTTGATTGTACCTTTGCAGTGTCTCTTCAATATGCCCTCCTTCTCTCTTCTGACACCTCCACAATTGTTGTAATAGCCTGCTGGGGAGTCTGCCTGCTTCGTCTCTCCCATCTCATCTAACCAATAAATGATTTTCCTAAAATGCAAGTCTGATCACCTTGCGCGCGCGCACGCGCACACACACACACATTCTCTCTCTCTCTGTCTGTCTCTCTCTCTTTCTCTTCCCTCTTCTCCTGCCCCCCAGTAGCATCCTGTTGTCTCTAGAAGTAAATATAAAATGTGCTATTTGGCATCGAAAGCCCTTTATAACCTAGTCTACTCCCTTTTCAGTCTTCTTACACCTCACTTTCCAACAAATACTCTTCAGTCCAGTGACACTGGCCTCTGGGTTGTTCCATGAACAAAACCTTTCCTGTCTTGACTCTAAGCATTCTTTCTGGCTTTCCCCCATGCATGGAATGCTTTCTTTACTCCATTTCTGACTACTGATCTCTCTGACTTCCTTTAAGTCCCAACTAAAATCCCACCTTCTACAGGAAACCTTCCCTAGGCCCTCTTAATTCCTATGTCTTCTCTCTGTTAATTATTTCCTATTTATCCTCCATATATCTTGGTGTGTGTGTGTGTGTGTGTGTGTGTGTGTGTGTGTGTGTGTGTGTGTGTGTGTGTGTGTGCGCGTGCGTATTTGTATATTGTCTCCCCCATTCAATTGTAAGGAATTGTCTTTTGCCTCTTCTTGTATCCTCATTTCCTGGCACATAATTGGCATTTAATCAGTGTTGATTGATGGATTGATTGATCCTTCACCCTCTGTGTCCAGTCAGCCTAGTCTTGTCCAAGGTGCTGTTACATCTCTCACTACCCTCTGGCTTGAAGTATTGTCCAGGCTTGCTCATTGCTTCCAATGCTTCTCATCACTAGTCAGTTTTCTCTATACTTGGAGGGTGCTGTGATCTCAATGATGCATATATTCCCTCTGATATCGTATTATGTTTTATGCTAAGAAATCAAATGGTTGTGGGGAGGTCTGATAGAAAAAATGCTTGAGATGGCAACGCTCCCTGGACTGGTGATAAGTACCTTTTTAAATCTTACCTCCTGGTATCCTAATGATGTTCCAAGTAAATATTTATGTTTTATGCTAAGAAATCAAATGGTTGGTTTTTATTTTGGTCAATTACAAGCGCAGTGATTTCTTGTATTCCCTGCAATTTTTGTTCACTTGTGTGACTGTAAACATGTGGTTTCTTGGAGGATATAGTTTATGAAAGTCGACTGATACCTTCCTCAAGGATGTCCTTGATATGTATTCAGAGTATTATCAGTTAATCAACATCTGTAAAGAACCTCCTTTATCCCAGGCACTGCTAAGTGCTGGGGATATGGAAAGACTATTCTCAGTAAAAAATCTGTGGAGACAGTAAAGTAGGCCACTGAATAGGTATTTGCTGCTATTTTGTTAGTGATTTTTTTTTTCCTTTGTTGACCTTCTTCCAGTTTCAGCCGTAAATGACCTCACAATTAGGATATGGTTTAATGGAGTCTCCAAGTTTTCTGTAAATTTAGTTTTTCCATTTATCACTTCTTTATTGTTACTGCTCATAATCTTTCCTCATTGTAAGATTTTACAAAGAATTTATATCTAAATCACTGTTTCCCTTGCCATCTGATAAAAAGACAAAGTGTTTCCTAGCTGAGGTGGTTATTAAGTTCCTTTGGTTTCCTTAGTGTAGTAATTGATTTTTGCTGCTTAAATTTCCATAGGCAATAGTGATAAAGGATGTTGACATTTGTTCTTTTATCCATTTCCCCTTTTTTTTTGCATCAGTAGCTTATTCAAGTAGATCAAGTTGGAGTCGCCTCAGTTGTATGAGATATCACCTTCATATTCTGAATTGATTTAGATCTTTACTCTGACAAATTGATGTTTAGACATAGATGCCAATTTCAAAACTAGTTAACAATATTTGAAGTAATTTCCTGTCATTTTAAAGATAATCATTTTAAGTTTTTGGAAGTATTGTCTGGTACTTGCTATCTCTAGTGCCTCCTGAATTCCTTCTGGAAGAAAGCATTCAAGATAAATGATAAAAATCCTCTTAGTCAACAAGTATTTTTTTTACAGATAAATTTTTATCGATATGTTTTGTTTTTATGTCACCTAAATTTCTACTTTATCTTTCCCCTTCTCCCTCTCAAAGAGCCATCCTATATAACAAAGAAGTATTGTTTTTTTTTACAACAAATAATTTTTTTAAGAGAAGTGGGAAAGAAACAGCAAAACTGATCAGCATGTTGAAAAGAAACCTGAAAATTCTCCACACTCAAGGACCTTCTATTTCTGTCAAGGAATAGGAAGTGTCTCTCATATCTCTTCTTTTGGACCATGCTTAAGCACCCTTAACCATGCTCTTATGTGGAAGGTGGTGAGCCACAAGGAAGGTGGTGAGCCACAAGGAAGAATACAAAGAAAGGTAAAGATACTGTCCCTGGTCTCAACGAACTGTGTAACACCAATGCAGTACCCATACCAGCTGCTATGAAGATGCATACATATTTCCAGGTAGATTTGCAAAATATAATAAACTCTCTTCCTCAAAGGTAAAATCAAAATATTTACTTGGAACATCATTAGGATACCAGGAGGTGAGATTTAAGAAGGTACTCATCACCAGTCCAGGGAACGTTGCCATCTCAAGCATTCTTTCTATCAGACCTCCCCACAAACAAGTTCCCCTAGACAAATTACTCCCTATACCCACTCCCACTAGCTTCTCTCTTTTTCCCTTGGGCAAGCACCTCCCACACTAGACTCCATGTGATTCAAGCTGTATGGCAACTTCGAGCTGGGCCAGAGCTCAAAGCAAGTCACAGATGCCTATTAATGGGCAGGGAAGATCTTCCTATTCCATTAACATTATGAGCTCACAATTCTAATTCAAAAGAAAACATGCAAAGAAATTTAGTAACAAGATGTATTCAGTGTAAATGGAAAGAATGTAGAAGGAAGGTATTGGGCTGGGAGGGAGAATAGGGAGCAGAGTCAGCTAACAAAGTCCTCTTAGAAAAGTGGAGTTTGATTCCTTGAAGGAGTCCAAGGAAGCCTGGAAGTAGACATAATAAGAGGACATTTTAGGTATTAGGAAAATCACTTTTTGGCCCCTGAGATGGATTGGATTTGGGGGGGAGACGAGACAGGGAGACTCATTAGCAAGCTGTTGCAATAGCCTAGGTGAGGGGTGATGATATCCAGGTGGTGACCATGTGACTAAAGAGAGGGGAGGTCTAGTGGACAGTTGTTGGGAAACTAGAAGCAGCAAGACTCTACAAGATACTGGATATAAGGAATCGAGGATGACACTGAGGTTGCTAGTCTGGGTGCCTGGGAGGGTGTTTCTTTCTATGTCATCTTATCTTTCTATATATCATTTACAAGCATTTGATATGTCTCATTTCTTATTCTTAAAATAGATTTTCCAAAATTTCTTTTGCCATTCTCCTCCACATCTATTTTTGTGTTGAAGTTACTTGAGTGTTGTAGTATCTGGATTTAATTTAGAAGATCTTGAGCTATTTGTATCATTTTTCTCCTTCATCATATATATTAGATATTTGTCCATAAACTGCAGTTATCTTCATTGTGGTCTTTTTGTAAATATTTATCAAGAGCATGGTAGTAAGAGATGACTGTTCCACAAAATGGCCTTTCTTATTGCTTTTGTATGGTTGATGAAGCCAACTCTGCTAGCTTCTTCAATCCCTCTCTCCAAGGAGAGCTGTGACCCATCCATCAGTTTAGCACTAATTCTTTGGGCTTTTTTGGTTTCATTTACAGAAAGAATGTCAAGGTTAGTATGTTTCAGTGCCTCTGGTCACATGTTTCTTTCTTTGGTCAATTAGACAAAGGTCTCACCTGTGGATTACCAACAGCTAAGATAATGTTCAGAGATGGTATAAAAACTGCCTAGGTCTTTTCATTCTCTTTCTTCTCTTCTACCATTGCCATGGTCACCACAAAAAATCACAGGGAACCTGAGGAGCTTGATGTATTTGCCTTTGTTTTATGTGTTGTCCTCTCCAAAGAGTTCATCAAGTGGCCATACTACTGGTGATGAATTGCTTTGTATTTAGGCAGATGGATCATTGTAAAGCAGATGACTAGTCTGTATGTAGTTGAGATCGTATTCAGAATCTTTCCTGTTTTTTAGAACCTTTCTGATCTCTTTGCATAATCATGCCATCTTGACAAATTATCATAAACCTTTGTGGAGGAACTGTCTGTACAACACTAAAATAGTCTTTTTGTGACATAAGCCTGACATGTGTCATTACCTCACCCAAAAACTTTCATTGACTCCCTGTTGCTTCTAGGATGAAATACAAATTCCTTTTTCTGGCGCTAATGACCCTCTATAGACCCTTTGCAGCTATTACTAGACTAGTAGCTGTTCTCTAAACTGGATCTTACATCTCCTGTTTCCATGCTTTCCCAAAAACTGTTCTCCCCCCATACTTGCAACACTCTTAACTCTGCCTCCCAGAATCCATATCTTTCTTCAGGACGTGATTCAGGTGCCATCTCTGCTATGAAGCCTTCCCTGATTGCTAAAGGTGTCAGTGATCTCTCTGTTTTCAAATGAATTCTTTATCTTGTCCATGTATCTCCCAAGCAAAAAGGCAAACTTTTCCAGGACAGGGACTCTTTCCATTTTATCTTTATGTTCCTAGTGCCTTGAACATAATGGACACTTAATAGATATTAATTTAATTGAATTAAGAAAACGTGTGAGAAAAGCAATGTGTGCTGTTGTTTTTATTATTGCAGCTGCTTCTCTGATTATAGAGTGATAGATTAGGTTTAGAATAGGAAGTAACCGGAAGGATCACATAGGTCAGCCTCATTATTTTGCAAATGAAGATACTGAGAGCCACAGAAATTAGGGTTTTTCCAAGGCCCCAGGTGTACCAGAGATAAAAGGCAGGATCTGTACATAGGTCCTCTGGGCAGCTAAATGGAGTAGTGGGTAGAATGCTGGACCTGGAATCAGGAAGACTCATCTTCTCAAGTTCAAATTAGCTTCAGACACTTACTAGCTGTGTGACTGTGAGTGGGTCACTTAACCCTGTCTACCTCAGTTTCCTCATCAGTAAAATGAACTGGAGAAGGAAATGGCAAACCAACCCAGTATCTCTACCAAGAAAACCCCAAAAGGGGTCAAGAAGAATTAGATACAGCTGAACAACAACCTCTGACTCATAAGAGCAGCAGTGTTCTTCCTGTATTAATCTTGGATTCTAAGGGACTCCAGTGGCTAGCATGGTTTTTAAATGACTTTAGTCATGAAAATTCTCCTTGAGGTACTGAAAATTAAATGAGTCCCTTTAACTCTTCAATATTATGTAAGCAGCATATCACATCACTGCTCTATAAAGGATTATAAAATAAGCAGTAATCAGCCATTTTTATAATGGGAAATGTATTGAGCCACTGTAATCATAGCTGATATTTTTGACTGTATCAATGAGATGTTAAAGCTGTTGTAAGGTGATTTATTTTGAACCACTTTTAAAACAATTTTTAAATGTTAATGACAGTTCAGTGCATGGCATTTGTTTTAAATAGTTTTGTAGTTGAATTCTGTCAAGAATTTTAAGTAGTTGATGAAAGAATTCTCCACAGCAGAGCTATAAAATATCCCCCACTGGTTTTGCTCTCAGCCAGAAACCTTGTAACCCTGGGGTAACCAAAGGGTGTGTATATAGGTCTGTGTGTCTGTGTATGTATGTCTGTGTGTCTGTGTATGTGTCTGTGTCTGTGTGTGTCTGTGTATGTCTGTGTATGTAACAGACATATATTTGGAAAATAACTGGTGCAAAAAAAAGCATTAGTAACATTTTTTTAAAATAAAAGAAGTTGATTTATCTTCAAGAATGTTTAATTTCAGAAAGTGAAATTAGAACTTAGACTCATAAAACTTGTGCAAATCATGTTGGGCACATAGGAATAATACTCATAGCTAGCAATTATATAATAGCACTTTAAGGTCTGCAAAGTGTTTTATATACATTAACTCATGGTGATCCTCACAATAGCCCTGTGGGTAGCTGCTGTTATTATCTACATTTTCCAAATGAGGAAGCTGGGGCAGATAGATGCTAATTAGTAACAACAGTAATGATAGTTAGCATTTATATAGTGCTTTAATATTTGCAAAGCATTTTATAAATATTAACTTAGTTGATCCACAGCCCTCTAAGGTAGGTGTTATTATTATCTACATTTTACATATGAGGAAACTGAGACCAGTAGTGGTTAAATGGCTTGCCCAGGGTCACACTGTTAGTGTCTAAGTGGGGAATTGAACTGAAGTTTTACTGATTCTAGGGCCAGCGCTCTATCCACTGTGGTACCTAGCTGCTGATGAGTTCCCAAGTCCTTCAAAACTCAGTAACTTTTTATAAAAGCCATGAAACTAACCATTTGCCTGTCCACTCTGACTGAATGAAAACAATGTTATTTATATTCAGAGAGAGCTGCTTTTTTTATTGGAAGATTGAAATATTTAGTTTTTCATAGTAGACAGAATTTTCCTTCTCTCTTTTTATCCTTTCTCATGCACACATTGTCCTCTACTCATTCCCAGCCAGTTGTATTAACCTAACTGCCATCTGCAAAGAGAGGGAGGTTGTCTGTGGTGAAATTTGGCTGTGAACCATGCCTCTGGTTGAATGAATATGAATTTTAAGATAATGTGAACTTTGATGTATCTACTTGCTTGTATTTCTTTCACTTTTTCTTGATTTAGGAGTAGCGGAAGTGAGAGAGCTAAATGATTACTTGTTAAAACAGACCTAGAACCAGCATCCTATCACAGCCTGACCTGAAGAGGGCGAGCCATAGAGGGAAAGAGAGATGAACTTGTATTCAGAGAACTTGGCTTCCAATTCCGGCTCTATTGCTTATTTTGACCTTGGGCAAGTCATCTCACATTTCCAGCCCGCAGTTTTTTTATCTGTGAAATGAAAGGGTTTGCCTAAGTTACCTCTAGGGTTTCTGCCAACCCTAAATCTATGATCCCCTATTGGGTATGGCCCAATCCCATCAACTCCCTGTACCACTAGCTGGGGTTGCATTTGGCCCCAAAGTCAAACATGCCTGATCACTGAACTCCAACTTAACATATTGAGCCTTTGCACTTTCCCAGGTTCTTGAGCTGTACCTGAATGCTTCTTCTCACTCTTTGTTGTCAGATCCCATCACTACCTCCAGATATTTCTGCCGCAAAGAGTGCATTTCCCAAAGCTTATTTGCAAAGGCAAAAGGTGTATATATATAAGTGCAGAAATAATACAGCAGAATGAAGTAATTAAAAAACACATATAAAAATATCTGCCTAGTCCTGGGCAAAATGACACCTAAGCTTCTGATGTTCTCTAGACCAAGTGTAAAGAATGAACTTGTTTAAGCTGGCTCTTTCATGGCCTTTGACTCTTAAGAATGGTGCCTTTATTGCTGATATGGGGGGGGGGGGGTTCACCCACTTGGGTTCACTGGATTGACCTCAAGGGATCCTTTGTCCCAGGCTCATCCATCCTCAGTAGGTCAGGAAACCTCCTCACATATGGCGTATCAGACTTTGAGTATCCCAGAATTCTAGAGTTACAAGAGACCTTGAGAGTTTCTCATCCAACCCACGTGTGAATAATAATCCTGTCTTCAACATTACCCATAATTGGTTAGCCGGTGTCTGCTTAAAGACCTAGTGCCGTATGACCTTGTTCCAGAGGTACTGGGCTATCCCAAAGCAGGTGATTCCACCTTTGGATGACTCTGATTGTTAGTCATTTTTTCCTGATGTGAAGCCTAAATTTGGTTTTTATTTCATTTTTTGCAACTTCTATCCATTGCTCGTGGTTCTACCCTTTAGGGACTAACAGGAAATCTGTCTTCCACATGACAACGTTTGAAGATAGCTATCATGTTTCCCCCGAGTCTTCTCTTCACTAGACTAATCCCCATTTCCTTCCACTTCTCCTCATACATGTACTCAGAGCCTTTCAGCAGAGATGAAGGGATGGATATAGATCTAGACTTGCAGTTAGAAGACCTTGGGTCAGTCAATCAGCCAGACAATAAGGCATTTATCCTGTGGATCAGGCACTGTGCTAAGTGCTGGGGAGATAAGGAAAGGCAAAGGACAACCCCTGACCCTCGAGGAGCTCATGATTTCATGGAAGAGACAGCTAGCAACATACAAGTTAAATAGGCAGTCATTAAACCTGAGGGGAGGGATTAGGAAACCCTTCCTACAGAAGGGTTTTAGCTGGCACTTGAAGGGGGCCAGGGAGAGCAGAAAGTGGGGATGAGATGAGGAAGGAGGCCATTCTGAGTGTGGGTGACAGAGCCGAGATGGAGCATCTTATTTGTGACACAGCTAGAAGAGCAATGTCAGGGAGAAAGTGTCAGACTGTCTCAGAGACCGACCCACTGCTGACCAAAACTGCTCTGGGCCTTTGTCTCCTCATCTGTAAGAAGAATGGATTGGACTTGATGACCTTGGAGGTCCTTTCCAGTTCTCAGTCTATGACCCCTTTTACCTGTTGTCAGTTCTGAAGTCTTTTTCAGTGGATTGGCCCTTCAGCTTATCATGTATCCTTCCTGAGCTTCTGATCCCAGGACTGAACAAAGTATTTCATGTGCAATCTAAGTACCATATAGAGGGACTGTCACTTTCTTAATCCTGTAAGTTATTCTTCAGAGTTTCATTAGCTTTTGTTTGTTGTATTAAACCACTGACTCATGACACCCTCAGATTTTTAGACAGATTGTTGTCTATCATGCTTTTCCCCCAGCTTTACTTATGTAGCTGATTGCTTGGACCCCCAGTGTGAGACTTTACATTATTCCCACTGAGTTTCATTTTATTAGATAGAGCTCTGAACTAACTCTAGCCTGTATAAAGATTTTTTTGGATCTCAACTGTTACCTGATATGTTCACCTATCCATCTCAAGTTTGTGTTATCCGCATATTTGATAAACATGCCTTTATCTAGGTCTTTGTTAAAAATGTTAAACAGCACAGATTTAATCCAGTAAGCATTTATTAATTATCTTCTGCTATCCAGTCGATCATTTAACATTTTTTAAGTGCCTACTATGTGCCAGGCACTGTGCTGAGCACTGGGGATAGATACAAAAAGAGGTAAAATACAGACCTTGCCTTCAAGGAGTTTATGATTGAAAGGGGGGAGACAATGTGCAAACAAATATATGCAAAGCAAGCTATATATGGGGTAAGTAGGAAATGATTAATGAAAGTTAAGCACTGGAAGTAAGAGGAGTTGGGGAAGGCTTCCTGAAGAAGGTGGGATTTTAGTTGGGAAGAAAGCCAGGGAGGTTAATAGTCAGAGTGGAGGAAGAAAAGCATTCAAGGCATGGGGTATACCTTCCCCAGAGCAAAGAGATGGAGGATCTTGTTCATGGAACAGCCCTGAGGCCAGTGTCACTGGATCGAGGACCATGTGTTGGAAAGTAAGGTGAAAGAAGACCAGAAAGGTAGGAGGGAGGGCTAGGTTATGTAAGGCTTTGAATGCCAAATAGCATTTTGTATTTGATCCTGGAGGCAATAGGGAGCTACTGGAGTTTATTGAGTGAGGAAGATGACATGATCAGACTTGTGCTTCAGGAGAATCACCTTTAGTGGCAGAATGGAGGATGTACTGGAGTAGCTTTGATCCTGGAACAAAACTAAAAACTGTCCTGGACTTCACGTTCTTTGAAGCAGTGCTGTACTTACTACTCCTGTGCTCATGATTGAGCTGGTTCATGTCCCCTTCCCCTGCCCAAGGACAGTATTCTCATTAGTCAGCCCCTTGTGAAGTTCACAGCTGACAAGCCTGTTCTTTGGCTTCCTGAAAATGTGTCCTCCTTGTTTCCCTGCTAGTACTTCTGGCCTGATTACTGGTACACTCCCTTTTTGGTTTTTGGTGTCTTTCATGTATCTTTGTTTTTCTGCTCTCCCAGTATTTAGTCACATATTTTTACTTAACCTAGATACCAGCTGTCACTCACTTCTTAAACTATAACTTTTGCTACCCAGCAAGATTACATGGCTGAATGACATTAGCTTAGTAAAAATAATTTTAAATGTATAAAATTAAATACATAGGATTATAGAGGAAACAAAATCTGTTGAAATGCTGTATACAAAAACCCTTCGATTTTAAAAAAAAGTTTAGGGATTCCAGTTAAAAGAATCTTTGTTCTGGTCTTCAGGATAGTGGATTTGATGGCAGAGTTGTTCCTTTAAAACAAACTCATATCTTACAATATGCTATAATGGAAAGATCCTTGGATCTGAAGTCAGGAGACCTATGTTCACATGTCAGCTTTGCCAGTTATTTGAACAAGTCACTCAACTTCAAGAAGACTTGGTTTCTTCATTGATAAAAAGAGGTTGAATTAGATGATCCCCTAAAGTCTCTTCTACCTTTAAACTTATAATTCTACTGCGGGCATTTGGCCACTTTGGGCAAAGAATTCACCCAAGCCTTGCCACAGGTGAATTGTTCCTCAATCTTCATGTCTATAAGAAAAAAAAAGTGGAACTTACAGGGTGAAAGAAGAATGAATTTCCTGTTTCGTGTGGGCACATAGATACAATATGGATATGTACATATTAACTATGTTTTCCTAAATTTCATGAGCATTGTTACCCACTAAACATTCATAGATTCCAGAATCTTTGCCTCTTTCTCTTGCAGTAAGCTAACATTTACCCAATCCCTGATTTTTAAATACAACTCAGTGTACTAAGGGCCCTTTTCAGATTTGTGTACCATGTGATATAGCAGAAAGAACTCTCAATTTGTAGTTTGAGAAAAGAGGTTTAAATCCTGGCAGTGCTCCTTAATGCTCTGTGTAACCTTAGGTACTTCAGGGCTTACATTTCCTCATTTACAAAATGAATGAGGGATGAACTAGATCAGTGATTTCAGACTCAAAAAAAGACAGGGGCCACCAAATCATAAATAAGGATCCATTATCTATGTTTTGTTGTATTATTATTTCTTGTGTTAAGTATTTCCCAATTGCATTTTAGTCTGGTTCAGGGCCACATTCAAATGTTATGAGTTCCATATTCTAACCTCTGGACTAGATAGATGATCTCTTAAGTCATTGCCTTCTAACTCTTAACCTAGCAAACATCCTATGAACCTTTTAAAAAGTCTCTGTAGTTTGTCTCCCAGGATCTTACTGATCTCTAAACCCTTTTACAGAGGATGCCGTCTGCATCATATAAGATTTGGAACCATCTCTAAGTAGGAGTGTGGAATATGTGGATATAGAAAGAGAACAGCTCTCCAGGACCTGAAGTCCACCTTCAGGTGTTCAGTGCCCTCTTACTGTGCCCTCTTCTTCCCAGAGCTGCTTCCTGTACCACCCTCCCCAGTTCTTTCCTCCCCCAAAAGTGCTCTCCACCTCCTAATCTCATTAAAATTTCCATTCACTCAGAACCTTAATTTCAGTCAGCTACATGGGACAGAAGTTAAATTATTTAACACTAAGGTAACTAGCCGGTCACATCTTAACCTGTTTTTAATTGCTTACTTGTTCAAAGGGTAGTGTCATTTTAATAGAGAATGCCCAGAGATAAGCATTAACCTAGAGGCACAAAATATTTAATGGTAGAATATCAGATTATGTTGGCGCAGTTCAGGGGTGGGGAGTATGTTATATTTAGGTCCCTGAAGTAATACTGTGGAGGCAAAGAACCACTTCACCAGCACAACAGGCCCCCGTCCTCAATGGACTTGTAAATTGTTGTTGTCAGTGAGTCAGCAAGCATTATAATGCATATGATGTGTATGAGGCACTAGTCTAAGCTAGGATGCAAAGAAGGGCAAAAACATGATTTCTTCTAACAAACAAAGTAGTGACCTAATGTGGGAGACAAGGTGCAAACACCTATGCACATACAAAATATAAGGAGTGTAAATGGGAGATAAATCTCAGAGGATTGTGCAGAGTTAGAAAGGACTTCAAGGTCAGCTCGTTTAATGCCCCCATATTTGCAGTTCTCTGATTTCACAGAGACAGAGATGGGATCTGAACCCAGGTCTCAACCCTGACCCCATCCCAGACTCTTTCTGCTGTACTTTCTGTCTCTCTTTGAATTAGCTATCAGTGATATCTCTCAGCACTTAGGAAACCCTTAGGAGATAATGGTGTTAAAAATCATTATTTTTAATTTAAATATATTAGCTGAAGAGTGTATTTAAGCACCATGTGGTTTTTTTTTTTGAGGGGGAATTGGGGGTTTGGGGAGATTCCTGTCAGCCAAAGGCTTAGTGTTCTGCCGTCCGGTATCTCTGCAGACTTCCTGCCTGTACCTGGCTCTCTGCCATCCAGAGGGGAGGCAAGTTAGCCAAAGAACACAGTCTTTAAGGTCTGAGAGAGACAGGCTAGAGGCAATGATTCAGAGGCGTTGGGTGAAGTGGTCCTAGAGGAGTGTTCTCCCCTAAGGGGCAGTAGAATGGATAAGAGGAAGTGAGCACTTGGAATGGAGAAGAAGGGATGCTGTGAAGGTGAACGGGACTGCATTAATCATCTCCTGTTCTTTGTGTGGTTAATTAAGGTCCTTTTTTGAAATCCTATAAGAGCTAATATTTTTAAGTCATGGTGTTGAAGCAGTGGGGAGTATTGAAAGGTATTCTGTCACATGGCATTCATTTATTCAAGTTCAGCTTAATGAACTTATTTGACTCCCCAGAACTGTCTTGTAAAGAATGATTAAATGCAGCTCAAATGTAGCCAAAGGAACTCATGCTTGGCTATTCAGAGTAGTGCAGAGAAAAGCAAAGAAGCCAGGAGGCGCTTCTAATTAGTGCTATCATAAATCACCCATTCCCTTGCTCTGGTTCATTTGCCAATTGGGTTTGTCACTGATCATTCCTGTGCTGTGGTGCTCGTTGATGTCTCTTTGGGAACCAGTTATGGATGTAGGCAACCAAGCATAAGGAAGTGTCTTCTTGGTATTTAGAGTGGTGGTGAGGGTTCTGGGACTTAGGAGACCTGAGTTCAAATCCCTGCTACCACACTTACTAACTGAGCATTAATATGTCATATTATGTTAATATGTCATGTAATCTTGCTGAGCCTTGTTTTCCTTATCTATTAAGAAGGGGAAATGATATTTGTTCTAGCTGTTTCTTCAGAGCTTTAAAGTGCTGTATGTGTGAGGGGTTATGTGCCAGTAGAAATAAAAAATGTTCCACTTGGAGTCAGGAATACTGATTTCAGTCCACCTCAGACACTTATACTGTGCTCTATAGCTGTTAGTTATATAGGAACTGTATAACTAGAGAGCATGTTTTTCCACCTCTCAAAGCCTCACTTCCCTTATCCATAAAATGTAGCTAAGGGGCCAGTATGTGGTGCAGTTGAGTACCAGCCCTGGAGTCAGGAGAACCTGAGTTCCAATTCAGTCTCAGACACTTAACACTTACTAGCCATGTGACCTTGGGCAAGTCACTTAACCCCAGTTGCCCTGCCTTCTCCCCTCCAAAAAGCAGCCCCCCCCCCAAAAAAAAACCTTATAGCTAATAGTGCCTGTCTTACAGAGTTGTTGTGAGGCTGAAGTGACCCAGTATTGTATGGTGAGTATTTGGCAAACCTTAAAGATATATATAGATATCTATATATCTATATCCCCATATAGATAACATTCCAATAACAGACAAGAAGGAGGGTTAGACTTTAATAGACTTTCTCCCTTGTATCAAGTTAAAATGATCTAAAACCATTGTCCTATATATAAGGTGCTTCTATCACTTAATAAGCTCTCTGTTTCAAAGAGCACAGTATAATCAGTGATCTAGATCTTGGGAGAACCTGAACTGATCATCTGACTGTCTCTGACTTTATAAAGTAGATTCTTTTGCCTTGATTTCTCTTCCATGCCATATGATTGAAATACTTAGCCATCTTGTATAGCATTGTTATGAAGAGAAACAAGTGTGTCCCAGCAGGTAGGCAGAAAGACCCAGCTGAAGCTTTCTTAATCTTGACTGATTCAGAAGTTCATTAGCTGACTTCACTCTAACCACTAAATGATGGGACGCACTTGAATAGTAATAATTACTCCCATTTATATAGAGCTTTCAGCTTTATGAGTACCATCCCTTTAAGTAAAGCAGTTAAGAAGGAAATAAAGTATAATTATCTCTGGATCAATATGAACTGGATTGCCAGCCAACTGAAAGAAAAGCTGGGTAGCCCAGATCAGTTCAAGTCTTTGTTGAATGCACATTGTGTTGTTCTCAGGGGACTAAAAGAGACCTAAAACATTCCCCATGCTCAAAACATTAATAGTCTCCTTGGAAGAAACAAGACATTTCTTCAAGAGTGGCACAAAATAACTTTAGCGTATGTAGCACCAATGCAATATTTATAACACCCACGATCACAATGAAGACCATGGTTATAAGTATTATGTGCATTCGATTGCAAAATATACCAGATTCTCCAGACAGAGGAAGAAGTAAAGGATTTATTTAGACACTAGAAAACTGAATCCCAAAACCAGTAAGCCAATTCCATCATAGTACCAAAGATATTCAGAAACTGTAATAACGCTGAGAGCCACAGCATCCTTCAGCCTTCCCACAAACCAATACAAGATCAATATTTACCCACAGATGTCTGTCTCCTTACCTGAGGTCCTCTGTCCTCCACCATCTTGCTTGCTCCTGTGGACTCTGCTTCAGCAAAACTCCTCCCATCACAAGCTCCATGTGACTACATTCAGCCTATTAGGGGGCAAAGTTTACTTTCAAAGCAGGGGAGCTCTTCAGACTACCCCCTTAGGTCTATTAAGGGGCAGGGAAGATCTTCAAATTCTTATTCCCATTATAGCATAGTACATGAGAGCATGTGATCAATGTCAGAGTGATGGGCATTGACAGAAAGTTCCATAGAAGAAAAGAATGTGGAGAAGTTGGAGAACACATAAGGGATAGGACCTGGGTTGGAGCCCGGAAGAGAGGTTAGATTTGTAGAGAAGGGGGAAAGGTATTGTAGATCAGACAAATGATTTGGGTTCAAGGCAGAGGACTCTTAGAAAAGCAGCCTGCCATTGCCCTTTCTCCTTGATTGAGACCTGCCTTTGCCTCTGGCAGTCCCCTCAGAGCCCCTTATTTGGCTGCACTTTTATCCTTCCCTGCTTTCCAGACATCCCTCTGACTGCCCCACATGGACACACATACACAGGACACAGCAGGGACCTTTTATTCATTTAAGCTGGAAATGATCAAGCACCACCTATACTGGTTGGCCCATCAGGAAGATAGGGTTTCATTTACCCTAGATCCCCCTTCCCATGAACCCACACACACTCCCAACTAGTCAAGTACAACAAATTGCTATAGGCCCTTGACAGCCACTCTGGAACCAGCAGCACAGAGGCTGAGAATTATAAGAGACCTTAGGAGATCTGGTCCATCCCATACCTGACAGAGAAGGCTATCTTTAACATCTCTTGACTTGTCTTTTAAAAGCCTTCTCTTAAAGATCTATTTACTGCTCTGTCCTTCTACTTGTTTTCATTTGGTCACCTGAATCTCAGTATCCCTTAGCATCCTTCTCTAGGTTCTGCAGACAGTGTCCTTTTTGCCTCTGTTTCTCTCTCACTCTGGACATGGCAAGTAGTTTTGGCCCATCTTCAGACGTGGCCATTAGTTGGATCCTAGCCTGGGGGGGACTTGGCCCCCCATGTTCAAGGTCCTGCCTCTGTCCTCTGGGTCACACTAGACCAGACAGAACAGTTCCCTGCTGGAACAAGCACTTTCTCTGTGTCATCATGGCCAGCTAGAATCCTGAGAAGATACTGAGGAAGTAAGTTTTGACAGGGACTCTGACAGTCATCTTCAGGTGGCAGTAAAGATTTCTTTCCCAAGGAATGTCTCAGACTGAGAGCACACAGATGCAATCAGGTGTAAGCAAGGAAGGCAGCCTGTCATGGCAAGGCTCTTGTGGTTTGGGAGAATGACCTGATTATAGGGAATGGAATTATATTCTGATTTGAAACTTTTTAAGTGCCCAGAACTAAGTGGCACAGTAGATAAAACACTAGTCCTGGAATCAGGAGGATCTGAGTTCAAATCTGATATCAGACACTCACTAGCTGTGTTGACCCTGGGCAACCCCAATTGACCTACCCCCCCCTCAAAAAAACCAAACAAACATTCTTTCAACAGGGAAAAAGAAGCTACATCAGACTAGAATGTTTAAGGATAACTTATGTTCTATAAAAGTGCCGAAGGGTAGTGTACATGAGGTAATAGGACACAACAAAAATATGGCTTGGAAAATTCCTAGGATATTATTGTAGGTCAGGCAGACCCATGTGGTGTTACAGGTTCAGAACTGGAACAAAATGAGACACAGACCATTTACAGTTAACAAAATGAGGTTGACTTAGCCATGGCAGGGAAAGGAAGAGTCAACAAAGATCCAGCAATGACTCATTTAGCTTGGCCTCAGTTTCCTTGCCTCTGGATTGGCCATGCTGGCCTGCTTGAGAAGTCTAAAGGAAGTACCTGCTAACTCCTCTGTTCTGGTTTTTTGTGTTTTTTTAATTGGTTTTCTCAACTTTTAGGAAAAATATTAATAAAAGAGATCTTGTTTCTTAAATCTCATAAGCCGTGAATCCCTTTGATATGGGTTTAATGGGGGGAGGAGGCAAAAAAAGAAAAATTTGAACTTGAGGTAGTCAAGTAACATAGAACCAAGACTGCTGGCCTAGGAGTCAGGAAACCCTGAGTTCAAACATTTCCTTACTTGGTGAGCCTGGACAATTCCTTTACCTTGCCCAGCCTCCGTTTTCACATCTGTAAAAAGAGGATAAATAATAGTGACTACAGTCTCTGTCAGCCAAACCAAAATAGACTGAAAGCCATTGTTTCTAACATTGTGCATTTGGCCTAACTCATTTTGTACCTCACAAATTATTTATACCTCACATGATCAGAAAAATTAGAGAATGACATTGTGGGAGTTATCAGGTTTTGTTGTTGTTGTTTTTTTTAATAAAGGTAATGATGAGACTGTTAGTAATATTTAGTCAAAAAAGGAGGAATTGTCTAAGCCTGCTTTTCTGGCTATGGAAAAGGAGAATGAGAGTCTTTGCCACTTGACACTTATTCTCCCAAGACTGTCAGTTCATGTCATTTTCTTTCATTTCATAGAGGCAGCACAGCATAGGCTCAGGGTCAGGAAGTCAGGGCTTAATCGTGTGACACATACGGTTATTTGACCCTAAGCAAGTTACTCAGTTTTCTTTTCTGTGTGATGACGATAACAACAGCACTTGACCCTAAGTTGGGAGCCTTAAACAAGATATGTTATATAAAGTGCTTTGCAAAATCATTGAACAATGCCAAGGATTTTGGTAGAGATGACTTTCTTTTCTGGATCTTCTGTAGGTGTGATTGTAGTACCTGTAGGAGCAGTGTCCAAATTGTACCAGGGATTGCTTTCCAGTATGACGGCTTCAGGCATTGATGCTCCCAGGGCTCTTGGTTTCAGGATACTGGACTGTTTCCATGAAGGTGTGAGGGAAGATGGTTGGTGGTCAAGGTGGTAGCAATAGTATTTTCATTCTCCCTGGCAGACTGTAATCAATCTAAGCCCTTGTTTTGGACCCTAGGTGAATGTCTAGGCAATACCAAAGTTCCCCCCACACACTTTTTAAAAATCAGGTTATCTTTAGACTAGACAGGGGACACATCTGGCAGGGACCTTTCAACAAGCAATTATTATCCAGTGCTGGTTGTTTTAAGCCATTCAGTCGGGTTCCTTACTACACCCCTGGAGGAGAGCAGTAATCATTCAAAGGCAGCCTGCTCCCAGGCCCTTGTTACTGAATGGTTAATTGTGTATATGGATCCAGAGTTTACTTGGCAGGTTTCACCATTAAATCACAGACAAACAACAAAAAGACCAGCTTTGCCTCAAAAGAAAAAAAAAAGTTCCCTCTTCAAAGTTCTTTGCATTGATAAGGAGCCCAGTCCAAAGTTTGGGATGATTCTATTATGAGGAGACGCATGCCTTAAGCAATCTCTTTCAGGAATTTCTAATTAGTTGAAATTATGGGGGTGGTGGGAGTAATGTGTATGTGTTGGAAGTGGAAGGTGGGGAAGGCCATATGTTTGTATTTTTGTGTCAAACCCTAATCTCCTTTTCTGGATCCTGAAATTTTAAAAATTCTTTCTTTCCTCAGAGATGAATTAACTAAAATGTTTCCTTTTTCTGTGAGTATGCCTCCAGTCCCTGCCATAGGATTTAGCACAAAAAGGGACATTAGCAATCATTTTCTCCAGCCCTGTTATTATTGAGTCATTTTCAGTCTTCACTGACTCTTGTGACCCCATTTGGGGTTTTCTTGGCAAAGATCCTAACATGGTTTGCCATTTCCTGTTCCAGCTCATTTTACAGATGAGGAACTGAAGCAGAAACAGGTTTAAGTGATTTGCCCAGGGTCACAGAGCTAGTGAGTATTTGAGGCCAGATTTGAACTTGAGAAGATAAATCTTCCTGACTCCAGGCTCAGGTACCACCTAGCTGCCCTCTTCATTTTACAGATAAGGAAACTAAGGCCTGAGATGGAGTGAAGAACTCCGGGTTGAAAAGTGGTAAGTAGCAAAGCCCAGCCCAATCTTCTCTCAATCTAGTACTTTGTTCACTCCCCCACACTTTTTATCCTGTCTCATTCTTGTTCATGGCTTGCCTTACATCTTCTCTGGAAGAGGAGTCTAATGGAAGCATTCCTCTGGTTCTATTCACATTTTCATCCTCATTTTTTGGTAGCGCAAATGGTGTTTTAAGTTTATCCAATCCACAGTAGTTGAGTTTATTTTCCTCAGGGACACACTTTAGAAACCTGTGAAGTCACAAGAAATGTGAGCCCTGAGTATGTGTTTATTTTAAAGTTCATTCTGTCAGGCAGCCAGGGACCCTGGTACCAGGGAGTGGCAGCCCTTGCTTATGACACTCTCCATGGTATAGCTTTTGTCTGGTCTCCCACTTGTTCATTATCTTTATCTCATACCCAGCTGCTTTTCTTTTGTTCATTGGCCCTTCCCACCTTGTCTGTCCTCCAGTCAGTCAGACATCTATATATTATGTACCTGCTGCAGTTCCAGAACTATGTTGGAGCCCTGTGATGATGTGAGAGGAATAGGGGAGCTAGATGTAGTAAAGGCTTAGGCTTGTTGTATCACTCACTGAGCCCTGGATTTGAATCCTGCCTCTAATATTTAGAGGCTCTGTGAACCGGGACAAATCAGTCTGTTTTTCTGGAGGTCACTTTCTTCATCTTGGAAAATGAAAGGCTTGGACAGATGGTTTCAGAGGTCCCTTCCAGCTCTAAAATCTTGGGATCCTATGATTTTCTCTGATCCTGGGAAATTCTTTTGGACTGTGTACCTGAAATGGATGTCATCTGTAGATGAGTGCATCATAGTGAGTGCATTGTTAGAGAACCTTTAGGCCTTTCTATCAAGAGATTCCACCTAGTCCTGAAGAGCTGGGCAGCAGCCTGGCTGCCCTTCTTCCTCCTCCTCCCCGTCCCCCTCCCCTCCCCCTCTCCCTCTCACTCTCCCTCTCCCTGAAGAACATTTAGCTATGACAGAGGATGACTCGTGGATGCTGCTCAGAGAACTCATGGAATCCACATGGCAAACATTTAGTCACTTGAGGTTAGGTAACTCCTAATAGTTTCCTTTAAAGATACTTGCCTGTAAATGAACTGTCAGTAAGGTTCTTTTCCTGTTTCTGGAATCTGCCTTCATGGAAATTTCATGGCGTGTTTTTAGGACAAGGATCTTGATCCATTCATTTCTGTTTTTAGCCTTATTTGAGAGGCAGAATGATTCTGTGGGAAAGAGCTGGGGATTGGGGTTAAACACTTGGGTTTGAATCCTGGCTTTGTTTTTTGTCACTTATTGGCTATGTGACCTTGGACCCTTAGCTGTTGTATGGTCTTGAGCATATTAATTTATTTCTCTAGGTCTCCATTTTCTCATCTGTAGAATGAAAGGGTTGAACTAGATAACTTGAAAGGTCACATCCAGCTCTAAATCTATTATGCTGTTACATTTTGGATTGTTTTTCCTTCTCATCCATTTGGGCTTGATCATTCTGTATCAGATTACACTTCCTTGGATTTTAGGCCCTTGCCATTCAGTCCCCACCCCCATCAAAGTTTTCACCTTTCCTAACTTCATTCAGTTTTTCTAATTGAGTGATATGTCTTTAATCATTTTTGTTGTATTCTCCTGGCTATAGATACTTTCACTTCTATAGGATGTCCATTTAGAGCTTCACATATAGTAGCAGCTTAATAAATGTTGGTTGATTTGTGAATTCCATATGCCCCAAATAATCCTGAATCCACTAAGCTCTTTTTCCCTAATCTTCATGATCTTCCTTCAGTCCTACCTTTTGGAAGAAAGTCTTTATAGATGAGTTGGGACATTTCAGCTCCCACCAGAATCTGTTTCTGTGACCCACTAAACAGTTACTTAGGACTCTTTATCATAGAAGGTTAACAGGTAGGTCACTTGATTGTTTTTTACCTCGACATCCTATATGTATCTAGATTTTAGATTTTCCTAATAAAGGAACCACTTAAAGTGTGTTCTTTACAGTGCCTAGCATATTTTGAATATGTAACAAAGAAAGGAAAGGGAGGTGAGGATGGTAAAAGTTAGAAGTTTTTTTAAAGTTCAACCCCATTATCTAGTTGGTAATGTCCATGTTGGCTGAGGACATACTGTCACCATCCTGTTGTGAAGGCATTATGACGTACATATCACTTGAGAAGAATATGTAGGGATTTGCAAGGGGAAGTCATACATGGCAGGGTGAGGAGGCGTTTCTGTGGTTGTCATTTTAGAGAGTGGAGAGTATGAAAAAATTTTGTGTGGCTCATTTAATGAATACATAAAATGATACATGTGTTCAGGAAACCAGGACCCATGTGTTCAGGGACTTGCTTCATTAAATGACTTTTTTCCTTCAATGTAAAATTATACAAATTTGTGCCAAATATGAATGCTGAATATTTTGGCTTTATTTGACTGCTGCCTCCTTGAATGGAGAAAGTGCTAAACCAGGTGGGAAAAATTAGTCACCAACAAGTTGTGCTCACCAAGTATAGTTCATTACCCTACCACTCCATCTTCCTGAGCAGTGGTACATTTTTAACCAAATGCTGAGTAGGTATCTCCTTTCTCATTCATAGCAAGTAGAAAATGTTACTGAACAAACTGCAAAATTACAGTCTTATTAAGACCATGGAAAATGGAACCTATTTTAATTGTTAAAAAACCTATAGAAGTTGTATACTGCCCCTTTTGCACCCCAGCTTCAAAACTTGTGTTACCTGTGCATTTCATACAAAATGACTGGTGCATGGACAAGGGCTCATTGACCAGAATCTGCCTGAGCAAGCCTAGGCATTGGGCTCTTTTTGGCTCTTCAGATAGTACCTGGAACTACAGGCTGTGTGTGTGTGTGTGTGTGTGTGTGATGGGGGAGGGGGAGAGTGACACACAGATAGGTGTACAGCAGCAGTTCTCAACCCGTGGGTCGCGACCCCTTTGGGGGTCAAAAGACGCTTTCACAGGGGTTGCCTAAGACCATCAGAAAACAGATATTTCCGATGGTCTTAGGAACTGAGACACCACTCCTCTATCCCTCTCCAGGCGGGTCTGCCCACATGCAAATATACACCCACATACAAGTATTAAAGGGTTGCAGCATTAGGAAGGTTGAGAACCACTGGTGTACAGTGTGGTGTTACCATAGTAAACAGCTGGTGATTTTTTTCTATAATAGCAAGTTGATGAAAATTATGCATTTTACCAATTTAAATGTTTATTTCCCCAGGGGAAAACTTCCAGATTGTTGAGAAAGCAGCATGGCCAAGTCACTTAAATTCTCTTGAGTTTCCTCATCTGTAAAACGGGTCTAATTATACCTCAAGTGCCTGTTTCACAAGGCTGTTGTGAAGCTTAAATGAGACAATTGTATTTTAAGGATTTTGCAAACTTTAAACTACCATAAAAATGCTAGTTACTATGATTTTAGGTCTGCTCAGTCTTCTAGTATATTAGGAAGGAGGGAAACACACATTTTTTTTTACCACGAGCAAATCATTTATTATTTTATTTATTTTCTTGTTTACATCATTCATTTCCACGAGATTTTGAGTTACAAATTGTCTCCCCGTCTTTTCCCTACCCACAACTCCAAAATAACCATCCCCCTGTAAAGCCCCTCCCTTAATCTGCTCTCTCCTATGCCCTCCTCCATCACCCCTCTAACTTTCTGGTAGGGCAGGATGGATTTCCCTACTCCAGTGCCTGTATATCTTAATTCCCAGTTGCATGTAGTTAATAATAATTATATATATGTATATATATATATTTTAAACGTTTGATTGTAGAACTTTAAATTCTAGATTCTTTCGGTTCCTCCCTCATCACCTGCCCCCACTGAAAGGACAAGCAATTCCATACAGGCTGTACATGTGTAATTACGCAGAACATCTCCACAGTGGAAATATTGTGAGACACTGATTATATGTCCCTCCTTCCTATCCTGTCCCCCCAACCCTTGTTCTATTCTCTACCCTGTTACTGTCCCTTTACAGAAGTGTGTGCTTCCAGCAGCCCTCTCCCCAACCCTGCCCTCCCCTCCATCATCCCACCTCTCATCCCCATCCCCCCTATTCTCCTGTGTGTCAAGATTCCCAGTTTAGAGTTTATGTCATTCCTTCCCTAAGCCAAATTCAATGAGAGTAAAGTTGACCCTTTCCTTTTTGCCTTCTTATTCTTCCCCTCCATTGTAAAAATTATCCCTTGACTCTTCTCTATGGGATGATAACCCGTTCTGTCTCTCCTTGTCTCCTCTCCTTCTAATCCTCTCCCACCTCAGAATTTCACCTTGTGCCCTCTCTGAACTCATAAACACACATACTCAGATATGTATTCATACACTTATGCCCTCCTATATAGACATATGTGTAGGTATACACATATGTGTATATATACATTTGTACTCCCTTCACTTATCCTCATATTGAGAAAAGTTTCATAAGTTACTATTATTGTTTTTCCATATTGGCATGTAAATAGTTCAACTGTGATAAGTTCCTATGATTTCTTTCCCATGTTTACCTTCTCATGCTTCTTGTGTTTGAATGTCAGATTTTCTGTTCAGTTCTGGTTTTTTCAGCAAGAATGCTTTAAAGTCCTCCACCTCACTGAATGACCATATTTTCCCCTGGAACATTATACTCAGTTTTGCTGGGTAGGTGATTCTTGGTTTTAATTCTAGCTCTCTGGAATATCATATTCCAGGTCCTTCAATCCCTCAATGTAGAAGCTGCCAGATCCTGGGTTATCCTAATTGTGTTTCCACAGTATTCAAATTGCTTCCTCTTGGCAGCCTGTAATATTTTCTCCTCGATCTGGGAACTCCGGAACCTGACTATAACATTTCTAGGAGTTGTCTTTTGGGGATCTTTTTCAAGAGGTGATTAGTGAATCCTTTCAAGTTCTATTTTGCCCTCTGGTTCTAAAATATCAGGGCAATTTTCCTTGAGAATTTCTTGAAGGATGCTTTCTAAGTTCTTTTTTGATCATGGTTTTCAGGTAGTCCAATAATTTTTCAATTGTCTCTCCTGGATCTATTGAAACACACATTTATTAAGCACCGGCTATGTGCCAGGCACAAATATTCACAACTTTGAGAGTTAAGTGATGTTATTTATCCCCAGTTTACAGTCTAGGAAACTGGGGAAACAGAAATTAAGTACCATGCCCAGAAGCTGTACAGCTTGTAAGGGTCTTGAGATCTAATTTTGAATTCAGGTCCTCTTGACTCCAAACCCATTGCACCATTGGGCTGCCTCTATCACATTGCAGAAATGTTCACCCTTCACTGAAAATATAGAGATCATTTTGCTTCCACAACTCGTTTCTTAAATAGCTATCCAAATGAAGCTCATGGTAGGGCAGAGATGCCACTCAGAAATGCTGCTGACCCATTCTGCCATTCTCTTTCCAGTATCCTGTGCTAGATGAGCCAATAGCAGAAGCCATCTGTATTATCGCAGACACAGATAAATGGAGTGTCCAGGTAGCTACAAGCCAGAGGAAAGTGATGGACAACATGAAACTAGGCCAAGAGGTCTTGGTGTCAAGTCAGGTGTCCAGTTTACTACAGTCCATTTTACAGCTTTATAAGCTTCGCCTTCCTGCTGACTTTGTAAGTATTGGTCTGTAAGCCTCTCTTGGGATGGGTGAAAATAATGTTGTTTGGCCTGGTGTGAACTTTCCAAAGATCCAGTGTTTAGAATACAATTTACCACTTTTGGTAACATGGTAAATTAACGTATGAAGGACCGCAAAGTCTAGCTTAGAGTTGGTTAAAGGAAGAGATTTTTGGAATAGTAACTCTTCAGTGCAAAAAGTATCATGCTAGGCATATGAAAACTTTTTTCTTAAGATAGCCATTGAAGGAAGGGAAAGATAGACAAAAAACAAGTAAAAGATTGCCGTGGATAGTCTAGTCTCTGGTGTGTCACAGGTCTGCCTTGTTCATGGGCTTGCCACATTTGGAAAAGTCTAGTATGTAATACAAAGGAATGGAGAGTTCATTGCTCAGCCATTTTCAGTAGACTTTCAGGGCAGCCATTCAGCTATTTGTATTTAAAAACAAACTCAACATATAGATTTAAAACTTAACTCTGCAGATGACAAGGAGGCAGTATAGTACAACAGAAAAGGTTCTAATCCTGGCTGTAGCACTAGCTACTTCTGTGACCTCAAGCAAATTATTCAACCTCTCTGACCCTCAGCTGGGGAAAATAAGAAACAGGCTTTCATGTAGGCCATGCTTGAGAAGCATTTGGAAAGAAACAAGGACTTTAACAAAAGGAGGGGAGGAAAGAGTTCATCCCAGGCATGAGGAACAAGCCAATACAAAAGCAGACACTGAGAATGGGGTAGCATGTATGAAAAACAGAAAGAAGGCGACGTTAGCTGAGCACAGAGCTCATTTAAAACATTGGAAAAGGAGATCAAAGACCTGATTGTGAAGAGTTTTTGAAAGCCAAAAATAATTACGATAGCTAACATTTATGTAGTGCTTACTATGTGCCAGGATCTATGCGAGTGCTTTACAAACATCTCATTTGATCTTCACAACAGCTCTGTGAGATAAGTGCTGTTATCATCCCCATTTTACAGATGAGGAAACTGAAGTAAATAGATCAAATGACTTGCCTGTGGTCACACGTCTACTAAGTGACTTCAATTTGACCTCAGGTTTTCTGCCTCTAGCTGCCCAAAAATGAGTTGATATTTGATCCTAGAGGTGATAGGAATCCACTGGAATTAAAGTAGGTGCATGATTTGGTCAGAACATGTATTTTAGGAAAATCTCTTTGGCAACTGGATTGGGGAGGCGAGTTATTTGGAGTAAGGAGTTGAAGACAGTGCCAGAGTTGTGAACCTGTGTGAGCAGAAGGATGGTGCTATATTTAACAAAAACAGGGAAGTTTAGAAGAAGGGAAGGTTTGGAGGAAAATTTGGACTTGTTGCATATGAGATGTCTACAGGACATCTGGTTTGAAATATGTATCTAATCCCTCCTTCCTGTAGAATGTAAGTCCTTTGAGGGCCCAGGGACTTGTTTTCACATTTCCTTTGGCTCTGCAGTGCCTTGCACATCAAGGCACTTAAATACATGCTTTGCTGTACTGGTGTGGATTGCCTTGGTCACAGGTCACAACAGAACAGGGGGCTCAGGTCTCATCCTTCGACCCCAGTCAAAGGACACTTTCTTCCCTCCCTCCCCAGAAGCCCTTCTGTCGTGAAAGAATTTTTCCCAGGAAGCAGGATTGCCTTCTTTAGTTCACTTCAAGGAACATAATGAAGGACTTCTTAACATCAGAAAAAGCATTTTATTGAAATTCAGAATTATTCAACCTAACAGTGTTTGGATTAGAGGATCTTCTTAGGATCTTCTTTCAGCCAGGCTGTCACTTGTGCAGCTTTTATGAGGCCCAGTGTCAGGAGTACGAGTTGTAACTAAATCTTTAACAAGTTCAGTTGTTATGATGCTGTCGATACTTTTTTTCTGTGAGGGGAAGAAAGTGTACAAAGCTTTAAATATATAACTCAGCTTTAATGTGTTCAGATTGAAAGTATACATCGCTATTTAATAGTTTAAATGACCTTTCAGTAGCTAATCAGCATTGTTTTAAAAATTAATTATTTGAACGAAGTGCTTGTAATTTTGTAACACAAAGGGTCAGGTTATTGTCTACTCAGTATGTGTTTCTGTGTTTGATGAAACTGCTTGTAGAAAACAAACAAAAACCATTCCTTTTTATGTGAAAGCCTGATGGTGAGATTTTAAGCACTTAGAGTTCAACTCAGTTTTTTCACAGTTTACTGAATAATCATAATAATCCTGGGTCTCTGACCTATATAACATTAAAATCAGTTTTTAGGAAGCATTCACTGTTTATTATTGCATTTTACTGTTGTACCACTCTTCTGAGGTAGGAGTGGCATGCAGTATCCATAACACATTATACTCTATTATGTTACTATGTTTGTATTCATTTGCTTGGTGCTTTCATTAACTCCTCTGGGTTCAGTTCATCTTTTTGCAGATCTGTCTTCCAAATCCTGGGATATACCCAGCTCTAGGCTCTCTTCTGAGCCCTAGTCTCACATCACCGTCTGTCATTTTGGATATTCTGCAGCCATTTCAAACTTAGCGTGTTCAAAACAATTCATTCTCTTTTCCCCCTCCTTTTACCCAGTTGTTGCCCTCTTCTGAACTCCTCATTTTCTCAGTCCATCTATCCAATCAGTTAGTAGACCTTGTTACTTCTACCTCCACCTCTTGTCTTTTTCCTTCTCTCCCTTCAAAGAGCCCCCACCAAGTCCAGGCCAGGAAATCAAGAAATTGACCAGTGAAATAGGTTAGATACACAATATACAAAAGCAAACACTAGTGCTTGACAAAGCTTCAAAGATCCTGGCTCTTGAGGTAAGAGCTCACTATTCAAGAAAAAGTAAGTGTAGACAAACATTTTACACCATATATCCTTATAAGCTCCAAATCAGTACATGAGTTAGATATAATGGGTAATATCATAAAGAAATTAGATAAGCAAAGAAGGAAATACTTGTCAGATCCTTGGGTAAGGAAAGAGTTCCTGACCATATCAAAGATGGAGAGGTTGATATGAGGTAAAATTAGCAGGGTTTATTACATAAAATTTTAAAAGTTTTTGGAAGAATCTATGCAGCTAGTTTCTCTAAGAAATATCTCATTTCTAAGACATATAGGGAACTGAGTCAAATTTATAAGCCATTCTAAAGTTGATAAATGGTCAAGAGATATGAACAGGCAGCCTTCAGAGGAAGGAACCCAGACTATTAATATCTGTATGAAAGAAATGTCATATCACTCATAATTAGAGAAATGTAAATTTAAACAACTTTGAAGTTTCATCACCTATGATCAGATAGGCTAAGATGACATAAAAGTAAAAAGACAAATGCTAGGGGTGAATAGGTGGCACAGTGAATGGAGCACCAGCCCTGGAGTCAGAAGGACCTGAGTTCAGACACTTGACACACTTACTAGCCATGTGACCTTGGGTGAGTCACTTGACCCCAATTAATTGCCCTGTCTTCCCCCACCCCCAAAAAAGCAAAAAAAAAAAAAAAAAAAGACATGCTGGAGGGGCTGTGGGAAAATAGGGATACTAATGCACAGTTGGAGCTGTGAACTGGTCTGGCTGTTACGAAAAGCTATTTGTAATTATACCCCCAAAAGCTATTAAATTGCATACCTTTTGACTTCGGAATACACCACTAGATCCTGACCCCAAACAGATCAAAGAAAGGAAAAAAAGGACATATATGTACAAAAATATTTATAGCGGCTATTTTTGTGGTGTCAGAGAATTGGAAACTGATGGGAGTTTCCATCAGTTGGGGAATAGCTGGATGTGTCCAGGTATATAAAGGTGATGGAATACTCTTGTACTATAAGAAATGATGATGGAGATGGTTTCAGAGAAATCTGGAGTGACTGGAGTGAACTGATGTGACCTGAAGTGAGCAGCACAAGGACAGTTTATGTCATAAAAATTACAAATAGCTTTCAAAGACTTGGGAACTCTGATCAGTACAATGGCCACTCATAGTTTCACAGGACTCATGTTGAAACTCCTTAGATACTATACACTAGCTGTGTGACCCTGTGTAACCCTGCTTGCCTCAGTTCCTCATCTATAAAATGAGCTGGAGAAGGAAATGGCAAGAAAACACCAGACAGGGTCATGAAGAATGTGCACATGATTGAAAATGACTAAACAACAACAAATATGATGAAACGGGCCGCCCACTTCCCGACGGAGAGGCAGTGGAGTCAGAGAGCAGACTAAGACTTTTTATTTGTTTTGTTTGACTAGATAGGTTTGTAACATGAGTTTTGTTTTTCTTGCTTTCTCAGTAGGGGGTGAGGATGGTAGAAGTGAAAGAATGTATACCTGTAAATTAAATTAAATTAAATAGAATTTCAAAAAAGAGAAAAACTATAATAACCCTGGTAAGAAGTGAGGATTTGAAAGGGAGGAAAGAAGGCAGGCATTGTCCTAAGTTTAGTTTTATAAACATTATCTCATTTGATCCTCACCACAACCTTGGTTACAGTGAATAGAGCACCAGCCCTGGAGTCAAGAGGACCTGAGTTCAAATCCAGCCTCAAATACTTAACACCTAGTAGCCATGTGACCTTGGGCAAGCCACTTAACCCTAACTGCCCTGCCTTCCCCCTTCTAAAAAGCAAAAAAAAAAAAAAAGAGAAGTAGGTACTATTATTCTCATTGTACAGTTGAAGACACTGAATTAGACAGAAGTCACACAACTAGTGTCTGAGGCTGCATTTGAATTCACCTCTTCCTGACCCCAATTCCAACACTTTTTCCATTGCACCTCCTAGCACCAGAATGTGCAACAGATCTATTGCAAAGGCACTGGATAGTTGGAGATTAGCAGGACAGAACAGTTGAAAGTCACACGAACCAGGATGGTGACTAGCACATCCTTGAAGTGGCCAACTACAGGCTCTGAACTGGGTGGAGAGTCATGTGAGGCCAAGGTGTGATATGCTAGAAAAATAGAATGCAAAGAGCAAAAAGTTAGCCAGCCACGTGAACTGAAAACAGGGTCCACAAGTCTTCTGAGAGTGGAAGAGTCAAACGAAGGGAGATTGTTCTGAAAAGATTTCACTAAAATTAGCCAAACATTACATGAATTTGTTACCACCACACATCAATTACTAGGAAACATTTTCATCCATCTAATACTGTGTGTTTCAGTCTCAGCAAATGTGGGCGTGGGGAGAATTCTTTCTTTTTATTCTAGAGTGATTGATCGCCTCAGCTGGAAAAGATGAACATTTCCAAACATAAGTATTAATTAAACGCATTACCATGAAAGTCACAGGAAGAATTGCTTATAGGAAAATTTACTCCAGTAATCCAATGAATCTGTGTTCTCCGTGATGTTAGCATTTCTTCCTAACAGTATAGACTGCCATCTGTCTGTGCCTGTCTACCCTAGACTTCTGCTGTCCATGTTCTCCCAAGGTTCTACTAGACGTGCTGGGATTCTTCCTTTTCTTGAGAGGGGAATGGGATGCCAGGAGAGCATTTTGGACTGCCCAATGGCTATTCTATTGTGAGCCCATCTTTCTTTATTGTTGGACATTTCTTTGATGGCATCCTTTACAGCTCTTCTCCTTCATAATTCTTTGCCTGGGACATGTCACAGCTTGCGCTTGCCCACTGTCTGCCGAAGTCTTCAGGTTCTTTGCTGAAGATACTCAGATCCCTGTGTCAAAAATAGAAAAACTTGCCTCTGGTGAAGGACACAGATGGTTGATGTTCTCTAAAACAAAAGGGGAAAATGAAGTTGGCTCTAATTCCCAGGATAGTGACTTCCTGGCTCTTCTTAATCATTATTAAAAACCTGGTTAAAATGCAACTCCTACAACATGAGTGCACCTAACATTACTGTGTGAAAACATTTCCTGGCTGTCAGGGAAGATAATTTTGCTATTTGTAAGACTGTGCTTAAAACAATAGTGTCTGGGCCTCACTTGTGTTGAGTTTCTTTGTTTAAGAAAGAGATATGGGGAAGAAGCCACATTTTGTTGTTTTCATTTCTGGTGGTGATAACACTTCAGCAGTGCTACCCTTGGCACTGCCAGTGTTTGCATCCTTATGGAGTATGAGCCACAACCTGCAACAGGACCCTCACCTTTGTGTTGTTTTGGTTCCACAGTGCATAATGCATCTTGAGGACAGACTCCAGGAGATGTATCTCAAAAGCAAAATGCTCTCTGAGTATCTTCGAGGACACACAAGAGTTCATGTGAAAGAACTAGGAGTTGTGCTGGGGTAAGTAAATGCAGCGTTCCTTATTCATAAGAGCAAGAGCAGCCAGCTTTTATATGGCACTTGAAGGTTTCCAGAGCACTTAACACATCTCTCATGTCACACGAGCTTTCTAACCACCCTGTGAGTTAAGTAAGTAGTACACTTACTAGCATCCCAAACTTTCAAAGATCTTCGATAGACCAACCCTGTTATCTTGCTGATAGGAAAAACAAGTCTCAAGAAGGTCAAAGGGCTTTAGGTTTAAGGACCTCAGACTCCATCTCCTTCATTTTACAGATGAGGAAACTGAGGCTCTAGGAGATTCAGTGACTTGTACAAGGTTACTCAGGTAATAAGTGTCAGGCAGGATTGGAACCTAGATCTGCACTCAATCCTCACAGGTGCTCTTCAGAGTATTTCCAGTTTTCACAAACCCTTATCCCACCCACTGGATCATGTTGTTCCTGTCATCTAGCCAGTCACTACCTCTATGTGACCTCAGCACTCACATACAAGCATTAAGTGCCTATGATGTGTGGCAAGGACTGAGGTGAGTCAGGTACAAAGAATGAAACAGCCTCTGTTCTCAAGAAGCAAGTGCAGGCATTTTTACAGTGAAACCCAAGCTTTCAAATGTGAGATGAGACTTCTTGCCCTGAACAACAACCTCCTAAAAGTCCATCGCCTTTGAATTCATCAGAGTTGTCTCCTAGCAGGGATCAGCTAGGTAGCACCCCCAGGGTGAGGGGTGTGGTTCAGGGTTACATACATGTCTTCCCTTCCCTGGGATGTTGTCATCATGGAACAGGCGAAAATGACTCCCACTCAGTCTGCCCCTGTAGAGTAATTTTGGGCCGAGCCTCAGCACAAGATGTCACTGGGAAGCAGCAGATTGTGTTTACAGCATCTTCCTAGAGGAGGGGGAGGGGAACAGAACTCAGTGTTCAGTGGCTCCATTGCTGCCTACTTCCCACATGCTGTACTGCTCCTAACATAGGCCACTGCCAGGCCCCTAGTCCTTAGGTGTGGCTTACTGAAAAACCTGAGTGCAAGTTGTGTCTCCTGCATCCCTTCATGCTCTTGCCCTTCTTCTCACTACATACAGACACAAAAAAGACAACTCCTGAATTTAAGTTAGATTAAGTGGATAATAGTATTAAATGTGTATATAATTTGTTGAGGTAAAGAGGTAGAATTGTTTTTTTCCTTTCAGAGATCTCCTTTGGGGAATAGTCTTAAATTGTGGGATGGCCTCCATTTGGCCTGGTTCACAATGTGCCCGGCCAGTCAGTACGCCCACAGACGGTGGACATCTTGTATTCTTAGAAGCTTGTGACCAGCTGACAGTCAGTTAAGCAAGTGGTTTTTCTCCTGTTCTCCTTTGAATAATTTTTATAAATCTGCCTGGAGAGTTTCATATTGGACTTAATATACATCAGATTTGCAGGTGGCAGTTTGCCCTGCACCACTAGCAGCAGTTACCTTCCTTGGCAATGTTTGCCTCTCCTCACTAAAGCATCTAACTTGTAGTGGGGGCGGTTTTGTAAATTGGGAAGCTGAATGATGCTGTGTTTGATATGTTCAAATAACTTGGTCTCTAGCCTTCATACACTCCTGCCAATCATTTCATCTTCAGTGTCCAGGAAAAGTGACTGACAGTGATAAATTAAATAAGTGCTATGCCTGAGGGAGATATAGTTATTACAGTTGGTTTGTTTTATCTCAGAATTTCCTGTCATATGTTTTTCTCACACATGTAATTTTTTTTAAAATAATGCCTATTTTTGAGGTGTTTGTCCATTTAACTCTTTCTCTGTATCCTGCTTTCCTAGATTAATACTTCAACTAGTTCTGTTTCCTTATGTTTTCCTCTTCCCAGGTGTACCTTTTGTACCTATGGAAGTGTTTACCTAGCACCTGTCATTGAGGTAGAAACAATTCAGAGTGAGATGAAGCATCTCTTCCTCTTAGACCTTCACCTGGGAAAGTGCTCTGTGGGCCAACTAATTGGGAATCTTTATTTTTACTTTCTTTTTCTCCAACAGCACAAGAAAAGCTAAGAGGAATTTTTGTCCTCTCTCTTCTGGATCTGCCAATATAGTTGCTGGAACAAATTGATCAACAATTAAGTGATAATTGCCTGTTAAAGACAGAGTGGTATAATGATTAGACAGCTGGCCTCAAGGCCAGAATGACAGGGGATGACACATAGTAGCAAAGTTACCCGAACCAAATTTTTAAACCAGTTCTCTAAGTTATGAAGAAGGTGCCAACTTGTATTAGTGGAAGGAATTTCGTCACCCAGGAATTCATTATGCCAGTGAAGACCCTGATCTGTACCAGCTGCTGTGTTGGTTTTACAAATATAAAGAAAAACAGTTTCTACTCTCAGAGAGTTTACAGCCTCTGACTAATCACCATCCAATCTTAAAGTCTGAGAAAGTTCTTAAATATTTGGCAGCCTTTGAACCAACACCATGTTACCTCCACTCTCCTACCAGATGGGTGGGCAAGGTCTTGTCCATTAGAAGATGTGATGTTCCTTTACTCATGTGTCTCTTGTCATCATCTGACCTGATGATAATTCACCTTATGTACCCAGTAAAGATCTGAGTCTTCTCCTGTATTCAGCAACTCCGTGCAATTTTTGAAGGAACTATTGTATACTCTTTCTTTTCCCTATCTTGATCCAAAGTCTATTAGAAGACAAAATCAGTAATGTGACTAAGGATATTGAGGGAGGTGAGATTTTTTTAAAAATTAGATTAATAAAATGTTATCAGGAAAACCAGATTTTAAATTTGAAGGATAGAATCATTGAAACAGATGAGCTTAGAACACCAGGAGAGATGGTGATGCCATTGACAGAAAAAGGGAATGAGAAATAAAAGTTTCTGGGGGTAGGTGCACATATGAAAATATCTATCCATTCATTCACATGTATTCAGATTCTCACTGTTTGAAGTTATAATTATGTAAAATATGGTCATTAGTTGTAGCCCAATGTAAATACATAGTGGGAATTTGAATGATTTAAGGAGATTCACTAATTGGGACCTACCTGTACAAATGTTCATACAAATAAGCAGGAGCTTCCCTTTGCAAACAGACAGTAGTCTGTTCTAGATAGTGTTTGTTTAAATGCCTGAATATTTCCAGCCTGTTGATTTCTTCTGGATGACATCTCCCTCTGTAGCAGAATGCTACCTTTGTTCTCTGTTTAAATGGTTTTTTTTTTATCTTTTTAAATTTTCAGGATTGAGTCTAATGATTTGCCTCTGCTGACTGCTATTGCTAGCACTCACTCTCCTTATGTTGCTCAAATACTCTTATAAGCTAAGTTCTAGACAGTTGTCTTCGGGACAAAACAACAACAAATGCAGAGACATTTGACTGGAGGATTGAGGCAAGCCAGCAGCCTTATCCTGAAGACAGGCTTTCCACCCCTGCCTGTTTGGTTTTGAAGTGGACCTTTCTTTAGAAGACTTTGGTTTACATGACTTAATGATATTCAGGTTCTTCTCTAACACTTTAGTCACCTATGGATTGACAGGAGGAGAAGGTGACCTTTAAAAAATGCAAAAAGGCAAAACAAACACTACAGCAAATGCTAGACTTTCAGTATGAACTGGCTTGTGTTACTTGGAGAGAAAAACGGATGAGCCAGACCAGCTGGTTCTTCTCCTTGCTGACTTTGGAGGAGGGAGCTGCCCAGTGTACAGAACATTCCTACAGCCAAGCGTTCCCCAGCCAGGAGGGGAGATACTGTCTGAGCTAGAGAAGGCATGTTGACTTGTTGTGCAGGCATGGGGAGAACAAGGACTCTGCAGTAACTGGCTGCTGGGATTTTTTTTTTCCTATGAGGCAAGAGGAGGAAAGCCACGTTTTCGTTGCCTTCAGAAGCTCTGATAGCGCCAACTGTCGCTGTTTTGATAATGAACACAAATGAGGATGCCTGTGGGGGGGATTTATTAGGGACTAGTTGTTTTAATTTCTTCTGGGAGGTGATATTGTTTCAGAGGCAAACCTGACTCAGATTTGGAATGGCCTGGGCACAGTGGTTCAAGAAACCTAAGAAGAGATCCAACATGGTAATGTGACCAAGATGTCCTCGGCAGCAGTCAAGTCCACAGTCCACAACCCTGTGTTACAACCTCGTGCTTTAGTGTTTTCAGCTGCCTTTTTTAAGAGAGGCCATTTACCCAAGTTATTGCTGGGAACTCAGGGAAGGATTTTGGGAGTAAATTCTTCCAGCCCAAATTACTTTCTTCCTGTAACAATTAGAAGTGACTCTCTTTACACTTTAAATGAGACAGCTAGCCTTTTGTGAAATGAGACCTTAAAATGACTGGGGAGAAATAATGTTTGAACATTTATGGACATCCTATTGTAATCCTACCAAGTTTTTGCACTATCATATCTGTGCCTTTCTGTCTCTAACACCCTAGTTCCTCCCCCTCCCACAAGAACCTTTGGATAATTGGTTCTGAAGTTTTCCCACACATAGAGTACCTCCATATAAAATCCCTTGTTCTTAAATGTTAACTCATTTCTTTGGTGTTTCAAATAACTATGCTTTTATGTTGACATTTTTTCAAAAAGGACACCTTAGTTTACTATCCATCAAGTAGTAAATGAGAAAAATTAGACACCCAAGATGAAAGGGGGCATTTTAAAAAAGCATTGAACACCAAAATTAATCATTTTAGTCAAAGCAATCAAAAAGCATCCATTCACCTTCCTCCTGCTCCCAGGCTAGAGTTAGGCACACTAGCAGAAGATGGTCCTAGTTTTTTATGCTACTTAATTCCCTATTCTTTCCATTTTCCCTAACAGCAATTCAGTAACATCTAGTTTGGAGCCAAGATGATTTAAAAAAAAAAAAAAAAAAGGCAAAAAACACACCACCAGAACAGAACAGTTAAGAGCCTAATCCCTGATCCCCGGCTGCCTGTCTGGCACATTGTCAGTGAGCCAGGCTTTGGTTTATTCTTTTATGGATTCATGTTCACTCTCTTTTTAGAAAAAGGATGCCAGCTGTAGTATGAGGAGAATTGGGGGGTGGAGTTACTTGTTAGGGATGGGCAATTGCTTGCTTTTGTAAAGGACCTTCCATTCTTTCTCTGAGATGTGAAATGTTTACCAGCTCATTATGACTCTTCTTTCTTTCTGTTTTCAAATCTCTACTCTGTGTGAACATTTCAAAGAGCAAAGCTCTATTCTTTTATTCTTACACTTTTGTGATTCCTGAGGAGAGACTTCAAGCTTTGTCTTTTTAAGTGCTTCATGGGACCACAAACCTTTGCTTGCTAGCCTTTAGGTGAGAAAAAAGGCAGTTCACCTGGCTCGACCATTTCTATCCAATACCCTCTCAGGAAATCAGCCAAGCCGATGCTTCTTCCTGCCTGTCCTGTCTCTTCATTCATCTTTGTCTTCCAATTTCTTTTCTTGCTCATTTTCTAATCCCCTTCCCTGCAGCTTCCAGGGTTCACATAAAATTCCCTTGCACAGTAGACACTAACCAGTATAACTGCAGTGTGTACATAGTGGCTTTCTGAAAAGCAAGCCTGTTTAATGCAACTCAGCATGAAAGGGGCCATCTTAACTGCCACCAGCAGCTTTAATGCTACCCTCCCCTTTGGTTTGAGCAGATTTATTTACCCTCTTAATTTATTTTTAAATTCCAAATTATGTAGTCTTTTTTGGTAAAGTGTCTATGCTAAAAACAACACAACAAAAAAAACTTTAGGTGGATCCTATATGGGTGTTTTGTCTCCCCCACACTCAGGATTCTAGTCAGTCCATATTCCTCACAACTGTTGCCTCCACAAACAGACCTAGAATGTTACTGCTGCTATTTTCAAATACTGCATTAAGGAAAAACACTCATACTTTCTTTTTGTCTTATTATTCAATTTCTTTCCAAACCAGAACAGAAACCTGTGACATTGTGTTGAAATCAATACTTTTTTTTTTCTTTTTAAGCCAGTGGCTTTATTCTAACTAATCCGAAGACTTGGCAGAGTCCTGGCTTTCTCCCATCCCCACTTCAAAAAGAAAAAGGAAAAAAAAAAACTACCTCAGTTGACAGGATTCCACCTTTTAGGGCTTCTTCAACTTTTTAAGTCTTACCTGTTGAGTGTAACTTTTGTAGCCTCTTGCTTCCTAGGCAAGTTAGTATGGCATGACGGGGCAGACGGTGTGTGTAAATGTCGTGGGGATGGCCCTCTTCATAGTATGTGTCAGTTTTATTTTTTAATAAATTGATAAGTAATATGAATGTAAGAGGAATTTTCGTGTGTTTAAAACTGACAGTAAAATAAAAAAAAATGTAGCTGAAAAAAAATCTGCAAAATTTCCAAAGCATATTATTCTTTTATCAGTGTTATAATAGCTTTTTGTACAAGCTGCAATCCATTTTTCTGAAGTGTGCTGTTTTTTAATGAAAGTGATTGTAATCTTTTCACATCCCATGAAACTGCTGTTTACACATTACTGACTTTTACAAGTTCATATTTTTCAAACCTAACTTTTTTGGAGGGAAGAAAATCCCTACTGCATTCAATGTGACTCAGCTGCTGTTTGGACTCTTCTAATGAAATACTGAGATTTTATAAAATGTATAGTCTCTAGCTTTTCATTCTAGTCACCTGGGTTAGCCATTGTCCGTGAAAGCAACCAGTAGAAAGGAACCCTGAAGTTCTATTAAATGTATAGTTTTTGCCACTAACCTGTATTTTAAAAAGAATTTTTCCCCCCATGGCTATTTTCCACTACTAGCATGGAAAGTCTACACCTGAACTCTAATTTAAAGATGTACATTTGGCTATTAACTTAAAAAGCAAAACCAACCCACTTGTATAAATTTACCTTGGGTCAGAGCTCCTGCACCTACTCCAACTTGCTGAATGTTACTGTTAACAGTGAACCATGCATCTTGGAAGAGAGAATGTGACATACTGAAGCTTCACTGGTTATGTAAACAGCCAAAAATTCTGGATTTTGCTATTATTGCATCTCTTTTGTGACAGACTGAAAGGATCTTATTTTTTGATCAGTCAACTAGGTACCAATGTCAACTGTGTGGACATTTTTTCTTACTGCTTTAAGTGTAATTATTTTGATCTAGTTCTCTGTGGCATTTGGTACAATAAATCTTTTGAATACAGCTTGGGCTTTCTTTCTCTGAAATGCATGTGGTGCTTAAGCTTAGGCAAACTCTGTCCCTTTCATCCAGCAACTCAAATATGCTGGGATGACATGCTTGTCTGTGTGGGGTTTGAATGGGGGACCGAAGAAGCCCCTACAGACTAACCACAGTAGAGATCCAACTCATTGGATGCTCACAGATGTATTGTTGAGTGGAGGGGAAGTTTCTCCACACAACTATACAATTGATTTCTATACAAATTCTGCCATTTACTAGAACATACAGAACAAACATGTATGTATACGTGATAAGAGACAGCATGGATAGAATGCCAGCCTGGGAATCAGGCCTATGTACTTTCAGATCCTTTCTTAGACGTACCCACGGTAGCTGGCAAGACACTGGAACCCTCAGTCCCCCAAGCCACTCAACACTATAGGTTGCTGATTAATACCAGTGGAGGGGGTCTCCATGCGAGGAATTCTCTGTGCCAGTGAAACCACATGTACAACACACGTCCACATATATATACACACACATACATACATACATGTGCCTTCACTTTAAGTTTGGCATACATTTATAATATGCACATGGTACACATTTCTCTCTTCCAGCCTCAGTTTGTCAAGGACTGGGGCTTTTAAGATTGAAACTGGCACTGAAGAAATGCCTGATTCTTTGAGAAATTAAGTAACCTGCTCTTGACTAAACAGTAAATATCAGAGGTGGAATTTGAACTCAAAGCTTCCTGACTCAAAATTTAGGATTCTATCCACTCTACCATATTGTTTCTTTTTCTGGTGCCAGGTTAAAATAGGAGAAAGTGCAGAATGAGCTGTTTGGATCAGGACATTAAAAAAAGTCAGATTTCAAGTCAGTTTTTGTGCTAGCTGCTGGGGATAGAGAGCAAGGAGTCTACAGTGTCATTGGGTGGGGATGAAAGAGTGGAAATGCATAAATAATCAACATGTAAGAGACAGTGAGAGGTCTGGGCAGAGGCCTAGAGACCCTGGAAGACAGATTCTGGGGAATGGGGATGTGGGAGTGGTTAGGGAAGGCTTCATGGTGGCAGCGTCATCTGAGCTCAACCTTGGAGGAAAGGAGGCACTTCAAAAGATGGAGATGGAAGTGGATGAGGGAGGGGGATAAGAGCTCCTTCAGAGAACAGGTGAATAGATAGTATAGACAGCAGGAGAAGGCAGGATAACAACAGGGGAAAGAATAGTTAGGTTTGGAATGCAGACTGTGCAAAGTATGAGATGAGAATGGACAAGTTTACTCTTAGCAGACTGGAGCCTTGAATGCCAGGGTCAGGAGTTTATACAAAGTTTTCTAGTAGAAGAGTAACAAAGAGATTACATTAGGACAATTGCAAGGGCAATGATGTGAAGGATAGTTTGAAGTAGAGGTAAGTAAGACTAGAGACACAACATTTAGGATGTTAACTGTTCGCTACATCACAATACTTAGCCTTTTTTGTGTCATGACCTCCTTTGGCAATCGGACAGATCCCATCAGACCTTTCTCCAAATCATGTTCTTAAATGTAGAAAATACCCAGAATTCCAAAGGAAACCAATTATACTGAAATAAAAATGATAAAAATTAAATGCAGTTATAAAAATTAAAAAATCAAAGTCACAAATACCAGGATAAGAACTGGCTTACCTCATGAGAAATAAAGGTCTGAACCAGAGTAGTTGCCTGAGGATGCAAAAGAGGGCCCAGACATGAGATATTGAAAATGTCGAAACAAAAGGACTTCAGTAACTAATAAAGTATAGAAGATAAGACTGAAGAATCCAAGATTACCAAGTTATTAAACAGGGAAGGGAAGTAGTGCCATTAACAGAAACAAGGGTTGATGGGTATGGAGGAAGAAGATAACTATTTGAAAATCTTGATTTTGAGATGCTCACAAAACATGCCTATGGACCTAGATATTTGGGTCATCCACAGAGAGGTGATAGGGGAACCCAAAGGAGTAGATGAGATAACCAAGGAAACTATAAGAGGAAAGGTCTAAGGCAGCACTTTGAGGGGTAGAAAGAATTGTAGAAAGGGAATAGTAGGAGAACTGTGAGAACTCAGTGACACAGATTAGAGGGTGTCAAGAGAGGTAAATGGTCCACAGTGTTAGATGTTGCAGAGGTGTCAAGGCTCAAAGAAGAGTGGAGGAGAGACAACCCCAGAAGGCTACTACCATCCTGGGCTACATTGAAGAGGAAGAGGAGGATGTGCCCAGACTGAGGAAAATACTGGTGCAGAATAGAAAGCACCTTTGAGAACAATAGTTTTATTCTTTGTCTTTGTACTTGTGGTGCCCAATACAGTGCATGTCACATAATGGGTTATGTGTAGCCTGATTTCATTGTTATGTTCTGTTAGGCTACAGGCTACATCCAGAATACTTTGCTCAGTTCTGACCACATCCCCCCTTACCTCCTGTTTTAAAAGGGGTTTGATAAGATAAAGAACACCCAGAGGAAGACAAATCAGAATTGTGAAGTCCAAGCCATGTGAGGACCTGTGAAAGGAACCAGGAATGATTTAACTGGAGAAAACTTGGCTGACTTCAAGTATTTGAAAGGCTCTCCCATGAAAGAGGGTGGCCCCCTGTATGCTGAACAAGGAACAATTGAGGGAGTGCAGAGAAGGGGGAGGTGGGGAGTTGAAGAGAGATCATTTGATGTAAGGAAAAACTTCCTAAAACTGAGAACTTTACAAAATTGGAATGGGCTTCCTTGGGAAGTAATGGGTTCCCTTTCACGGGAAGTCTTTGAACTGATGCACAATAACAGTTTTCTGGATATGTTGTAATGGATTTTTTCCTCAGGTGTGGGTTGGACTAAATGGTCTCTGAGACTCTTTTCAGCTTTTAGCTGCCAAAAAGAAGGTCTTAGAAAAAGAAAAGCTACTGATTTGGTGATAGAAATGTCATTATTAACTTGGGAAAGCACAATTCTGGTAGAGTTGTCCAAACCTAGCTGTCCAAGGTTGAGAAGTGAGTAAATGAAATGGAGGCAATGACTACTTTTATAAGCTTTGCAGTGAAGGAAAAGAGAGAGAAGATGACAGCTGACAGGGTGTGGCAGGTTCAGGTGAAAACATTCATCTCCTGACTTCCTTCAAATTCCAGCTCAAATCTCATCTTCTAGATCTAGAAGGTCTAGTGCTTTTCCTCTGTAGACTAAACCTCATCACCTCCTCCCCATTCATCTGTTAGCTTGTTTGGACATAATTGTTTTTGTGTTGCAAACCCCATTAGACCATATGTATGAGGGGAAGGCTAAGCATATTCTGTAGGCTGAGATGATAGAATTTAAAAAGGCATTCTAGAAATAGCAAAATCAGAATCCATTGTAGTCCTTCCTCATCAGATCTTACCTGAAGTATTGTGTGCAGTTCTGGACACCACAGTTTAAGAAATATATCAATAAGTCAGCAAGTGTATAAAATACCTACTATGTGCCAGGTACTGAGAATACGAAAAAGAGCATGACAGTAACTCACAGGGTTTTCAACAACTTTAGTGCAGAGGAGTGATATGAGATAAAAGGGAAGAGATAAGAAGGAACTCTTGTTGAGTGTCTAGAGGAGGCCAAATGGTATAGTGAACTGCTGTGAGTCCATGATATATAAAGATCCATTAAAGCAACAATGAATGGGGGCGGAGCCAAGATGGCGCCGTAGAAGCAGCAAAGTTTCGCAACTCCCACAGCCATAATACTCATAAAATGACTAAACAAATTTTAGGGCTCCAAAACTAACAAAAATACAGAAAACTTCTAACTGAAGGCAGCTTGGCAGGTGGGGCTCATAACAGCAGGCTGGGAGCTGAAACCAGCTGAGCCTGGAACCATGGCCTGGCCCCAGGGTGGTTGGGAGAAGCCGCAGCTGGAATCCACAGGAGAGTGGATTGGCAGCATCTGTGGCAGTTTCCACATTTATCAAGCCAGGAGAAATAAAGCTAAGAGAAAGGTCAGTGGAACTTAGCTAAATTTGGGGGAGAAAAGCAGTCCGGCCAAACTGCCACCAGGGCAAGGAAGCAGCAGGGAAGCAGCTACAAGTGGCAACTGCCTCCACTAGGCTGCTTCAGAGCTCCCAGCCTGCAGACTGCAGGGGAGCCAAGGCAATTGATCAGGGCCGAGGGCTTTTGCATTGAGCTGCCTGGATCCAGATTGTGGTCTTGGGTGGTGGTCCTGGGGTGCGCTTTCAACAAACTAAAGCTGGTGGGGTATGCAGCACCCGACAATAGCTCCAGCAGTTGTGAAAACCCCAGAGATTTGGACAGAACTTTCCCCTCTGAAAGCAGAGTTCCACAGAGCTAAAAAATCAAGCAATTAATTGACTGGCCAAAATGAGCAGGAAAAGGAAGCAAAGTAAGAACAGTAATCAAACTCTAGAATCCTTTTTTGGGGACAAAAAGGATCAAAGCATGGAACAGGAGGACGATAACACAGAATTCCCACACCAAATGCTTCCAAGAAACATGAAGATTGCCTACAAGCCATAGATCAGCTTAAAAAGGACTTTGAAAACCAAATAAGAGAAGTGGAGGAAAAATTGGAAAGAGAAATGAGACTGATGTGAGAAAATCATGAAAAGAGAGTCAGCAACCTGACTGAAGAAAACAACACCTTAAAGAGCAAATTAACTCAGATGGCAAAGGAGGCACAGAAAGCCAATGAGGAGAAGAATGCCTTAAAAAGTC
>CM053601.1:89826190-89846533 GCA_028646575.1 Pseudocheirus occidentalis
CTTTCATTTACTCTCATTGAATTTGGCTTAGGGAAGGAAAGACATAAACTCTAAACCAATATTTGCCACATAGGAGAATAGAGAGAGGGGGATGAGAGGGAGGGGGATGGAGGGAAACGAGGGGTGGGGGAAGGGGTGCGGGAAGCATTCATCTCAGTAAAAGGGACAGGGACAGGGTAGAGAACAAAGCAAGGGGGGATGCAGGATAGGAAGGAGGGACATACAATTAGCCTCTCACAATTTGCCCACCATGGAGATGTCCTGTGTAATTACACAGGTACAGCCTGTATTGAATTGCTGCTCCTCCCAGTGGGAGTGGGTGACAGGAGGAATTGCAAGAATCTAGTATTTAAAGCTGTACAATCAAATGCTACTGGGAAATAATACATACAGGGACAGGGGCAGGGAGCTCCTCCCTGCCCTGCTAGAAAGCTATAGGGGTATTGGAGGAGGGGATAAAAGGGAACAGATTATGGGAGGGGTCTTACAGTGGGATCAATGTTCTGGGCTGGGGGGTAGGGGCAAAAAGGGGAGAAAATTTGTAACTCAAAACCTTGTGGAAACGAATGATGTAACCAAGAAAATAAATTAAAATTTAAACTAAAAAAAAAAAGTCACATAATGAAAGTAGAAGCACATTAAGTCCTCACCCTTTCCCATGGCATAAAAAATATGACTAGATACTTTGCACTTTTAAGATTTTTTTTTAATCTGAAAGTATTTCCCTATCAATATTGAACACACACACACACACACACACACACACACACACACACACACTCCCAAAAGTTTCAGTCAAGTTTAATAAGCTTCCAACTACACTAAGAATTTTGAGAAACCCTGTATATAAACTTTTTCTGCCAAATAATTAGATGTGATATTTATAGCACTACTCTATAAATTTTGCTACATTGTAAAGAAAAAGTAAGGCAGAAATTTAACCTCCACTCAAAATAAGATTTATAAGCGATACAATATAAATAAGTTCAATTCAACAAACATTTCTAGAGTGTCTATATGCAAGACAAAGTGCTCAGTCCTGCATATTTAAGAAAAAAAATAAAACATACTCTGTTCTGAAGAAACTTGCATTCTACTGAATGATAAGAGGAGAAAATACAAAATATATTCAGAATAAAGCAATTTCAAGAGGGAAAGAGCCCTAAAAATAAAACTGTGAAGAAAGAAAGTGATGAACTACTAGTTCTGTAGAACTAGTAGTGCTTAAAGTGGTACTCTCAAGAAAGGTAGGAAAGGTGGAGGTACAGCCCAGATGTGGGAAACAATTTGTGCAAAGGCAGAAAAGAGAAGTGTGAGATGGAATCTTCTAGAGAGAAAATAGTTAATTGTTTGGTTTTGACTAGAAAAGAAAGTATTAAGGGGAGTAATATGAAATAATGCAGACAACATCTATGGGAACCAGAATCAGGGCTTTAATACAACTCAATGATTAAACTAAGCTCTAATCTATGCTTGTAAAAAATTATGTTTATTTGTAAAGTAAAAAAGGTAAGAGTACATTGCTTTAAGTCTTAGCATCTTTTTGTCCAGATACTTAATACATGAAAAGCAATTTTCCACTATAGATAATACAACAAAAAGCATTATGCTGAACACTAGAGAGAAGTGTTTTAATTTATTGTCAGCACTAATTATCGTGTTCATCGTGTTCATAGATAACTCAAAAAAATGGATTCATATCTCTTTAAACTTAAAAAGTTTAAACATCTAATACATGAAACGTTCCGAATAAAGAACCAGAATAGAGAAGAAGATCAAGTTAAACCACAGGTCCATAACTTGATGAAAGTCATCATGAACCATATGCAAACAATTAATAAAAAAATAATACACAATAACTTTAGAAGACAGCTCTAAGCAACATGTTAAGTGGAGATCTAAGGGAAAACAACATGGAGGTGCAGAGGGAGGGGATGGATGAAGGATAGGGGACTGAAATGAGCCTTCATAGATTGGTGGGCTTTCTATGGGCAAAATAAAAAGGGATAAGGGGAAAGTGAAAAAAAAATCTTCCCCTGAGCAAACAATCTTAGCAAAGGCAGAGGCAGAAAAGGCTTTGGTCAAGTTATTTCACTTATCGGTGCCTCAGTTTCCTCATCTGTAAAATGATGGCCAGAGGGCCTCTCAAATTCCCTTCTAGTTCTAAATCTATGATCCTATGATAGTTGTAAGGTTTCCAGCATAGTTCAGCACAGCACAAAGTGCCTACATGGGAGTATTATAAAATAAAATGGAAAAGGAGATTAAGGAGAGCCTTGAATGCAGAACTAAGGAGTCTGAATCTTATTCAATAACCAATAAGGAACGACCCTGGGGTTTTTTTATGAAGTATGACATGACTAAAGAGAATGACAATTAATCTGGCTGTTCTTCAAAAGGGTCTTTATATCATCATATGGAGGGGGAAAAAAGGTCAATACTAAATACTAGCTTGCCAAAAAACGTGCTCTTTTCAACAGGATTTAAGGAAGTGACTATGTATGTTTACTGAAGGGAAGGGGAAAAAAAATAGAGCTCCTGTGATGATCAGGACTGGACTCCACTTATCTTCCATCCACATTTTGGGTGATACAAGTTCTCTAAAACAGATATTAACTAGGTGATATAGTGGATAGGGGAAATGTCAAGAAGAAATTACTTCAAATCCAGACTCAGACATTTACTAGCTGTGTAATCCTAGACCAATCATTTAACCTCTGACTCATCTACAAAATCGGAAATAACATTAAGTATTTTCCAGGGTTGTTGTGAGGATAAAATGAGATAATATTTGTAAAACATTTTGCAAAATTTAGAGTGCTAAGTGAATGCTAATTATTATCATTTCCATTATCACCGTCATATCTCTTCTTCATCAGCTTCCACTATGTAAACAACAAAGAAAGAGAAGCAGAAAACTTGAACTGAATTCAAAAGCACATATCCTCCCATAAAGGATAGGGAAAGCAAAGAAAGAATGAAGACCTCAATACTTCATTTTTTATATTGTAACTTTGAAAATTAAAATGTTTATTCTATAAACCTTATGAAACTAAGCCTTTGGAGACAGGCGTTTTCTTATTTCAAGGTAGAATGTTGGAGACAACATAGCTCATACAAGAATGCCTCTGAAGGAAATTTAAATTTAATTTTAGTTTTACCTTAGTTCATAGGAATATGGGATGCTAGGTGTAGAGAGAGGTCAGAAAACTGAATCCCAAAGATCACACAAGGTCTCACTGGCAATAAGTGACAGTTCTCAAATTTGGACCCAGGTTCAAATCCATGGGTTATTCCAAGTATATGACAATATCCTTGACTTCCTTAAGAGTATGTAGTGCTATTATTATCACAACTATATTACATCCTAAAAGACTTATCTTCTGTCCTTTCCATTTGTCCTTACTGAATGTTAACTTCAGCAAAGTCATGGGCAATTAAAATAATTTTAATTTGAAAACCTGAAACTACTTCCTTTAAGATATCTAAACTCAAGTACTTCCATAGATGAAATACATACATACATACAAAAACACACAGGCACACAAACATGCATACATACACATACGTGAAAAAGGAATTTTGTTAAGGGAGCATGACAACAGAAAACAGGTGAGATCAACAACAGGAAAAAAAAAGAACTTCTGAGCTCATACAGCCTTTTTTTAAAAAATCAGATGAGAAATTAAATTAGGATTAGCATTCCTAGTGTTCTTTGAAACCTTCCAACCTGTTTTACCTTCAATACCTTTTTGTATAGCTCAAGTTCAAAGATGAGAGGATTGGAAAGAAAAGCTATTTTCTCTTAAGAATTCTCTTAACAGTCCTCAACCTATCCTCCAGTACTTTCTTAGAAAAGTATGGGGCTTTTGAGAAGGTGTATAGCTTTCTGAATCCTATGCTCAAAAATGCATGCAATTACGTTCCTAAAGGTATTCACCAAATAAAAAAGAGTTAGCTCAGTCACTATCTACCAGATGAACAAAACACACAAAGGCAGTGAATGCCAAGGCAAGCAGTAGACTTAATAAATGCTTCTGATGGATAAGGTGCTCTCAAACTCAGTGACCCTTTAAGATACCAAAAAATAAAACAAAATTCATCTGAAGAGTAACAGTATATTTTCATTCCTAATTTGTTTTTAATCTCTTTTCCTATAATCACCCCCAAATGCATCCTAAGATGTTAATAAACAAATGCTTATATTCATATTCAATTAATTCTTCATTTAACTCTCTTTCACAAAGCATCCCTAGAATAAAAGCTTCACTGTTAAATTTCACAGCACATGTTTAATATCACAGTTTTAAAGTTTCATCATTACTACACTATAAGAAAAAAATTATCTAACATTTCACAAAGTTGTTCAGAATTTTTAAAATGTTAGCTAACAAGACTTAATGAACTTAATATTAAAAAAGAAATGTCACCAATTCTCTTAATAGCATGATTTTGATCACAAGTTCCAGTTATATTTTTAATTCAGGAAGATCACAGATCATGAAACCCAGGACAGGGCCTCTATGGTATCAGTCAATTGTGCAATGGCAGCTAATTAATAATTGACATGAGCACAGATTTCAAGTTCTAAGAACTACAAATCAAAACTATTAGTACACAGAAATTCACAGCATTTCATAAGGAGTATGAAACTTAGTTTATGTTAAATTTTATGTTAAATTTTTTTGGAGGGAGGAGGTAATAAATATTACTTTATGTTAAACAGAATATCAACTTCCCTAATGAATACAGGTATGCTTTCTACTTTCCAGGCCTTAACTGCATAGTTAAAAATAATAGTATAACTAACCTACTACCTACATTCCAGGCATTATGCTAAGTGTTTTACAATTATTATGCCATTTGATCTTCATGACAACCTTTAGAGTATGTGATATTATTATGCCCATTTTACAGATAGAAAACTGAATCAAAAGGGTTGAATGACTTGCCCAGGGTTACACAGCTTCTAATTGTTTTAGGGTGTATTTGAACTCAGGTCAATCTATCTACTTAGCCACTAGCTACTTCCACTGCTAATCAAGATTTCAATTAGAGGTTTCCCCAGGATTAAAATCTGTAACTAAGGAGTCAATTCTCCTATTCTTTGTCCAATCAAACTGGGAATGAGAGAATTTCAAATGCCTTGAATTATCTGGTGGTATCAATGGCACTTTCTCAGCCAAGATCCTATAATCTGTGGGCTGCCATTTTTTTCCCGTTCTCTAGATACCCCATAAAAGTTCTCTTCTTCACTGCTTTTCCTATCAGGCCCCAACAATATATAGTAAAAAGAGCACTGGATCCAAAGTTAGAGAGCATGGGCTTCAATCTTGACTAATCTGCAGAAACTATGCAGGCTTCATTCTGCAGTGTGTAAAATGAAAATCCTTTTAGCTAGAAATGTTGGATTCTAAATCCTTGGCCATTAAAGGCAGAGGCAAGATCTGCTCCAAATGGCATGGACTTAGGATCTTTAACTAAATTTTCTTAAGAGATAAGCCATTATCAAATTGGAAGGAAGGAAACATTTATTAAGTGCCTACTAAGTGCCAGGCACTTTACAAATACTTCCCCATTTAATCTTCTCAGCAACACTCAACTCAGTTGAGGAAACAGAAAGAAATTAAGTGGCTTGCCCAGGGTCACACAGCTGTCTGATAGTCTTATTTGAATTCAGGTTGTCCTGACCCCAGACCAGCATTCTATCTACTGTACTTTGTACTACCAGCTGTCTCTAAATGGCTGTGTTGTCCCAACACCAAGGATTATCTTCCAAGAAAGGTCTGGTATTTCTATCTGGTCTCAAACTTTTTAACTAAAGACATTTGAGGAGTCTTTTTTTCTAAGCCCAGTTACTCATAGTGGGGGCTAGGGGAAAGGGGCTTAACAATAGGGAAAAAGACGGAGATGGAATTAAAACTTTTCAGTTTTAATTTTTAGGACTTTTCAGGACCTCAGAGACCATCACATGCAACCACTTCATTTCATAAAAAAGTGAGGTAACTTATCCATAGGCACTAAACCCCAGAGACAGGATGTGAATTCAGGTGCTCTGACGTTACAATGCACCATGCTGCCTTCTTTCAATGTTAAAAAGAAATGGAAACAAGCAAGCAGATCTGTACACACACCCCTCCTAAAAAAAAAAGTAGGACTTTCTTAGGATATAACAGTTCAATTCACAAGACTCAGATCTTTCTTAGAAAGATAACAATTGTAACAGTTGCCATTATGTGGCAATCAGCTGATTTCTCTTCCTTTAACAGTTTACATCAGCCAGTGCCCTTTTGCCTGCTAAACACCTAGCTTCTGGATGTGCAATATGGACCCCCTCCCCTCACCCTACCCTCCACCACCACCACCAAAAAGGGGGAAAAAGGCTAAATGTGACTAGTTTCTTCTCTTACCAGTCTCTCATTGGTGGTTAACCTGTGTAACACAAGAGGGTGGAGGAAGGGAAGGTGTGTTCGCAAAAGTTACTATAATTATGTTTGCTGCATCACAAATAACTTTCCAGATCAAAACCCCCCAACCCTACATTTGCCTCTGAAAATAAATGGGCACCTCCCTCTCTTCTTTGGTCAGGAACAATGGGTATAGAAGACTGCCAATCCTGTCAGGTTCAGCTGATGGGTTGGTTAATTTTGTTTAACTGTTTTCTACCCTTTCTCTCTTTTTTTCTTTGGCTCTCTAGGTAGAGAAGGAGAAGGGATATACTTGGAAATGATAGCAACAAATCAATAAAAATGTTAAATAATTAAATCTATGTGTGGGTTGGTGGAAGAAAAAGACACTTTAGATCTCTTGGTTTTGTTGTGTTCAAACAGGAAATAAGAACAGAAATGCTATTTTCAGACTATAAATTATTGTATATTTGAAGAATTAGATCAATAAGGGAAGCCGGATATGCTTATTTCTATAGATCAAGAATGTTATACATAACCCTTGCACCTCTAGATCATCCCCCTCACATGAAGTACTAATGGTGTCAAACTCAAATAGAAATCATACATATGCATCCCTGCATTGACACATATTCTATGTTCTATTATAGTTTTCTTTATTTTGTTAAATATTTCCCAATTACATTTTAATCTGGTTCAATCCAACTAGGGAGTGCTGCAGTAGCAGTGGGATATGTTTGATAGCTCTGAAGTAACCTGTCATAAGGACCAAAGTTCAAATCCATCCTGAGTTCATACCAACTGGCTATGTGACCCAAGGGCAAATCAACTTAAAATTTTCAGTTCAGAATTTCAGATCTATATCCGTATAACTCTAGACAGAGTTTACTGCAGTGATGAAATTGCAGTGCATAACAAAATCATAATAAAGTTAATAGCCTACCTGAAATCTATCAAAATAAGAAGCAAAGGTATAGTGAGGAACTGCAGTGGAGTCTAACAGAGATGCCAGATGTGAAGTCAGAGGACCTAGGTTCAAATTTGTCCAGCTGGGACAACGAGCATGTCACTCAATGTCCCTGGACCTTAGCTTCCTCTAGACTAAACTAGATGGCCTCTAAGGTCTCCTACACCTTAAGATCTAAGATGCTTCCCTTTCACTAGTACAGAATGCCCAAGGCTATGCTTCACATGAAGGATCCAGAAGCCACAGTCACAGTCACAGTCATCTCTCAACACAGACAGCTACAGCTACAACCATATGCATGGGCAGTTCAACTCTTACACTGTATTTTAATCCAAAAAGCCTATAAAAAAAATTGGTAATCAAATAACCACAAAAGCAAGCTTTGTTGCAATATACTGTAGCTTCTTTATAGTGGCTTCTTTCTCCAGAATGCCATTACCAAAGTTTTAAGAACTACTAGAAACAAAAGAAATACCTTCATACCTTCTTTTTGAAAAGAACTAAAATTCTTAAGTGATTACATATGGAATTCTTGTTTAACATTAGCAGAAAAATTATTAGAATATGAAATCATCAAATCCAAGCAAAAGTACTTCCTTCTCATTGGTCGAAAGAGCAGGTCTTATACTTTCTTAAGATTTTCCATAGCTTATGGGAGTGTCCCTCAAGACAATCACTCAAACTCTCAAGATTCATCTCATCTCAAACTTTAAGAAGTCTAGAGTAATATTCAGAAATGCATAAAATTTAAACAGGTACAAAGGAAGCATGAGATATAAACAGTTGTGGTAATTCAGCCCTTAAGGTCTTACCCAGTTCCCAGATCTCTTTACTGCAATGTTACCTGAGTGATACTACTTCATTTAGACTTCAATTTCATTTCCTATAGGTAACTGACTAGGCAAGACCCAAATAACATAAACTAGCCCCCCTTTCAAACACTTTTGTTTCCAATAAGTTGTATCATAAATAAACGTAAGCAACTGATATTGGTCTCATATCATTCTTGAGAAAAAGAGGTAGTGAAATATTGTTAGGGAATGTTGCACACACTCTAATACTTGTTTGAGGAGAAAAAACACATTCTGATTTTTTTCTTGATTTTCACAATCACAGGGGAGTTTGTAACAGCAGTGCAAGAAAACAAGAAAAACCACCCAAGAAAACTTTTAAAAAGAAAATCAAGTAAAGTTTATATGCCAGGGAGTATCCCAAAATTAGATATTGTCTACTTTAATTTTAAAAGACTACCAGTTGGAGAACTATCATTTCCAGAAAAACCTTACACTCCAAACCAACAACCTACTCATAAAATCTTTGTTGGAAAACCTAATCTTGTACAAGCAATTCTTGTACAAGAATTATTTATAATTACTAAATATGCTAAATGTTATCTTAAAATACTAAAGCTTCCACAATACTAAGACTGTAGAAAAGAGGCATAGGATGTAGTTATAGCTCATCTATCATTATGCTAATATAATTTAGTCATGTTACAGATGTTTGCACCAATTATAATTTATCCTTTCTTTTACCTATATATAACCTCAAAAAAAAAAAAAGGCAAGAACCAGTTGTACACAAAGGCAGCACTGTATAGTGGATAGATATGAAGTCAGGAAGACCTGGGTTTAAATCCCACATAAGATACCAGGTTATGTGACCCTGGACAGAACACTTAACCTCTCTGTACCTCAATTACCTATTCCCCTCCCCTTCCCCCCCCCTAAAATGAGTAGGAGAGTTTGATGATATCTAAAAATCTCTTTAAGCTCTAAACCTATGATCCAGTGAAGAGTGAATATAATAGATCGACAACTTGAAGGTATCCACAAAATGTTTGGAGAATGAGAGGATAGCCTCTAGAACATATTTTGGATCCCTCATAGAAGGATCTTCTAAGAAGAGATTATAGAAATAAAAAGAGATGGTAATTTCTTAAGGATGGGGAGCCACGATGGGCTGTGATTTTCATCAGAGGTGGGAGTGTTGCCATTTGCAAATATGAGAAACTGACCATTTTCTTTTTACCCCAAGGATCTCAGAATGAATAAGGGGAGAGGGAGAGAGAGAGAAGCCTGGTTGCTACTTAGGAACATAAACTCTTGAATCAAAAAAGTAACTATTTAAAACTGAGCTTTAGCAGAATCAAAGCATCAACTGCTAAATGAAATGATGCGATTGTGTTCACAAACAATGATACTAAAGAACTTATTTTAAGTGGAAAATTTCACTGTAATATTCAAATTCCTTTCTCATAATTAAACCATTGTTCTTCCTAAATGCTTGACAGCTGAATATATGCCAAAGAAAGACAGTGACAGATTTGAGATCCTTTTATATAGGTACTTCTATCAAGGAGGAGCTGGGTCAAAAGCACTGACTCAGTCTTCCCTTATGGAATGATGTATCTTCTAACTACTAGCTGAACAAAGTCAACATTGTTCAGTGAGTTTGAGATTATCTAGCCAGCTTATTCATGCTTTAGCAACTGAATCAATTCAAATGAATTAACCATTCCCCCAAAATTCCAACTGTTCTGCATCAATCTAAGTTTATCCTTGGGCGAGACACAATGTTAAAAGGGTCATATTTAGAAGAGTAACTCAAAACAGATTAGATGAAGCTTTCAGAAGAGGTGCTCATTATGTGCATGAGTGAGATTAGCTGCTTCTACCTAAAATATTAAAAACATTAAGCCACAGTAGACAGGAGTCTTTCAAAGGGTTAAAAACAACTAAGTTACTAAAATAGTTTAGAAAAATCATTTCATTATATGAAGCCTTGAGGGATGAAGCTGTTTGCAATTTATTTACTTCTGTTATTTCATTAAATTTGTTTAGTGATGGAACTTAACATTTTAAGTCTTTAAAGATATCAACCCAAATAGTTTTTAAAAAAACAATTACTTAAGAGAGCTGATGTTTGGATTTTTTTTTTCCAACTGAAGTAACTTGAACACTGTAAACATGGACATGTCTCTTATTATTTTCTGAGGCTTTTTGGCCACTTGAACACAGTACTCCATTGACTACAGCAGTCTAATCAGGTTTTCAAACCCCTTGTACCTAGGGCACATAATGGAGTGAATTTTTTCACTGGATTTTGGTGCTTTTTAAAAATCTTTTAAAAGGTAGCAGTGATGTATTTCTTCCTTAACATACCTCCTCCATCAAAGATGCTCAATTAAAACTTAAGAGGAAAATCCTGAAATGCTTAATGCTTCTTCAAAAATAAATCTCTGTGTTTAAACAGAAGCTCCTCCCACTATCTTTCCACTTGATCTGTCAACTAACTATGGAGGTTACATTTTGTCATCCACAAATTTTTAAGACAATTGACCTAAATACAAAACTACACCTTCATTTACCTTCATTTAGTCTGCATCAGAAACTAAGATTCTGGGGTAGGGTAGTCAAAATAAATTTCAAAACAAATATTACTTAACATTAAAAAAAATTTTATTCTGATTTTCCCACCTATATCCTGTTCTTCTAAAGTTTCCCTGTTGTAACCAATATGATACAAGTTGAAAAGATCCATTATGAAGTTCTAATTAACAAAAAGAATATTTTACTAATCTTTTCATTTAGGAGTCCAAAATCAAAATGTTTAATTTAGTAGGCTTGTTTTTATTAAATGTATAGATTTCTAACCTCATTAATCCAAGACCTATAAAAGCAAACTTTCCCACTATTATGTTAACAGAATAACGTATAATATGAAAAATAAACTTTGAACTTAGTTTTATGAATTAAGGAAGGGTTGGGGGGGGAATATTTCTCTTCTCCCTGCATTTAAAAATACAAGTATAAAACAGTAACTCATTTTTAAAGTGCTGCATGAAATACTCACTAAGGTAAACAATCTACCTTAATATTAATACTCAAATGAGAATAGATTCTCTTTAAATACCAGAGTTTTCACAAAACCAGAACATATTAAGAGTTGGAAGGTCTCAGAGACCACCTAATCATCCAAAATGAAACTCTACAAACTCTTCTATAACATATATGACAAAAGTTCTAATAGCCTCAATAAGACCTTCTATCACCTTGTTCCATTTCTGAATAACTCAATAGCTAGGAAGTCCTGGTCCTTCCAACTCACCTCCCCCAGCCCCTTAAATCAAATCTCCATTTTTGTTTTTTACAACTCTTACCCATTATTCTCTAAGTGTAGCCAACAGCCAAACAAAAATATCATCCATGTCACATGTAAAGGTGGTTCCTTCATAAACTTGAAGACAGCTGTCCTATTATATACCTCAGCCCTCTTCCCTGTCTCCTCTTCTTCAGAGTAAACATGCTAACATCCCCAAGTCACCTAACCTCACTTAACATCTAACTCATGACTCATATAACTTCCACCTCTAAATCTAAGATTCCAAGTTCTACGCCACTTCTCCAAGTTCTGAATTTAGCTGCCTAGAGAACCTGGTTTCTTGCCTTGGTTCCTTCTTATTGCATTCAGGATAATTTCACTGCATTCAGGCTTATTTCTGTGCTACATCAGTTTTATTCTATTCTACAGAATTGGCACAGAAACAGGAAAGTTTAACAGTTCATTTTATTTGGCACACACTTTCAGCTGTCACAGAAGAGGTTTTGTCTCGTCCAGCCTAGTTTGATGACCCACCACCTGAATGACTGGTTTCTGAGAAATTGCCAGTCTACTAACTAACCAACCTCAATGTTCTTTTTCTAATCTTCCCTAAAGGTCACTTACATCATCTCCCAACTCCCCTTCAGAGGTTCTAAGGTTCTAAGCATGTGATTTCATTTCATATTTCAAACAGCATCCTTGAAAGAAAATTAAATATCTAACTGAAATTTGCTTTTCAAATCATACTCCTACTGAGTATACCCATCCATTTACACTTGGAGAAATATTTGGCATAACTGTCAAGTATAAAGCAAATACTGGATGAGACAAAGGCACATAAAGAGGGAAAACTATGCATGGGCAGAACCTTCCATTTTCAGCTGTGGGAGTCTTTTAGGAAGGATCTTTCTAGAGACAGATTAAAATAATTTTACTTATAAAATTAATAAAAAGTAAAAAAAAAGTACTTATAAAATTTACTTTAAAAAATAGAGTTGGTCAATGTTTGCAATCATTCTTTGGGCTCCCAGATATCACTACATCAATTTCCCTGGGAAATGTTTAATTGAAACTCTCATACCATCCTCTGGATTTCTGTCAAAGAGGCTATAGCCTGTATAAAGGTTCTGTCTTTATCTTGTTTCATGCTCTATCATGCTTGATTCTCTCTGAGTTAAAAGGGGGAGAAAAAAATTAATAGTATCCAAAAGGGGGGGGGGGGTTAAGGAGAAGAATAAATTTTCCTGAAAATAGGGCATATCCAACTCCGAGAAAGAGGACATCATGAAGACAGGACAGATGGCATTAAACTCTAATGAGTTAAGTAACTCAGTCATTAGTTTCAGAACTTCAGCTTCTGTTAGGGATCAGTAAGAGCTTATTTGTCTTAAGACAGTTGGAAGCAGTATCCCATCTAGTCACCAATTCAAAACTGAAAGAATATGTTGTCGTTTAGCATAATCCAGTCAGCTACAAAAAAAAAACCGCTAAAGGGGGAAAAAGTCAAACCACATCGTTATAAAATTGCCCCCATCTCCAATGCAATTTAAAACTGCCAAATGCCACTTCTCCCCCCTCAAAAAAAACACACATAAAATATAAGTTTCTAAAGGTCAAAGAACTATCTTAACTTGAAAAAGGTTGGGTAATGCAAAAGAATTGGTTCCCTTTTATGCAAATTGCTCAAATACCATTACTACCTATACATGCAAATATCCGTGATTTGAGGTCAGTTCTGTAACCTAAACTACAAACATTTCAAGAGCACCATCTCTGGTATTAGACCAATATTTTCATACTGGGGTAAGGGGTGGGGACTTAGCATCCCTTCTTTAAAGGGCAGCATTAGGCAAAATGAAACACACACACCTCAACATTTCTCTCCAGAAGAAAAATATTTTTAGAATACTAAATTCAGTACTTTGACAGAGCTGTACAAAACAAACCTAGCCAACAGTGCACCTCCACTTTTGCACGCTCCCGTGAGCTCCCCTCTACATATTAGAAAAGGACACATAAAGATCTCGAATTAAAAGTTTAAATGGCACCATGCAGAGGAAAAGAAGTTTCCCAGGAGTAAGATTATGAAGAGTTGGTCACCAATGGTCCACAGTAAACCGGGGGAGGGGGGGGAAGATTGGTGAAGGGGGGAAGGGAGAGGGCGGGGGAGAAGAGGAAGGGCGGTGGGGGGGGAAGGGGAAGGGCGGGGAGGCTAACTGCAGAGTAGAAGGCAACAGAAGGGAGAGGGAGGGAAGAATGATGAAAAGAGGCTGACAAGAGAATTCAAATCATTCACCCAGGAGTAGAAGGAATATCCTAACGCAAGGGGATGGGGAAGGAAAGAGGGGGAATAGTTGGAAGGGGAAGGTGCGGAGTAGTGAGGAAAGGGCAACGAGAGCTGGGGGGCCTCAAGAAAATGGTCTTGGGGGAGGGGGCAGTAGGGGTGTGAAAGGTGGCTGGACAGAGGGAAGGAAAAGTAGTGCAAATCCGGTAAGGCAGCCGTTGAGATTGACTAGCCACGCGGGGGCCGGGGGCCGGTACCTGGGGGCTCCTTTCGGCTGGGTTCTTCATCACCGCCTGGCGGAAGCTGTTATCCACGTAGGACGCCATCTCCCCCCCGCGGGGCCGGGCTGGGGCTGTTCCTCCCAGCACCAGCAGAGCTTCGCCCCGGCCCCGTTCAGGCTCAAACGTTTCCTCCGTCTTTCGATCCGTCCGCCCTCAGCCAAGAAGCTTAGCAGCGCAGCCGCAGGGGGCCTGGGGTGCAGGGTCTGCAGGGGGTTCCCGCGGACACTGGCCTGGCCGGCCGGGCCCGGGAGTGGGGAGGGGAGGGGAAAAGAGGACAGGGGAGGGGAAAAGAAGGAAAGAGTGGGGAGGGGAGGGAAGGGGAGGAGATTGGGGGAGGGGGAGAAGAGCAGAAGGCGGTGCTCTTAACGCTGCTGCTGCCGCAGCCGCAGCCGCCGCTGCCGCCGCTGCTACTACTGCTACTGCCTCTGAAGCCGCTGCTCCCGGGCCTCTCAGTCCGGGGGTACTTCCCAGGGCCGGGACCCCGAGTGGCCGAGTTCCCGGGAAAGCTCTCCCGACTCTTCGCAGACCCTCAGTCCCGGGTCCCGGGCTAAGGGAGCAAGGAACCGGGCTGGGATGTAAACTCTTCCTTCTCCCCCTTCCCCCTAGTTTAGTCTCAGAGGCTTCCTGGCGCGCCCGGCTCCCTTGCTCCCAGGGCCAAAGACTCAAAAACGCCTCCCCGGCTCCTCTCGGATGACTGTGGCGGCTCCTCCTGTCCCCGCCGGGGCTGAGTTATTTTTAGGGATGTGGGGAGTGGTAGCTGGGAGGTGAGGTGCGGGGAGAGTAAAAAGGAGAGGAGGGAAGCGGGGTGGCAGACTGGGCCCAGTAGCCCCTCCTGAGGTGGAGATCGCGCTGCTCCTGAGGCGCTCCAAGGTCTCAGAGTCAGGACTCTCGCCCCTCGCCCCTCGCCCCCTCCCCCAAATCTCCCACGGGAGTCGGCGCCGCCGCAGCGACTGGCCGGGGAGGAAGAAAAGGGAGAGGCGAGCTCCTTTGCTGGCTTTCAGGTCTGACCGCAGCGAAACGCAGTCTCCCGCACCGCCGCAACCACCGCCGCTGCTCCTCCGAGGCTTAGTCTACTCGGCTCTGCCGTCCCCCCGGACTGCTGCTGCATCCCCCCGGGCTACTCTGCCGCCGCCTCCGAGGTCTCGGCAGCCGACGCCGCCTTCCCCCATCCAGAAGCCCGGGAAAGAAGGCTGTCCCGGCCCGGGCTCTGCAGCAGGAAGCGCACGAAGCCTGGGCTGCAGCTCTCGGCAACTTTGTTCCTCTCCGGGCTGGGAAAAGGGGGACGGGGGCGCTGCAGGCGGCTGCCCGGGCGAGGAGGTCTGGAGGGGGGGGGGGGGAAGTCTCCACCAGGCAGGGTCCGAGGAGTCTCTTGGCCGAGAGCGGAGCCAAGCAAAGCCCCCTTGTGTGAGTGTTTGTGAAGCAACTACTCCCCTCCTCCCTCTTCGGCGCCTTCTCCGGCCGCCGCTGGAGCCGCTCCTTAGAAAGGAAGGGGCCTCCAAGGCTTGTTGCTTTGTGCTGCAACCATGGTGAAGAGTGAGTGACACCAACAGGGCGAGTCCTGGGGCAGCAGCATCATTCCGTGGGAGGGACTGAGGGAGGTGGCTCTGGGCCCCGAGCCTCCAGCCTCTTCTTGTTGCTCCACCTCTCTCTCCTCCCGGCCGCTCTCTGCCGCCGCCTTCTCTGTCTAGGTTGCACCTACAGCCTGCGCTCCAGGTAAAGCGAGTGCAGTCCCCCTGGGCCAACGTGGCTTAGTGGAGCCACTTTTTTCTTCAGATCTTCTCTTCTTTTTCTTCAAAGGCGTTCATTCTGCCCTGAAGGTTCCTTTGGACACAAGACTGCTTAAGCACTTTGCAAAGCGCCCTCCTTCCCAGTGGGGTAGGCTCGAATACAAACACATACCACCATGCTCCTTCCCCCCTCCAGCTCCTTTTTCTCTTCTAGGGGTTCTGATCTGGGAGCTTTCCCAGGTTTTAAAGACCAGAGATTCTGAAATTTGCCAAACAAGAGAAAGAAGACACCACTCCTGCAAAACTAAATCCCCATTAGATTGTTTACCTAAAATTTGGACTGGAGACTCCCTACGGAAGAATTTCACTGGATCTTGTAACATAAATTTTAAAAATTAAACTAAAACTTTCCTCACACCCTTCCCCTTCCACTCATCTAAATAATAAGCCTAAGGGCTATAGTATGTGACACTATGATAGAGTCTAGCACTTCCAAAATTAGAATCGGTTGTCTGATCAAACCTTCTAGTTTGACAAATGAGGAAACGGAGCCCCTGAAAGGTAGAGTGACTTCTACAAAAATTAATTATTTAGAAGCTAATAATAAATTCTATTACATACTTGTTAACTATTATATTTTACGTGTCTTTTGTCTGAAATCCTTCACTGTATACAAAAGAGATTTCCTCCTCAGGTTCACTTGGTGCAGACTACGACTTTACCCCTTAGGATATGAAAATTTGTTTCTATATTTTATTTTCTATCCTAATTTACCTGATCTCCTTCCCCATAAGTATGGTGCTTGCTTTTGTGCCCATTTGTAACTTTACAGAAAGACAAACATCTAACAGGAAAAAGGAAACCATTCTGGTTCTTACTGGCTGTTTTTCATCTGCAGATGCTTTTGGTGAATGGGTGGGTGGTTGCTGTGCCTGCAGGAAAATTGTTACATTTTTTCTGAACTTGCATTTTATCCATATAAGTTTGCTTTTCAAAATGGTGAAATCACCTTTTGAAAATCTGTTCATCTGAGATTTTCTTAGTCCAGTCAGCTCCTGTGGTTGCCCTTCAGTAGTGCTTTATGGCACTTCTATAGGCACTAAGGAAAGAGTCTTATAACCTATAGAAGGGACAGTCTCTTCTGGCCGGATGTGAACCTAAAAACCCAATTTAAACTTTTATCTTTCATTATTTTATATTGCTCTTGTTAAAACAACTCTCTTGACTCTTTCACCTTTCTGATAAACCCTTCTATCCAGGTGGAGATACCATCAATTTAGAACCCTTAATTTGTTTTAAACATAGTGATTTTGAACTGCTCCAATGACCCCAGGAACCGGTATAATCTTTTGTCTAATCCACCCACAAAATAACAGCTACTAAACTGTCAGTTAACTTCAATTACAACTAATTTTTCCTCTTTATAATCTCTACCAATTAAGCATTTCAATCATACTTAACACAACTCTGAATTTTATGGGTCTAATCTAATATTGGTACTCATTGTCATTTTATTAATGTATAACATTTGAGCACCAACAATGTGACAGGTGGCACACAGAAGACAGAATTAGACACAGACCTGCCCACAAAATCTGAAATCTAACAATAACCATAACAACCACAACTAAACGAAACCATCCATTAGGTGTCCCATAAAGACCTGTCTCAAACAGCCTCTAACCCATCTCTTTTCTTCTACCACCACTATCAGGTCATAGATTTAAGAGTTGTAAAGGTCCTTTGAGACCATCTAGTCCACCCCACCCCCACTGTTCAATGAAACTGAGGGCTAGAGAGGTTAAATTGACTTACCCAAACATAGTGAATGATTGTGTTATAAAAATGAATGTTGAAAACTAAAAATTAAATTTTTTAAAAAAGAAACAGGACTACACACACACACACACACACACACACACACATACACACACACATGCATTTAATAGGCTCAGGGGGCCAAAGACTGAGGCTGTTAATGTCACTTCCTGTTCTGAAGTACAAACCAGCCAGAATACCTCCAGGGTATTCTTATGTTTGACTAAGTGGAAAACATTAAGTTACTCAGGCAAGGAAAGTTCACTGGGCTAAATCAACTTAGAAGAGTCTTCAATGGCTCCTGTTATGATCAGTTAGTCAGTCAATTATCATTAATGAAACACTATATGCCAGGCACTGTGCTCCATACTGGGGATACAATGACTTAAGAATAACACATTTCATTCCATTGTCTAACATAAACTACCAGGGGACAGGAATTGCTCAGAACAGAGGGTGAATAAGGATAGAAGAAGGCATCTTTTGTAACCCTATCGGTTCTTCCTGTGGTCACCCAGTTCCCAATTCAATTTGGTTTTGCACCTACTTTCAGTTTAATGGGCAAAAGCCAGTGCTGTGTGAGAGTGAATTTACCAGCATGGTACAGTGTAAAGAGGACCAGCAATAGAATCAGAGATGTTACTTCCAAATTCACTTCTGATATTGACATGTGACCTTAGTCAAGTTCACGTCTAAATATAAAGAAGTTGGATTAGATAACTACTAAGGTCCCTTCTCTCTCTAGACATAGAATCCCATGAGCCTACTAACCACATTTATGGCTTTGGTTGGGTGGGGAAAGGAGACTATCCTTGACCTTGGACAAATCAGTCCAAACCTTCTAAGGAATGTCAGAATGACTGGCCCCTCTATTTTTATGAGGTAGTGTTTCCCTTAGGAGAATATAAGTTCCTTGAAGGTAGAGACTGTCTTTTATTTTATCTTTAAGAGTCTTGCATGTCATAGATGTTTGGTTTTGGGGGGTTGTTGTTGTTGTTTTTTTTGTATTGGCCTGTCTCCACTGGAAAACATTGTATTCAGTTGAAAGCCAGGAAAGAAATGGTATTCATTTAAAGAGATACAAAGTATTAGACCATTCTAGAGAGATAAAAAGAAATGAAACTAGATACATTATATCAAAGGCATGAATAAAAGGGGGATCTTTGGTTTGATTTTTCAAAAATCCTAAATTCAGAATCTTCAGGATGCCACTCAGGAATTAAAACAGGTCTAAAGTCTTCAAATTTTGGAGTTTGAGAAGGTGGTTCTAATGAAAAGGAAATCATATCCCAGTGTTGACTTTATAATTACATTAAACCTATACCTCTACTCACTTAAAAAAAAAGTTTATTGATGTGTTTTGTTTTTACATTACAATTATCTAGATTACTCCCATTTCTCTTATAATAAAATATAAGGCAGTTAAGAAAAACTAATAATATGATGACTTTATTTGAAAGTGCATGCAACATTTCATATATCCAACACACACATACACCCTCACTTTTACAACTTCATTCCTGAAAATGTCACAATCATTTTATTCCTTTAGTTTGTAATTGGGTTTGTAGTTGAAATGCTGGACCAGTGGAAGAGATGAGCCTTCTATTCCTTACCCATGAGAAACACTGGTGTTGACATTTCTAAACCAAAATTCATCTAAACATGACTTATCAGACCTCTGATTAACTTGTCACATCCTTCTATTGTTGCTAATTTTTTGCTTTTAAAAATATAAATTTTATACACACACATGTATAGTGCATGTATAGTAGCCTTTAATATCAATTTGACAGCTTGGGAAAGGGGCTTCAGAAAGGGCATATGGATTTGTTGGAGTTGAGGCAAAGTCTGATGGAGCTGCCTATTTTTAAGTCTAGACATACACTTGGATACACACATCCCGATCTAAATGTTACCAGACAACACAAAGTCAAATCAATACATGCACTTTCTGTATCTACATTGCATCTGGTAATCGTTCAAAGACAACTAATTCAAAGAAAGAGAATCCCAAGTTAAAACATACTGCCAACAACAAAGTTAGTTGAAGCAGATATGAGAGGCTGTGGCTTGGCTTTATAGTTTATTGGAGGTCATTATAAAAAATTGAAATTACATCCACAAGAAAAATGCTCTAAATCACTATTGATTCAAGAAATGCAAATCAAAACAACTTTGAGGTACCACATCTAACCAGTCAGATTGGCTAAGATGACAAAACAGGAAAATGACAAGTGCTGGAGAGGATGTGGAAAAATGCATTGTTAGTGGAGCTGTGAAATGATACAACCATTCTAGAGAACAATCTGGAATTATGCCCAAAGGGCTATAAATAATTGCATACCCTTTGACCCATTAATGCCACTTTTGGGATTGTATCCCAAAGAGATCATAGAAGTGGGAAAAGGACCCATTTGTACAAAAATATTTACTGCAGCTCTCTGTGGTGGCAAAAAACTGGAAATTTAGGGGATGTCCATCAATTGGGGAATGGCTGAACAAGTTGTGGTATATGAATGTAATTGAATACTATTGTGCTATAAGAAATGGGAAGGAGATGGACTTCATAATTACCTGGAGAGGCTTATACGAATTGATGCTAAGTGAGAAGAGCAGAACCAGGGAAAATTTGTACAATCACAGACACATCATATGTGTGACAACCAACCTTAATAAACTGGACTCTTTTCAGCAACGCACAGTTAAAAGACAACTCTACAAGTCTCAGAATAATTCTGAGACTTGTAGAGTT
>CM053601.1:89847033-89869651 GCA_028646575.1 Pseudocheirus occidentalis
TGGTGTGGGAGTTCTGGTTTCTGGGCTCTCTTCCTCCCCTTCCATGCTTTGACCCTTTTTATCCATAAAAAAGGATTCTAGAGTTTTATTGGTGTTTTTATTTTGCTTCCTCTTTCTCATGTTGGCCAGTCAATTAATTGGTTGGTTTTTTTAGGTCTGTGAAACTCTGCTTCCAAGGGGGGAAGCTCTGTTCCAAATCACTGGGTCTTTCCCAACTGCCGGAACTATTAGGGGGGTGTTGCAAGTCCCGCCAGCTTTGGCTTTCTGAAAGTGCACCCCAGGACCACCACCGAAGACCACGATCTGGATCCAGGCGACTCAACACAAGAGCACTTAGCCCCGATCAATCGATTCAGCCGCCCTGCGGAGTCCGCAGGCCAGGGGCTCTGAAGCAGCCTGGTGGGGGCCACTGCTGCTGGTTCCAGTAGTTCCCCTCTCCCACTGCTTCCTTGCCCCGGGGGTAGAATGGCTGAACTGCTTTAAACCCCCCCCCCCATTAAGTTTCAAAGTTTCAGCTTTCACTAACCGTCTCTGACCCAAGCTCCCCTCAGGCATGTGCTTTAGATTTTCTTTGAAGTAGACTCAAGCTGCGGCCTGGGAGGCTCTGCTGCTCCTCGTGGCCGCCCTGGGGCGTTGCCTGGCCGCAGGGTTTTGGGCTGGCCCAGTCTCCGCTCTGCTGTGGTGCGAGCTGTGCTGTCCTACTCCTCAAGCCTTGGCAGATGTGGGGGGTGCTGGAGGCTGTAGAACCTCTGCAGGCTGGCTGCGGGCTCAGCTCAGCTCCTTCCCACCGTCCCAGGCCTGGCCGCGGTCTCAGGTTCCGGCTGTTCCAGCCTCCACTCCAGGGGCCGCGCTGAGCCCCTGCTGCCGAGCTGCCTTCAGCGAGAGCTGTGTTCTGTGTATTTTTGTGAGTCTGAGAGTCCTAGACTTTCCTAGACTTTGTCTGGGCTCGTATTTCATGGGTGTTTAGGGTGTCGGTGTGGGAGCTGCGGGACCTTGCTGCTTCTACGCCGCCATCTTGGCTCTGCCCCTAATTTATTTTTAAAAGGAGCCATCCACCTTGCAAGGAAGAAAATTCTTTATTATAGTCTTTCATATGTTAAAAATGGTCATATACAATAACTGAAGGTTAAATTTACAATTTGAAATAATGATTTCTTAATTAAATTGTTTGTCTTAGGCTCCCATAAAGGTATAAAATGATGAATTGGGAGCACCGGAGCACACGTGTGCCTTTCATAGTTTTCATTGGAAATATATCTTTAAGAGATATTAACTCTTGGGAGCCACAAAACTTAAAAATATATTAATTAAGGAAATGTTTTAGTAATTCACCACAGTGATTTTCTTACTATGTATAAGGAAAAAGAGAATGGCTCTAGTTAGTTGCCTGTTCAACCAACCACACCCACACCTCCCAAACCCACATCCCCGTACCCATGTAGTCCCACACATATTCTCCGAAGAATGGCAGTGCTTTAGGTGAAACCAGTGAGGTTATATCCATTAAAAAATAATTATTTCAATACTTATAAAAAACCGCCATAGCCTCACCTGGATGAATAATCATTTGGGTGGGTAATCCCTCTCCAGACTGTAAGTTCAGACAGACTGTAAGTTCTCCATTCCAGGAGGGCTCCATTCTCCATTCCAGATGGGCTTCATAATTGCCATCACTTTCAGTTAGTTAACAAGCATTTATTAAGCATTTACTTTAAATGGCACAATGGATAGTGCACTGGAAGTGGAGTCAGGAAGACCCGAGTTAAAATCCAGACTAAGCATACCTAGGATAGCTGCTAGCACAAGTTCTTAGATCTGTTTTTCTAAAGGAAAGCAAATCAAAAAGGGTTAACAATCATAATTTAATCAATCAAACATATCATTTACTTAATTCAGGAGAAAAAGTCAGAACCCTGAACTTCAGAGAATGCAAACAGAAGTTACAAAAGAAAATAACAAAATTCAGCACACAGGGCTTCTAGCTGTCTGACCATTACATCCATAACTAGTTAGTCACCCGAGAGAGAAGCACCAACATCTGGGTTTTCAAAGCTGGGGGTTGGGGGGGGAGGAATGGGTGGTGTGCGATTGTGGTTTGGGGCTCAATGGCTGCCCAGAGTCTCATCTGGCCAAATAACAAAACTGTTCCCTAAGTGAGCCCCAAAGCAAAACCTCATCTCAGAGGTACGTATAGCCCTCCCCAGGGTCAGAGAACATCACAATACTCATGACGCACTTGACAACAAAGAAACGAAAGTTGTGTATTTCTGAAAAACAAGCCTCCCACTGCAGCCTCCAGGTGAGCACAGCCTGTTGGAGGTAGAGTATATTTTCAAATCATGAAAAGTCCTCAAGTTCAATTTCGGCTTATTAAGGGGCAGGGAAGATCTTCAAATTTCTGTTACCATTACAAGATGCTGGCTGTGTAACCCTGGGCAAGTTACTTAGGCCTGTTTGCTTCAGTTTCCTCAACTGTAAAATGAGTTGGAGAAGGAAATGGCAAACCACTCTGGTAGCTTTGCTAAGAAAACCCCAAATGGGGTTATGAAGAGTCGGACATGACTGAAATGGCTGAAGAACATGAAAAATGTACTTGTTGTGTGATTAGCACTGGGTATATCAAAGAAAGACAAAAACAGTTCCTGCCCTCAAGGAACTCTCATTCTAATGAGAAAGACAACAATTATACACAAACAAGATATGTACAGTATAATAGCAAAGTAATCTTAGCAAGAAGACAATAGCAGTAGTAGAAGAAAGGGAGAAATTGGAAAAGGCCTTGTCAACTGCCAGAGAGGGACGGCACATGAAGGACATAGCCAGGGATGAGGCATTGAGACTCCATGTGTAAGAAATAGTAAACAAAGGAGGTCACTGTCTCTGGATCATAAGAATACATGAAAATTGTATGATGTATTCTTTTTCTATCTCTGTGGTTCAAGATGACACCATTTGCAGTGATCTTATCTATGTGCATGCTCAATTTGCAGTTTTGAGGAGAAGGTAAAATATAGTCCCATCAGAATTGCTTTCTACTGCAGCATGTACATGTAGAGAATGATCTTTGGTCCCAGTGATTTGTGTCTTAGATCTTATGTTCCTCTTTAAAGTGTTATTTAAAAAAAAAATCTGTCCACTTGCAGTCAACCTGGTATGTCTTTTGCTTCTGTTTCCCAGACGTAGTTAAAATTATTCTGTTCAACTAATGCTTGTTGATCTTCTACTATGTGACTAGCATTAGCTGCCATTATGGGAGAAGCAGAGAAGTATGAGACATGGTCTTTGCTCTCAAGGGATGTATTTTTTAAACTTCCTCTCAGCAGTGAAATAACAGATAATTATCTAAGACTGGACACGTTAAATATCAAAATGAGTGGTATAGTGTTGTTCCTGTTTTAAAGAAGGGAGTCAGACATCATCAGTATAGCGAGAGGAAGACTTTTCTAGAAGGTATGATTTGAGCTGGAAACTATGCTTGAAACCGTGCTTCAGTGTGTGGGTCTTTTTAAGTGTGTGTTTTACCTGCCTCTTTGTAGTTTTTCCATTTATTTCACAGCATGATGTCATGGAAAGATCACAGGGCTTTGAGTTCAAAGACCTGAATTCTAGACCAGCTGCCACTAATGAGGCTGCACAAGTCACTTAACCCTTTTGGGTCTCTTGTAAAGAGTGAGTTTAGTTTTATTATTTCTTTAAAAAGTTAGATGCTTTTTGTTTTTTATAGGAGAATCATTTCCTGATAATACCAAAAATATTCCACTCCCTTTTCCCTCACCTGGACCAACACTTATAACAAAGAAAATTGCTTATGTGTTTCATTATATCTTCTGGGATTGGTCTTTGCAGTTCATCTCAGTTTGATTACCTGTTAGTGATTTCAGTGTATGGTAATGTCATGTATGATTTCCTGCTTAAACCGCCTGTGCAGCATTTCATAAACATCTTTTCATATTTCTCTGAGTCCTTTTTAGTTGTTGCTTATGGTGTAATAGTATCTTATTTTTATGCTACCCAATTGATGGGTACCTACTTTATTTCAAGTTGTGGTTTTTTTTTTCAGTTTGACTTCAGGTGTTTTTCAAGGTCCTGTCTGAGGACCTTGTGTGAGGCAGCATACTGTAGCAAAAAGAGTACTGTATTTAAAATCAGGAGACCTGAGTTTTTTATTCCCATTTCTGTTGCCTTATTACCTGTGTGACTTTGGACAAGTAAATCACAATATCCCTTGCTTTGTTTCCTCATCTATTAAAGGTGGAGATCGTACTGGATGACATCAGATGGCCCTTCTGGATCTAAATCCTATGGTGTTTCTCTTATTCTATATATCTTCTGATCCACTTGTCTGTGGGATGCAGCCCCAAGGAATCTTAACTCTTTTCTTATGGTTTGACTTGATACTGTTGACTGATACTGCTTTTGGTTGTATCAGTTTGCCATTTAATGTTAACTGTGATTTGTTATATGTAATCTTGTGTGTAATGTGAATGAAGTTACTTAATAAGGTACACATTTGTGTGTGTGTAATTATATATATTATGCAATTTTATATATATAATATATATAATTACACACATATAAATATAAATAAAATATATATATATATATATATATACATATATATATATATATATATATATATAGAGAGAGAGAGAGAGAGAGAGAGAGAGGTTTTTTGTTTTAGCACAGTGAACTCAGTGCTTAGCACAATGCCCGTCACACAGTGGGCACTTTATAAATGCTTATTGACTCTGGGGGACACTTAATGTAGTAGGCACTTAGGTGGGATTAATTTGAAAAGGTATGACAAAAGAAATCAGGGCACAGCAGGCACATGCTCTTGGTACCTTTTTTACTCTCTTTCCATGTGCACTGGGGAGTTTTCTTCCTTGGAATTCTACTTAAATGCTTTCAGGTTATTTCTGTAACTTCACTGATGAGGTTGGGTTGTCCTTTCACTAATGGAGATAGAATATGTCTCTTCTACAACTTAGTTATGGTTTCTGAGAGTTGTGGAGGTTGGGCCGGAAAAATCCATCACCTTGCGCTAATTTGCAAATGAGCCTTTTTGACTTTCTAGGCTGGTCCACGATGGGATGGCAGCCATGTAGTTAATCATTGGGCTGTTACGTGAATCCTTTCCAGTTAAATAGCCTTTGAAAACCCAGAGTCACTTTTCTGCCCTGATGAAACATCTGAATAGGAACAGAGTTGAATCCTTAGAATAATAATGAATAAACTAATGAATGAATAAACTAAATTTCCATAATATTATTCTCTCTGTGTGTGTATGTGTATGTATGTATATAGACATACCTATATAAGTATGTATCTGCAATTAAATACAAAGTTACTTTAAGTACTGCCTATAGTACTTTGTGCCCTGGCATTTTTAAATAATGTGATTAATTTAGGAAGGGAGTTGATTTGAATGCTAAACATATTGAATTAATTTTCAGTAAAGTTATAATCTGCCCCCAAATTGCCTGAAACAAAATATGCCATAGCAAAAGGGGAAAACACAACATTCCCTGTAAATCTTTGCAAGCTTGGAGTCAAGCAATCCATCATCCTTACCCATTTGGATGAAGATATTCAGAGAAAAGATAATAAATGAGAAATGAGAAGAGAGTTATTCCATATTGCTTAAACATCTGTCCTTTTGTATGTGTCTTAACAGTTTGGTTCTCAATATGTAAGCCTTTGTACCTCTCATTTTTTTTTTTCAGGCCTATATTTTACTGCTTAAGTTATTTGAAAAAAAATATTAAAATGCACTTAACTTGTTATACCTATTTTTAACTTGTAAGTATTTTCTACCACACATCAAACATATCATGTGATTGTTTTTGGTTGTCAGTATCAAAATTTCTCCCTGGTGATTTTGAATGATTATATATTTAAAATGTAAGTAAAACCCTGTTTTTCTCTTTACTTACTTGAAACATTAAATTAACAATTCATTTTTCTACATCCTTACTTTTTCTCCTTTCTCAAGAGATTGAAAAAAATCATTGAACTCTAATGAAAAAAAGCAATGGCCCTGTAATTGGGAGACATAGTTTCTAGTTTTTACTCTGGGACTAATCAGGCATGTAGCTTTGAGTTAGCTACAACCACTCTTGGACTCAGTTTCTTCATTTGGGAAAGATGAGGTAGACGGAGATCCCCTTCTCTTTTTATCAGTCACCTAGGGGCAAGTGAGACTTTAATTTTTTGGTACCCTCAATAGGCATTCATTTATTCATTCATTCATTCATTCATTTATTCATTCATTCATCCATTCATCCATCTATCTATTTATTTTTTCAACAGGCATTTATTAAGCTCCTGTTATTTACCAGGTCCTGGGCAAACAGACAAAACCCAAACAATTCCTGCTTCTAAGCTGCTTACATTTGAGGGAAACAAGGTGGAAAAATTTAAATACTACATATCTATATCTATATCCACACATGTGTGTGTATATATAATATATATTTTTGCATTTCTGAATTTAAAAAATTTATTCATTTATTTATTTACTTGCTTTTAATTTGCAACATTCAGCTGCACAAACTTATGAGTTCCAAAATTTTTCCCCTTCTGTCTCCTCCCCCTCCCCCCAAAGCAGCATAGAGTTTGATATAGGTTCTACAAATACCTTCACATTAAAACATTGGTCAGGTTGCAAAGAAGGATTGTAAGCAATGGAATGAGCAATGAGAAAGAAGAATCAAAACAAAACAGAGAGAGAGCAAGTAATTTGCTTCAATCTGCGTTCAGACTCTTATTTTTTCTCTGGATGTGGCTAGCCCTTTGCATCACAAGTCTTTTGGAGTTGTCTTGCGTTGCTGATAGTCTGTCAAAGTTAGTCATCACAGATATGATGTGTCTGTACTTGTGTGCAATATACTCCTGGTTCTGCTTCCCTCACTCAGCATCAGTTTATATAAGTCTCTCCAGGTTATTATGGAGTCTGTCTGCTCCTCATTTCTTAAAGCACAATAGTATTCCATTACATTCATATACCACAACTTGTTTAGCCATTCCTCAGTTGAAGGGCATCCCTTTGGTTTCCAATTCTTTGCCACCACCAATAGAGCTACTATAAATATTTTTTTTAAGTAGTTTGCTTCAGTAGGGTCCTTTCCCCACTTGTCTGATCTCTTTGGGATATGCGCCTAGATGTGGTATTGCTGGGTCAAACGTATGCACATTTTTATAGCTCTTTGGACGTAGTTCCTAATTACTCTCCAGGATGGTTGGATCAGTTCACAACTCCACCAACAATACATTAGTGTTCCAATTTTCCCATATCTTCTCCAGCATTTATTATTTTCCTGTTTTGTTGTGTTAGCCAGTCTGGTGGATGGGATGTATGTGTGTATTTATATATATATAAGGTCAGGACACTACCCAGCTAGGGAACTAGGATGTGGCCTTTGAGCTGAGCTTTGAAAGCATGATTTTATGTGGTATTAGTGAAGGAGTACATTTCTGGCATGTACATAGGCATAAACCTCAGAGTTTAATGTTGGGTACAAGGAAATAGCAAGCAGACTGATTTGACTGGAAGGTAATGTGTATAAAGGGAATTATGTGATTATTGAAAGGTAGGCTGTAGTCAAATTTTGAAAGAGTTTAAATAACAGTAATTTGTTTTATTCTGGGAATTTTTACTCCAGGAAGCTGCTTAACCAGTTACATATGAACTCAAGAGAGGAGAAGAACATCCAAGAGTTGGAGGGTGGCCCACAATGTTAAATGCAGCAAAGAAGGATGATGGCTGAGAGAAAGAAAGCCTTCAGGTTTGAAGTTTAGACATTGCTGAGTTTGTGGAATATTTCAGTTGATTTCTGAGGTTGGAAGTCAGAATATTAGAATCCGAGAAGTGAGAAAGGAGGAGAAGTAAAGGCAAGGAGTAAAGATTACTTTTTTTTTAAGTTTGACTGAAAGGGAAGGGAGATATGGGCTTGAGGAGATATCTGGTAGGGTCAAGTGAAGGTTTTTTAAGGATGGTGACTTGGTTATGTTTGTAGGCAGCATAGATGAAAACTGTGAATGAAGATGAAAGAAAGGGTAGTAATGATTATTGGGAGAGGTAAATGAAGCCCAGGCAATTTAAGTGACTTGGCCAAAGTTATACAGGTTGGATGGGACTGAGATAAGATGGAAGGTGAGATACTCAACTCCAGATCCATGGCTCTTTGTACACACCATTTTGTCTCGAAAATACTCTTGAAACTGTTTTATAAATAGGTCTTTGGGGGCAGCTAGGTGGCACAGTGAATAGAGTACCAGCCCTGGAGTCAGGACCTGAGTTCAGAACTGGCCCCAGACACTTGATACACTAGCTGTGTGACCTTGGGCAAGTCACTTAACTCCAATTGTCTTGCTTTACCCCCCTCCAAAAAAAAATTATAAACAGATCTTTTGTATCAGGACTTTGGAATATTTTGCTATATTGAACTCAGAAAGAACTATTCATTATTTTTTTATTTTTAAGGAGTCATCATTTTTGAGCAGGGAAGTAATATGATGACAGGATTTTTAAAATGGGATGTTCAGTCTGAAAGACATTATTTAGGATGAGTTAGAGGAAAAAAGAGCCTCAAAAATGGAGAACTCAGTTAAGAGGCTATTTCTAGGATGGTGGCTATGGAATAAAATGGAAGCTGTAATTCTAAAGGAAATTAACCAATATCATAATTTCCAAGCCTCCAGAATGGCCTACTTAATAAACTTAACTAAGAAGCCCAAATAGATTTCACAGTAGAAGATCAAACAAAATCATTGCTATTTCTTGTTGTAAATGTGATCCCTGACATTTGTCATCCTCTTCTGTGGCATCATCTTGCAAAGAAGAAGGGACTAATGGACTTTCCCCTAATACAGTCCATTACTGGCTCCTTTTCAGTTCAGTACAACCTGGCTGAGATGACATTTTGATAGAATAGCCCTTGAGAACTCAGAATCTCTTCCAGGGCATGAAGAGTTTGGAGTAAGATTTTAATTGAAGGACAAGTGCAATTCACATTACTGCTAGGTGGTGAAGTGAATAAAGAAAGCAACTAGATTTGGAGTCAGGAAGACCTTAGTTCAAATTCAGTCTTAGACATTATGTGATATATATAACCTTGGTCAAGTTATTTAACCAGTGTGCTTCAGTTTCCTCAGTTACAAGATGGGGATAATCCCCTACCTCTCAATGTTGTTAGGATCAAATGAGATAATATTGTAAAGTATTTAGCACAGTTCCTAGCACATAGTAGGCACTACAGAAGTGAGAGCTGTATTTTTTTATCATCATCATTATCATATCATCATCATCATCTTTTCCATAATTCTCATCACAATTTCTCCACACCTTTTGTGTGACTCTTGTCTGTCTTCATCCGTAACTAAACTGCCGTGGAAGTCCGTGTGATATGCTAGGGACTTTTCTTTAGAGCTCTTGACCTTATATGGTAGAGCTGGTGGGTTCTTCTTTTGTTCTTGCTCTTGCTTTGTGCCTGACTCATCACCTCTCAGACCTCCCTCTCTGATGATACTCAAAAGCTGTGTAGCTTCACACTTCATGGTGATATGGTATAGCCCATTTATATATACTATGCATTTACCCGTTGGCCTTTGGGTGGCCCTTTTATTTAATTCTGCAGAGACCATGGAATTTCATGTTTTGCTGCGATACTATATAACTGGAAGGATATTGGTGCCAGGAAGGTGGGCTTTTCTTCAGGGAGAAGAAGGTTGGAGAGAAGGTATCATTAAAAGCAATGTGCAGTTTTCTAAAGACAATTTGGACAAATTTCTCTCAATTAATTTTCCATCCCTGTTCACTGGTCATCTGAAGCATCAATCTGTGGTATATGAGATGACAGAATAGCTTTGTGCACCTCTTTCCTTTTAGCTGCATGTCATGAATCTGAATGAGAAACAGTCATCATCCACTTAGTTTTTTACTAGTCAAATGGTTATTTCAAACTTTTGAGTAGTTATGGATCTAGTTTGGAGGCCCAACTGTATTCTAAGGCTTGATACTACAAGGACAGTATTGTCAGAAAATGAGCGTTTGGAGGAATTCCCTCTTCATTTGGACTCTGTTCTGGATGTTTTCTAGGTCATTGACAAACCCTTGTCAATAATATATAATCTTTCTGTTTTATGCATTGCTCGAGATCAGAAAGTCATCAAACAAAGTTATCTCTGTTTCTTTCATCTTTTGGGGAATTTCAAATGCATCTTTATTTTGACTCAGAATATAAGGGCACATGACTAGTCTAAGCTGCGAGAATTTTGGTGAGACTAAGAGCATCATTATGACCTGCTGAAATTTAGCAAAGGCCAAGTCAGTGGTAGACCCTTAGTTAGAATACCAGGATTGCTATACTCTTGTGTACTGGCAGAATATTGATTCTAGTATTGTCTTTAAATATTAATGAGTCAAGAAGAAGTGAGATCTAGATAATCAGAATTTTTCTTTGTGGTGGTTTGATTCTAGCAGTTTATTTTGGTGATCTGTAATGCTAGTGAAATTGTACTATTCATGCCCAAAGAAACTTATGAAGGCATTTTAAAGGTTAGAGTAGAGTGTGGCATTTTGATTCTAGGAGGCTACCTGAGAGTGGTTATAAGACTGTCCTTTTTCTTAAAGAATTTGCAAGACAGTAAATCCACATTTTTTTGAATTTTTTTCTTTATTTGGCTGTCCAAATTAATACTTATCTGTATCCTTTTAGATGCCATAGCCTTCAGGTTTAGTTGTCTAAAGAGTTTCTCTTTGTAAATAATTTTCAGATTTCAAAGCACCATTGTGAAAAAGCTGATTGACACCAAAGTATGTTGAATATTTTTGACCCTTTTCTCTTCAAGTAAAGGAATCTTACTGAGAGTGCTTTTTTACTGAGCTTTCAAAAATACTTTATGGCAGAAATATATTTCCACATGTTTAGTACTTTTCCATTATTTTTCTAAATTGAATTTATAAAGATTTACAGAATTTTAAAGGATACTTATAAAACTATATTTGCATGAGCTGTATATGGGATCTTTGGTGAAGTGGTCACATAATGAGAAAACAGGACTCATTGGAAAAGATCCTGATGTTAGGGAAGATTGAAGGCAAAAGGAAAAAGGGACAACAGAAGATGAGATGGATAGATATTATCATGGAAACAACTAACATGAACTCAGACAGACATGGAGAGATAGTGGAGGACAAAAGGGCCTGGTGTGTGTCCATCAGGTCACAAAGAGTTGTACAAGACTAAATGACTGAATAAGAACAGCAACAGCAGCAAAATTTGCATGAGCATTAGCTACATAATTCAGCATTGTATGATGTAACACACATATATAATATTGTGAATTTCCCCCCTTTCTGAAGTTTCAGTACCAATTTTGAATGTGAACATGCGAACTCAGGTGTGTTTCCAGTAATTTACTGTTGTTTTTTTAAAATTTATTTACTATTAGTTCTCAACATTCAGTTCTACAAGTTTTTGAATTCCACATTTTCTTCCCTACCCCCCCCCCCATGGTGTTATGCAATTTGATATAGGTTCTACATATACCTTCACATTAAACATGAGTCAAGTTGTAAAGAAGAATTATAACCAATGGAACAAATAACAAGAAAGAAGAAACAAAACAAAACGAAACAGAGAGAGAGTAAGTAGTTTGCTTCCATCTGCATTCAGACTCTGTAATTCTTTCTCTGGATGTGGATAGCTTTTTCCATCATTAGTCCTTTGGAATTGTCTTATAACCTTGCATTGCTGACGGGAGCCCAGTCTGTCAAAGTCAGTCATCATAGATATGATGTGTCCGTAATTGTGTAAGTCTCTCCAGATAAGTATGAGGTCTGTCTGCTCCTTATTTCTTATAGCACAATAGTATTCTATTACATTCATATAGCACAACTTGTTTATCACTACAAAAAGAGCTGCTACAAACATTTTTGTACATATAGGTCCTTTTCCCACTGGTATGATCTCTTTGGGATATAGCTCTAGAAGTGGTATTACTGGGTCGAAGGGTATGCATATTTTTTATAATCCTTTGGGCATAGTTCCTAATTGCTCTCCAGGATGGTTGGATCAGTTCACAACTCCACCAACAATGCATTAGTGTTCCAATTTTCCCACATCTTCTCCAATATTTATCATTTTCCTGTTATGTCATGTTTGCCAATCTGACTGGTGAGATGTGGTACCTAAGAGCTGTTTGGATTTGCATTTCTCTGATACAGTGATTTGGAGCATTTTTTTCATATTCTCATAGGTATCTTTATTTTCTTCCTCTGAAAACTACCTGTTCATACCTTTTGACCATTTGTCAGTTGGGGAAGGTTATTTTTAAGAACAAGAGGAACAGTGTATGAGAATTGTCTTGATTGATTTTGAGGAGGGGAAATTGAGATTGAGGTGAAAGACACCTGTAAATTCTCTTGTCTAAATTTTTGTATTACATTTCACATTATCCATTTTATGAGTCAAAGGAACTAAATTTAAATCACAAGATCCCTTCATGTAATCTTCTCTGCATCCATCTTATTAATCTGTTGTAATAAGTTTCCAAAGGATGTAGATAGACCAGTTCTGGATAGATAGTAGATAGTTGGTGGATAGATCAACCTTCTGGAGGTATGAGAACTTTGTCAGGGGGATATGGAAACTATTTCACAGCTAACTATGATTCTGTTAAAATATCCCAAAGGTAATAGTATTAGGGGGAAAATGTTATATACCAAATTAGGTTTCCTTTATTAAAATTGATTAATCCATATTATCCAATTATGTGCATATATATGGTAAACTCTAGAATTTATTTCTTATGGAATAGGAAAAGTCAAGGTTTCTGGAAAGCCAAGAAACACAGGGACTGAAAAAAATTAAGAACTAGTAGTATAAATAGACTCTTTAAAATATGTGGTATATTAGTTTTTTCAGGCTGCCTATAAGGTAGTAAATTTCCAGTTATGCCGATTGTACTTCCAATTATACTTTGGATAGGAGAATATAATTGACAGAATGACTTAAAACATAGATGGCATAAATTTCATTTCAAATTTTAGCACTGTTAAGTTGTACAGGAATTTGAGTAAAAAGAAGCATTGTTTTTGATCATCTTTTGGTGCCATTCAGAGTACTTCGCTCCATTCCTTTCCTTTGCTTTGGTTCTTAGAAATGGAAAGTTTTAGAGCTAGTGGGAAACCTTAGGAACTAGGTTGAAGTTCACTTTAAAACATAGCTTCCCGTTCAAACAAATTAGTACAGTTTATTTTGGCTTTTGGTTCATCCCAGAAGCCTAGAATCTGAGTTGTAAAGGGCCTTAGAGACCAGCTAATCTGAATGAATGAAAAAAGCATTTATTAAGCCAATTGATGGCAAGGCCCAGGGATCATTTGGGTGGTACTTCGGCAAGTCTGATAACAGTTCCTCCAGAGTCTTGGTAGCATAGCAACCAGGCAGGTGTTAAATCCTAATGACCTTTTATCTTACTAGAAGGCTTGTATAATTGGTGACTCCCAGCTTATTTAGCAGTGTGAGTCCTGGTGGGAGGGTGAGGTGTCTGCCTGACCCCATTTAGAAGTGAAGAAGTGTGGAGCTGAGTAGGACTTCTGGGTTTTCCAACATGAGTGGGAATAGGAAGGGGATTTACTTTCCATCCAGAAAGGGGTAGGAAGTGGGGACATTTGCAGGAAATTTGGAGAAAGCACCTTGCTGGTAATTGTTCTTACACAGTGGCTCTGTGGTATGGGGGATGAGATGAAGGAAGGGGACTTTTACTTACCCATTGGAATCTGGATGGCCTAGCTTAACCCATACAGAGCAAAATTATTCTCTAAAATATTCCCAACAAGTAGTCATCTATCTTTGTCTTCCAGATTCCCACCTATCCTGTTCTAGACTCCAACCATACTAAGCCCTAGGCATCTACTCTATCCCTGTAGCTGCTGGATCCTTCCAACCCACTTCTACAGATTCATGCTATGGAGTAACTAAGCGACTCTGCTTTGGCTTTCTAAACCTGTTGCCTCACCATATGTTCCCCCACCTCAACTTTTCTGCCTCTTGTTTTAGGAATTTGGAAGAAATCAAGTCAATATTACCTTTGCTTCTTGAAAGAAGCTCCACTCACATTCCCTGTGACTTCCCAAACCAGATCTCCATTAATCAGCCACTATTCCCCTGTATATCAACACATTTGCTACTTCTGTTGTTTTTTTTTGTTTTGGAGCCAAGCTTTAGAAGTCTACTATACCTTTCATGTGATTATCCTGCAAATTCTTTCAAGGATAAAATATAAAATTCTCTACCTTTTAAAGCCTTTCATAACCTCTTTCCTAACTTTTCGGTCTTCTTATACCTTCCTTCCTGTGACACTCACCTCCTTGCTCTTTCTTACATGAAACAATTCTCCATTTTTACTGTAGTATTCTTTGTGCTTGGAATTCTCCCTTTCCTCAATATGTGCCATCTGGTTTTCCTACTTCCTTCAAACCTGGAAGAAGCCATTCCCAACATCCCTCTCCTTTGTGCTAATGCCTTCCCTTTGAGACTGTCTTCAGTTTATCAGGTAGATAGATCTTGTTTATACATGTTGGTTTGCATGTTGTCTCTCCCATTAGACTGTGAGCTCCTAAAGGAGGGACTTTTTTTCTCTCTCTAATTTTGTATCCCCAGCACTTCTCAGCAAAGTGTTGATATATCACATAGCAGGGGTTTAATAAATGCTTATTTACTTGATGAGTTTCAGTACAGAATAGAGCACCAGTTCTGGTGTCAGCAGGACCTGAGTTCAAATTTGGCCTCAGACACTTGACACTAACTCTGTGAGCCTAGGCAAGTCACTTAATCCTGATTTCCTCATGCACCTTCCTCTACCCCCCAAATGTCTAGCTCCACCCCCAAAAGACTAGATTACATAGGATTGTAGAGTTTCACCTGCAAGGTACCACAGAGTTACTAGTACCTAAGAGTATTTAGTTCAACTCCTTTATTTTACAGTGGAAAGCAGACCCAGGGACTTTAAGCGATTTACCCGAAGTCATACAGACACTCTGTAGGATTTGAACCCAGGTCCTCAGAATCCTACTGTTCTTTGTATCATCATCTCAGTTGTTACTTTTAATTCTTAGCCTATTTTTGGAAATTCAATATATAGGCTGGAAAGGGACCTTTTGTATGGTATAGCAGTTTCTGCCAACTGAAAAGGGAGCAAAAAGTGACAAATCAGATTGGAAGTCTTCCTTTTGGCATCTTCAGAGGAATGGTGAGTGGTACTTAGTAGGCTCTCCTACATATGGGCAGCAGAAATCCTCTGGTGGAAAGAATGATGGCTGGAATAGTTTTTGGAGCGAGACCCCTTGACCCTTTGACAGTCCTGTGAGACCCAGGAACCCCTTCTCAGAGACATGTTTTTGAATGCACAATTAAAATAGGTTTACAAAGAAAATTATTGAAATTGTTGAAATTATTATGTGTAGATATGTATAGATGCATATATCTATATAGATATTATATACAGTATATACATACCTAGGTATAGTATGTATCTATATGTTTCTTTAGGTTTTTAAAACAAGTTTATTGACCCAAGGGTAAGAATCCCTCTTTTAGAGGCTATGATTCTTCAAATTAAGTTTCAGTATAGATAGATTTCTTTGGTAATTAATAATGGATCCATGGAAACTATGAAAAGAACTACTTTTGAGTAAGTACCTTTGAACTCTATTAACTCTGTTGAAGATACTGTATTATGGGAAGCAGTAGCCACCAGGAGCTGGGTGTGTGATCTTGGTCGCCCTGCTAGTTGCTAGCAATAGAAACTGGAGAAGCACACTGTAAGGGGATGTATCAACAGCTAGAACCTGCTTTGGAGTCTTTGAAATTAAAACCAGTACACTTGAACATGCTCTCTGCACTTTGGTTTTCCCAAGCTTTAACCTCAAACAAAATGTCCTAGTTTTATTGCTTTGCTGCATGGTCACCCTTCAGAGTGAGACCTCTCAGATGAGAACTTGACCAGAACTGAGTACCACTACCTCTTCAGAAAAGATGATGAAATTCATTAGTGTTTTAGAACTCGGTATGACCTGTGTGTGTGGCTGGATGAGGTTATACGTATGTAAATTAATTATAGCATTTACTTTAGGTTGCTGAGATGACAACTTGAGATTTTAAAGAATTGTAGTAATTCTGAAACAATCTAAAGTGAGGGAGAAAAGGGAATTTCCTAAGTGATACTTTTCAGATTTTGTGATTGGCAGTGGTTGTGAAGTTAAATGTGTGTTTAATGTAGGTTTGTAGGGTTTTTACCCTTTGGTGGTGGGGAGGTGAAGAGGATTGATTAGGTCTGATCTGTAAGTGAATAAATAATCTTCCTGTAGATAAAGATCAATTTCAGAAATGTAGATGATATCTCAATTTTCCTATTTTTGTTTCCCATCTAATTCTCCTTTCTTTATCATGCTTTTAAATTTATTTGTTCTGTTTTTTTCCACTTCACACTTTTTGTATTTTCTGTGGGGTGTTGGGGTTAGGCAAGGAAGGTCGTTGTGTTAAGCAGTAGCACATGGTAGTTTATTCATTTTCTGCTGTAATTGAAGTCTTGCATATGCAGATTGTATGTTTACAGGGTGTTGTTTTCTTTCTTTTAAGTACTGGAATGTTTTAGATCCTGAAAAGAACTGAAAAATACCTTGCACATAAAGAGTTTTTTCCCTCTTAACATAAAAATTATTCATATGCTGTAAATTGAATAGAAATAGTCTCCTTATTTTCAAATAATTCCTGCAAAGTATTTTTCAATTGGTAGCAGATCCTGTGTGATATAGGTACCAATAAGTACTTCTCAATTAACACAATGCATATCTTGGTGAGGTGGCTACTTGGCTGTTTTGGGTGAGCTAGTCCATCCCTGCCTTCAATGAACACCCTCTCTTATAGAAGAAATAAAGAATTACCTTACAAGGAGCTAAAGGTGCTGTACTAGTTGGCCTGTGAAAAGCACCCTTGCTGTAGTAGTGTGATGGGAGAATAAAAGCCCTTAGTATTTATGCAATGGAGAGTGCATATTCATTTTAATCTTTGAGGTAATAGAAAGGAAAAGTCTTTCTCTCTTATTTCAAACTAATTTGCATAATAGTTCCTGTAGGTCACTTCTTTACACTATTAAGTGGATATGTTCTGGAAGAGTTGTGAAATAAATTATTTTCTATTCTTGACCTCTACTGCAGTGCCATAGATATGCCCTCAGGAGCAGTGAGTTTCAGTGCTTTGGGGAAAAACAAGTGATATAAGCAAAGGAAAGGGTGTTTAGCCTAATAACTCAATTACCCCTGTGAAGTATTAAGGAAAGAAGTAGGAGTGGGTATCTCTAGCCTTTGTCTATTCCCTCTGAATGTAGATTTTTTTCCCCCCTTATACATAGCAGGACATTGTCTATCTGACACCGGGAAAGATATGACACACAGCACAGTGTCTCAATTCAGCAGACGTATTTATTAAGTCCTTGCTATGGGTCAGGAACTGGGTTAGGGATTTGGAATACAAAGTCAGCAGTGAAAAACAACTAATAAATGTTGGGAAGTAGGATTTCAACCCTAGGCTTCTTTATTTCCAGTCTAGAACTCAGTCCACTATCTCATGCTGACTGTAGAAACTGAGGCTGGGATAGGTTGAGCCCAGTCACATAGGTAGAAAGTGTCAAGAGCAGTATTCGAACACATTATTCTTTTTTTTTTTTTTTTTTTAATTTTAATTTTAATTTATTTTCTTGGTTACATCACGAACACATTATTCTGATTCCATTCAGATTCTCACACTCTATCTCCATGTTGTCTCCATCAGAATTAGAAAACCTTCCAGGAATGGTGTTTATACAAGGCAAAATCATTGGGTCACAATGACTGGTACAGAAGATGGTATATAGCTTTTTAGATAGTCTGCAAGAGGGAGTAATGTGAGAGAGCCTGGAAAGATAGATGAGAGACAGATTGGGAAAAAGTTTACTTTAAAATGCCAGAGGACCTAACTCTAGCTTTGTATCTTTGGGAGAGTCACATGTTCTCCCAGTGCTCCAGTTTTCTTATGTAAAAAAGTGTGTGTGTGTGTGTGTGTGTTAATACTTCAAGATCTCTTTAGCCATTGGAATATATTGAAGGTAGGGGGGTGGTAACATGGTCACACTTTGTATAGGAAAATCATTTTGGCAGTAAGTGGAGAAGTAGGGAGAGATATCAAGTCAGGGAGAGCAATAAGAAGATTATTGTAAATTATATTTGAACTCATTCTAGCAACAGCTATATAATAGGATTGACCTAGAACTTGACTATAATAGTGACAATCGTCAAAAAATAGAGTCAGACCCTGCTCAAGTAACTTAATCTCTAAGCCTCAGTTTTCTCATCTGTAAAATGAAGGAAGCATTCATCTTCCCAACCTCAAAAGTCTGTTAGAATCAGATGAGATAATGGATATGAAAGCACTTTGAAAACTAAAATAGACTACGAAAATGGGTGGTGGTATCAGTTACACTATTATAATATGTTAACACTGGAACTTTCTGGTTACATGGTAAGTTTCAGTATTGAGATGATTAGAAACAGGTGACATGTCAGTAGAGGCAGTGGGCAATTTACATTTCTGTAACTAGAAACTTCAGAAGTTGTTAGTCAGTCAGTAATGATTTGTTAAGTACTTTACTATGTGCCAGGCTCCATGCTAAGCATTGAGGGTACGAAAAAAGTTAAGAGATAGTTCCTGCTCCCAGGGATCTTGAATTCTAATACAGGAGAAAACATTCAAACAACCATATGCAAACAAGTTATAGACAGGACAAATTAGAGGTAATTAATAGAGGGAAGGTCTTAGCCTTCTTTATCAAACTATTACTAATATTTGAGCAGCTTGAGTTTTTTCCTACAGGGCTCAAGATGGAATAAATCAGATTTTAATGATTTTTTTTTTAACATGAGGGTTTACGTGTGTGGTGTTCTTCAGTACTGTACATTTCCTAAACATGAAGTCATTTTCAAATGACTCTATTTCAGACATGCAAAAGCTGTTCATTTCCAGCTGGGGCCAGCAGTGGTTAGGTGAAGTATCATTTTTAGAGTATGATGAATACTTGAAATGACTAAAATTTAGCATTCTGTGGAAACCTGATTCTGAGACTTTAAAGAAAATATCTTTGTGAATTGTAAAAGAGCAAATGAAAACAAAACACAAAACTCACCAAAACATTTCTAATTTCTAGACTTAGCAATTTTAAACATTCAGCACATTTTTCCTCAAAGGTAATTGCATATTTACTTTTTTAAAAATCCCACTTTGTAGGTCACCTTTAATTCTCATGACAAATATACACTAGTTATCACCAGTGTTTCAGAGTAATATTTCTTACAAAGACAAAATGAATGAATAAAATAAAGTCCATTTTCTTTTGCCACGAGACATCATGGTAGAATAGATAGAGAGTTAAGCTAAGAAGGCCTGGATTTCAAGTCCTTATGGCATATATTGGATCTGTGTATCTGGACACTTTATCTCTTCAGAATATTGGCAGTTCTGTAACACTGCAAGTTACTAAAAAGCTGCTGACCGGCTTTGGTAAAGGGTTTTTCCTCATCACAGAGTTTCCTATCATATTTCCAGTCCTTATCTCTTATCTCTTATTTTGCTGTACAACTATAATATTAAAAAACAAATATCAAGGGCTATAGGTCTTCATCAGTTCTTTTATAACAGTATAATTTGTTCTAATAGCCTCTGACATTTAATATATAGATTTTCTCTTGGGAAAGAATATTAATAAAATTAAACTTTTATCATACCAGATAATTTTGAATAACGATCATGCTTTTGAATTGTGTAGATATTAAACTACAACCAGCATCCCAGAGGGAATTATGTCTTGGGCTTTGAGGAATGTTACCTTCTTTTCCTTCTAGTCCACAAGATGTATAGATTTATTAAGTTTCTTAAATTGTTTTTATGTTGTAAAATTTGCATTCATTTGTAGGTGGGAGATTTATCATTGTTAGCGTCATTAAAAAATCTGTTTTGATAGACATTGTCTTTACTGATGCTAGCAGTAACTTCTTGGAAATATGGCATGGGGGGCATTTAAATCTATTCTTAATTTTTTTTCTTTTTGGAGGGGGTAAAGTAGGGCAGTTGGGGTTAAGTGACTTGCCCAAGGTCACATGGCTAGTTAGAGGTTTTTGTGTGTGTGTTTTAAGTGTCTGAGGCCAGATTTATTTATTTATTTTTGCTTTTTGGAGGGCAGTTGGGAATTAAGTGACTTGCCCAACGTCACACGGCTAGTTTTTGTGTTAAGTGTCTGAGACCACAGATTTTAACTCAGCTCCTCCTGACTCCAGGGCTGGTGCTCTATTCACTACACCGCCTAGCTGCCCCCTAGTCTTAATTTTTTAAAAATGGACTCCTTTGTTATAAAACTAAGATGAAATTAGCTTTATGTTGAACAGATCACAATTATTAATAATATACTTTAAAAATGTTTTATTTCAGGAAATTAGAATGAGACTACAGAAGATAAGGACAAATACCATAAAATTCTCCCAGATTTCAATGAAACAAGAACCTAACTTTTAGAAATTAAAAAAAAAAGCCATTTCATTACTTTTAAGCACATAGAGTAATTGGGCCACATTGTTAATAATTCCGTATAGAATTCTGCAAGACTTGCTTTAATGAATAAATATAATTTATTTATAATAGCACTTATTTTCTTTATTAATGATGAGTCAAGGTTATTTAAATTTGTCCTGGTTAAATAGGTTAATTGGTGCAGCTAGATGGCTCAGTGGATAGAGTGCTGACCCAAATCTAGCCTCAGACACTTACTAGTTGTGTGTGACCTTGGGCTAGTTACTTAACTTCTATTTGCCTTAATCCACTGGAGAAGGAAATGACAAACCACTCTAGTATCCTTGCCAAGAAAACCTCTTGGATAGTAGGGTCCATTGGATCCCAAAGAGTCAGACATGATTGCACAACAACAAGTAGGTTAAGCATGCCCTTTGCAATCATCTTTTCTCATAGTATAAATAAAATCTTTAGCCCAGGTATAATTACCATAAATAACTAATATTGGAATATCAATTGAAGTCTTATTTGTATTTAATACTGTAGTTTTCACATTATTTACAGCTCAGTGTTGTATAAAGAAATTTCTAGGGTTGACATATGGGGACAGGGAAGGGAGGGAATATTTCAGTAACTGCTTTACTCAAATGTAGTTGTTTTTTACCCTTTTGTATCACCTTTATGTCCAAATACACACCTCCTCTAACCCCTCCATGAGAACAGGCCCCTATAACAAAGAATAAAAAACAAAAGAGGACGGAATAGCAGTTCAGCAAAACTAACCAGAACATTATCCAAATTGGAAAATAGAGTATTCCACAGTCCCCTATCTCAACAAAGAGCTCAAGATGACTTTTTAAATCTCTTTGGGGTAAATTTTGATCTCCAGTTTTCATTTATTTTTCTTTTTGCCATTTACATTTTTGTAGTTTACAAAATAGTGTTTTCTTTGCTCTGGCTACTTCACTTTGCTTTAATCCATGCTACATAGTCTTTGTATTTATTATTACTTATGGCACAGTACTATTTCATACTATACATGTTCCATGATTTTTTTCAATCTGTGGCCAAGCTGGTGGGCATCTATTTTATTTCCAGTTCTTTGAAACAAAGAAATACTGCTATTAACATTTTGTGGTTTATGAAGCATTTTTTTTTTCTGTCTTTGATTCTCTTGAAGATGGTGTGTAGCTATGAGAAATATCTTTGGGTCAAAGGGAATAGCTAAGTTAGTCAGCTACAAAAGATATTTTTAATTTCTACCTGTTTCATGTACTGTAGACTGTCCCTTAACATTGCAATAACATTTGTGAGTACAAAAAACAAAATATTTTGATCTATATCTAGGAAAAAAAAACAATGGGACATTGTTCTCTATCCTTTCAAACTCTTACATCCTTTCATAATTCCCTATTACTGTTGAGATTACTACCATCCTTCTAGTCAGCCAGTATTGTGACTCCTCCTGCCAAGTTGGATTTATTTATTTATTTATTTTACTATTGTAACATTTCTCTTATTTACCCTCCCTTTTATCCTGTGATGTCTCCCCCATCCTAGTATAGGCTCTCATCACCTCATTCCTGGACTAGCAAGAGCCTGCAGACTGATCTTTGTGCAATTATCTGTTTGGCTTTGAAAGTCCTTCATAACCTGACCCCTTCCTGTCTTTCCATTTTTGTTCCACCTTACTGCAGTCCACATATTCCAAAATCCAATGACACTGGTATTCCCCATTTTTTCCTGCATATACCTTTTTTTTTTTCCTGTATAATTGTTTGCATGTTATCTCCACTTGATTTTTTAAAAAATTTTTTAAAATTTGTTTTCTTGTTTACATCATTCATTTTCATTACATTTTTGAATTACAAAACAGCCATCCCACTGTAAAGCCCCTCCCCTGCTCTGCTCTCTTACTTTCTGGCAGGGCAGGGAGGGTCTCCCTATCCCAGCCCCTGTATATCTTAATTCCTAGTTGCAGGTCTTGCAGAACTTTAAATTCTAGATTCTTTCAATTCCTC
>CM053601.1:89870151-89885550 GCA_028646575.1 Pseudocheirus occidentalis
AAGGAGATATTTCACATTGCTTTCTATTTTTTCATTTCTTTGTAACTGTTTAATAGTGTCTTGGTTTCTCATAAAGTCATTTAGCTTCTACTTGCTCCACTCTAATTCTGAAGGAATTATTCTCTTTAGAATGCTTTTGAGATTCTTTTTCCATCTGGGAAATTGGACTTTTTAAGGCATTCTTGTCTTCATTGGGTTTCTGGGCCTCTTTTGCCATTTGAGCTAATCTGTTCTTTAAAGTGTTGTTTTCTTCAGTCAGGTTGTTGACTCTCTTTTCATGGCTTTCTCGCATCATTCTCATTTCTCTTTCCAGTTTTTCCTCCACTTCTCTCATTTGGTTTTCAACGTCCTTTTTCAGTTGATGGATATCTTCTAGGCATTCTTGAATTGTCTTGGAAGCATTCGATGTGGGAGTTCTGAGTTCTGGGCCGTCTTCTTCCCGTTCCATGCTTTGACCCTTTTTGTCCACAAAAAAGGATTCTAGAGTTTTATTGCTGTTTTTATTTTGCTTCCTTTTCCTCATATTGGCTAGTTAATTAATTGGTTGGTTTTTTTTAGCTCTGTGAAACTCTCCTTCCAGGGTGAGAAGCTCTGTTCCAAATCGCTGGGGTTTTCCCAGCTGCCGGAGCTATTAGGGGGGTGTTCCAAGTCCCCCCAGCTTTGGCTTTCTGAAAGCGTACCCCAGGACCACTGCCCAAGACCAAGATCTGGATCGAGGCCGCTCAACACAAGTGCACTTGGCCCTGATCAATGGATTCAGCCCCCCTGTGGAGTCCGCAGGCCAGGGGCTCTAAAGCAGCTTGGTGGGGGCCGCTGCCTCCGGTTCCAGCAGTTTCCTTGCCCCTGGGGGCAGATTGGCCAGACTGCTTTACCCACCCCAAATTAATTTTCAAAGTTTCACTTTCACTAAATGTCTTTGACCAGGATTTAAAGATCCCCTCAGGCACGTGCTTTAGATCTCTTCTGAAGTAGACTCAGGCTTGGAAGGCTCACTCCTCCTGGCTGCCCTGGGGCCTGGCCTGGCTGTAGCTGTGGTTTTGGCCTGGGCCTTTGCGAGCTGCCCCTCTCTGGTCCCATACCTCACGCCTTGGCAGATGTGGAGGTGCTGGAGGCTGTAGAATCTCTGAAGACTGGCTGCAGCATGGCTCAGCTCAGCCAGCTCCTTTCCACTGCCCTGGGCTTGTCCTGTCTCGGCTTCAGGCTGGGCCGGCCTCTGCTCCCGGCGCGGTGCTGAGCCCCTGCTGCCAAGCTGCCTTCAGTGAGAGATGTATTTTCTGTATTTTTGTGTGAGTCTGAGAGTCCTAGAGTTTGTCTGGGCTCATAATTTTATGGGTGTTTAGGGTGGTGGTGTGGGAGCTGCGGGACCTTGCTGCTTCTACGCAGCCATCTTGGCTCCACCCCCCTCAATTTGGTTTTGAGCTCCTTGAGGATAGGAACTATTCTTTGTCTTATTTTGTATTTCTACTGCTTTGTACACAGTAGGTACTTAATAAATACTTGTTGCCTGACTGAAAAAAAGGAATAGAAAACCTTATTCACTTTGACTTTTTACTCAGATGAAGTGATGGCTATTGCTAATCCCTGTTTACTTGTATTGTCTCTTCTGTGATGAATCCAGTTTCCCACCTCTTTTATCCTCATTCTAAAATTAGGCAGAAGACAGTTAAAGTTGAGTGACAGAATCTGTCTGTGCCTTATTATGTGTGCCAAACCATGGTCAGTCACATGACCTTGAAACCTAGAATCCCACACTATTCATCTTTGTGTTGGATGAATATGTTCTACCTCCCAGTTAGAGTAAATTTCTCCTTATTTTCTCTGGTTCATGTTTTGCCACCCTTGGGTAGATTAACAACTAAATACCTTTTTTCGGTAAATAAGCAATAGGATTCATGTAATATAATTTGAAGAGGTCATTTAATTTTCTCTTAATATTAGATTGAAACAAAGTTATTTGACATAACCAAATTCTTATTTTGTTTGGAGTGTCATAGCAGCATAGATTTAGAAATGAGGCAGAGCTGAAATATAACCATGTTGTCTAACTCTATTCACAGATGCGAAAATCTGGGTCTAGAGAGATTGACTGACTTGCCTTAAGTTTGATTGAAAGAGTAAGAAAACACTATTTGTAACATTATGCATTCTTATACATCATCTTTGGTTTTGGGTTTGAAGCTTTGTGTATAATGCACAAAACAAGGAGGATCAGTGTTTGTTCTTCTAAGTACATCTGACGTCCTGTCATTGTCTTTCTTTTCTCTTCAGTTATCATTTTTATAGCACTGCAATATTCCATTGCACTTTCTATTGCTATTTGTGTAGCTACTCTTTAAATATTTAGACATGTAGATTGACTTGAATCTTTTGCTATTAAAAAATTAGCAGCCATTAATATTCTTTTATTGAGAATCACTTTCTTCCATTTATCCTTAAGAAAATGTTGAAGCAATAAAGGGGGCAGTGTGGTACAGGGGAACACTGACTTTGGATTCAAAGGACCTGGGCTCAGCTCCCACCTCTGACATTTATTTCTTGTGTGACTTCCATGTCACTTAACCTTCACTGAAACTTAGTTTTCTCATCTGTGAAAAACAAAATGTGGGGGTTGGTCTGGATTGTTTCTGAAAAAATCTTCTAGCTTAGCATCTCTGGGTCAGTGGTATGAAAAGCCCTTTCATTGTATATTGCTGTATTTCTCTTCAATATAAGTGGATCCTTGTCTCACCAACAGTTTTTTTAGAGTTCATATTTCTCCACAGCCTTGCCAAATTCTTATGATTTTTTTGGTTGCTATTTAAACAATATCTTTTGAGTTGTATGGCCATGTCATTGATGGACAGACATGATATGTGGATAGGGCTTTTACATTTATACCAGGTGAAGGTCACTTTGAATGTAGTCAGTAGTATTGAAGAGATGCCTAGTGTAACTATACTGAGTTAGATTGGAATGTGTTCAAGGAACGGCTGACAACTGTATTCCCAAGGAACAATTTATTTTATTTGTGAGTCACTGAAACATAATCTTAAGTGATTTGATGAAACTGAATGAAGAGGGGTGGGAAGATTTGGTGGAAAAAAGCACGGGAATCAGAGGATCTGGGTTCAAATGTGGAATTATTACAGATGTGACCTCAACAAAGTCACTTAAACTTTCAGTTAAGCTTCAGAGCTTCAGTTTCCTCCTCCATAAAATGAGATGATTAGACTAAGCAATGTTTAAGGCTCCTTCCAACCCTTAATCTATGATCCTATTATCTGTAGCTGATGAATCAGCTCCAAGGAATATAGTTGTTGTAAGGAGACTATGTGTGGGCTTATCTGGAGTGTCAAGTACTTGTTACCAGTTAGTCCCAGTAGTAGTATAGGTAACCCTGTGCTCATGGGAAAAGGACCCTTGTTCTACAGTGGACTTTTCCTTTTTTAACTTCACCCAATCATTGTGATATACTACCATATAACACCATTGAAAAAACAGGAAACAGCACATATGTTGTAATCAAAGGTACATAAATGTGTTAAGTGGATAGAATAACTAAATGGAGATTATAAAAGTGATTTAAAAGTTCCTTGATTTCTGTTGACCTGTGTGCCAAATAATTCTAAAAGGAAGTATTTTTAAAAGACTAAAAACAGCTCTCATTAGTAATCTTGAATAAAAAAAATACAGCAAATGCACTTAATAGTGATAAGAAATATATTTTAAAGCTATTTTTATTCGTTAAAATACGCTGTATTTGGGTACAAAAATTTATATTGGTATTAGCAGGACAAGAGTGAACAAAGCAGTAGATTTGGCTTGGTATAAACGGTTGTGCATCCTGTTGATTAAATAAGACTGCCCTAGTGAATGTCTCCTCTAAAAATAGATTGCTTTAACTTTTTGTTTTTCTAAGATCAGAAGTGGTATTATTAAACAGGAAGAGAGAAATCCAGTAAACAGGAACTGCATGCTGAAAGAAAGATTTTTAGAAGGGAAATGGAAGCACATGCTCATTCCCTGAGAATTTGAGATGAAAAATATTCTACAAGTATGAATACTTCCTTAAGAATGCTTGACTTCAGTGTCACGTTGGCTGTATCATTCTTCACGGCACTCCGGGTAATTGGGACGTAGTAAGCTAACCTCTACCACTGTGCATGTAATATTTCAAGCACTTGGAAGTCAGACTGCTTCTAAAAGGGAAACAACAGTGTATTCCCTGGGAGTAGTTCATTATAATAGGAAAAGGCCCCAATGACAGTGTTTTGCACGGGGCAGTTTGCATGTGATCAACCTTTCGTTTTAGGCTGAAATGAATTCATTATTTTGTTATAATAGTAATGTTTTAGAGGGAAATATTCAAGAGGAAAAACTCAAGTGCCATATTGTTTAAAAATATGTTCCAAAAATATGGAGATGGGTCTCCACAGTAGAGGTATGAAACTTGTCACCTGACCATTGCCTAGTGAGTCAGAAGCAGAATAATGTGTAATTAGAAGAGGTTTAAGAAAATAATTAAAATACAACAGAACATAGATAATGCTGTCATGTTGTTTTCTAGGATAAATTGTGGCAGCAGGGATGCTTATGTACAGTTTAATGCTCTCCTCCTTCCCCCTTCCTATTTGGCATTGCTCTAGTCTAAAGTAATGTCATTGATAAACTCTTCACTGATTTCAGGGATGCTCCTCTAGCACCACATGTTTTTGGAACTTCTCTTTTGGACTTACCTTCAGGGTTTGGGCACCTCTGGGGAGCTACCTCTGGTACAGTCCAGACCTTTGCAGACGGATCTATGTTTTGGAAGTTGCCAAATGATACTTGGAACTAATTTTACTGAAATGTTTGATCAAAATGGAAAGTACTTTGTTAAAAGACAAAGTGTGAACATAAACTACTGAGTTTCTTTATAGTTCTTAAATGGGCACAAAGTTACAAATATGTCAGTGAGAATGCATAGTATCCTTGAGATAAGTCTTAACTTTTTCAAGGCAACTGCTCACTGTAAAGGGTACGGTACTCATGTGCATCTCTTAATTTGTGTTGTTTCTTCCCACGAAGAAATCTTAACATGTCATCACTCTGGTCACACCAGGTATTATTGTCTTTTATCTTTAGATTAAATTGATTTGATAGAGCTAAAAGACTGCTTTTCCTTTGGAAGAAAATTAGGCTTGCCATTTATGAAGAGAATTCAAAGTATAATCCCTACTCTTAGATTTTTTAGTCTGTACTTTGGTAGTAGATAGAAAATTTTAGATTGATTGATAACATAGATAGCATGTTTACAGAGGAAACATGGCAGAAAACATAGATTTAAAAAAATCAAACTGTATTTTAAGTTTAATCAAACTATATTTTAAGAGAACTTGTTATTTGTTGTGAATCATTTCACTCAGCTCTGGAGATTGATCTGTCTGTACTGGGTCGCACAACTATCAACTGATATATTTGAGATTTGGTCCCAGGCCTTGTCTCCAAGTCCAGTATTCTTTATACTACAAATCATTGTCTCTGTGTGATATTAAAATCAATTCAACAAGCATCTATTAAGCCATCAAGGTGTGCCAGGCACTGAGGATAGAGATTACAATGAGATTATAAAAGGAAACAGTCTTTGTCCTTAAGGGCTGCCATATATTTATTGAAAAGAAGAGAAATCACATGGAGAATTTGGAGAAGAGTACTAGCTATGGGGCTAGGGAGTAGGGGAATTGGGATATCCTTCCTGTAGAAGGTGTAGCTGAACTTTGAAAGTAATGAGTGATCATCTCAGGTGGGGTAATGTGGAGTTGCATTTGGTGAGGAATTGGCCAGCTTATTTGGACTTCAGGTTTGCATTGGGAAATCATGGAAAGGCAGGCTAGAGCTATACATGCAAAATAAGAGTTCATGTTTTATTTATGAGGTTAGACGGAACCTCTGGCATTTTCTGTTCAGGGGAGTGATTTGGTCATATCTGTGCTTTAGGAATATCATTCTGATTGTGCTGCTTAGATTGAAGAGGGGACAGATCAGTGACAGGAGACAATTAGGAGACTGTTATAATAGCCCAGGCAGAGGAGAATTAGGGTAGTAGCCTTATGAGGGGACAGAAGAGGACAATGGGAGATAAATTGTGGAGTTAGAATGAAGAAGGCTTAGAGGTAGAGGTGAAACAAAGGGTAACATCCAAGATGACTCCAAGTTTGTGTAAGCTTGGGTTACTAGAAGGACTGTGGTGACCTCAGTAGGAATTAAGTTGGAAAGAAGGGAGGGTTTTGCTTTTGGGGGATGAGGCAAAGAAAAGATAATGTTGTTTTAGGCATATTAATTTGCGATGCCTATGAAACATTGAACTAATGATGCACGGCCAAGATATCCAGCGGAAAGCAAGCTCCTTGAGGGCAGGGATTATTCATTCATCTATCCATCTACCCATTCTTTTATTTATTAATTTCATATTTATATATTCATTCATTCACTCATTTATTTGTCTGTTTATCTATCTATTTATTGATTGTCTTCAAATGCTTATTCAATTGGAATTATATATCATTCCTTCAGAAGGTTACTGATTTCTTTCAATGTGGGTATTTCTCCCACTAATACATATTGTAGCTCTTATGTGCCTCAATACATGGTGTTCAGGAACTGATGTTTCCTCCTTGCCCTCCAAATAAAATATCACCTGGTGGCTAGGCATATGGCAGTGAGCTTCTCTGAACTCAGTGAAGCTCTTTCTCAAACAGAGTGTTGTTTATGTTCAGACCTGTATTTGAAGCCTCTCCAATGTGAGACAAAGCCTTTGAGAAATGAGGGTCTTCTGTGTACCAGCCATGGAGGCATCAGACTGGGATTTTATTGGAGGTTTGAGAAGTCATATGTAACATTACATGGCAAGACAACATCATTGGCAATGAGATCCTAGATGGTCTATAACAGAAGAAAATAAAACAGAGCTTGTCCAAGGGACAGTTATCTTTTCCTTTTTGAAAATAGACTGTCTCTCATTACTTCTCTGAAGACAAATATAGGACTCATTATTTTTCATTGATTTACATTTCTGTGATATTTTGTGGCTACAAAGTTTTCACGCCCTCTCATTTGATCTTCACATAATCCCACTGCTTGAAAGGTAATGAAAGTGTTATTATTTTTATTATTACCCTATGACAGATGGATAAGTGGTTAAATGACATACCCACACCAGTAGGTAAGGATCCGTCTCAGGCTATATGATTAAATCAGGAAAATTGTCCTAAAAGAGAAAACATGCTGTTGCAGTTGGAGAGCTGGTCTGGCTGTGTGACCTTGGGCAAATCACCCTCTTGGTGCCTCAGGCAAGTCTTTAAGATTTGGTCTTTAAGAGAGGAGGTTTCATCACATGGAAATTAATTTCATGGATGAAGAAATAATATATCTGAACTTTTTAGTCCCTCAGAAAAAAAGTTTACTGGGATTCAAGGCCCTATAACTATGACCAATATACAATTCAACTGGAATAACTGAAAATAAATTGTAGTGTGGAACATTGTTCCTAGTACATTGGCAAATAAATGGACCAGATGATCTGATCGTTCATTTCTAGGTTTACTTTCATGATTCAGTTTCACACAACAGCTGCTGTCAGGGAAGGCGTTGTACCCAGAGCATTGCTTGGATTAAAAATGAAATTAAAGGAATCTTTATTTTCCCACAGCTTATGTGGGGGAGGGCAAGCTGGGTGAATTTATATTAGTAATAAGTGAAAATGAAATCAGAAATTAGGATTTAAAACAGTCCCAAGATTTCTGTGTCCTGTTGTGGGTCCCAGGTGATCCTGGGTTCTAGGAAGCTGGAATAGTGGTGTTGTCTATTTAGAGTCATTCTAGTGGCAGTGTGCTGAGCTAGAAAGACTTGTGAATGTGATCCTTGAGTGGACTGATGTTTGTCTTTGGAGAACCAGCTTACCAACTTCTGGCTGTCTGGAAAGGTGCATCATTTTTTAGTGTCATGGAACCTTTTGGCAGTTTGGTGAAGTCTGGACCCCTTCTCAGAATGATTTTAAAAATGCATAATAGAAAATATATGAACTTATGAAGAAAATAAATTAATTAGAAATACTATTATCAAAACATTTAAAAGTTTATGGACCCTAGGTTAGGAACTCAATATATGGATTCTAAATCTTAGAAGATTGGTCACCTTGTGGTAAATTTTTTTGGTCATGGCAACTTTGACTACAATAGTAGGCGATTTATAAATGTATATTTATTGATAGATAGATTAAATCTCCTCCACCAGTACAGAACTTCCTAAAAACAGTTTATTGTTTTTGACATTTACCTGGGGGGAACCAAGAAGTTCAGTGACTTGTTCAAAGTTACACAGCCAGTATGTTTTAGAGGGGAAGCTAGAATTCAGATTTTCCTGACTCTGAGGCGAACTATCTATATACTAGGCTACACAGCTTCTAATTTTCTGTATAATTTATTAGATTCATCCTCAGTCTTTATTTGTATGTCCCCTTTATTGTAGAATCTTCTACCCTAGAGGTGTTTTTTTTTTTTAAATAAGAGTACTATCTGATTGAATAAGCATTTTAAATGTTTATTATGGGCAAAACATTAACCTTACAGAGACCTACCAACCAACAGAACCCCAAACCAACCCTGGCTGCCCTCTCTACTAGAATGAGTACGGCACATCTTTGTTATAATTAGAAAAATTACTAGATCTTCATGATTTCTCTATTTCTTTCAAACACGTATTTCCACCACTTCTGAATGTTCTGATCAGTTTGGCTTTTATAAATGACATTTAACATTTTATTTAACTTGAGACTAAGGTACAGAATCAAAATATGTAGGACTTAACCTTGACTTGTGCTGAGTAAGGGACACTTTTAAAACTACCTCTTAGATAAAAAAAAAAGAATTTTGGGGGAGAGGGTACTTCTTAAATGTTTAGCGCCTGACTGATATATCTTGTGACTTCTAATAAGCAAGAGTTTTTAAGCTTTTGACACTGGCATGCCTTTAAAGAGGGAGAATAGGTTAGATAAGATTTTAAAATGTCTATTTCATTAAGTATTTCCTATTCACATGGTAACATTTTTAACAATCATTTAAAAAAATTTCGAGTTTCAAATTCTCTACCTTCACCCTCATCTTGAGAAGGTGAGCAATTTGATTTCAATTATGTGAAGTTATACAAAATGCATTTCTGTCTTCATGTTGCAAAAAACCCCTCCAAAACCCACATACAAAATAAAACAATAAAAATAAAGTAAAACCAAGTTTGTTGGGGTATGTAAGTGGCACAGTAAACAAGAGCACTTGGTCCTGGAGTCAGGAGGAACTAACTTCAAATACGTTTTCCAAGGTTTCTCTGAAACCACTTTGTTCACTATTTCTTTAAAAGAATTTTTTTTGGTCTTTTTGGACAGGGGAAGGCAGGCAGTTGGGGTTAAGTGACTTGCCCAGGGTCACACAGCTAGTAGGTATTAAATGTTTAAGACTAAATTTGAACTCAGGTCCTCCTGACTCCAGGGCTGGTGCTCTATTCACTGTGCCACCTAGCTGCCCTCTCATTATTTCTTTTTTTATTTTTTTTGCTTTTTGGAGGGCAGTTGGGGTTAAGTGACTTGCCCAAGGTCACACGGCTAGTTTTTTGTGTTAAGTGTCTGAGGCCGGATTTGAACTCAGGTACTCCTGACTCCAGGGCTGGTGCTCTATTCACTGCGCCACCTAGCTGCCCCTCATTATTTCTTAATAACACAATTGTATCCCATCACAATTATATATCACAACTTTTTCAGCCACTTCCCAATTGATAGGCATTCCCTCAAATTCCAGTTCTTGATCAGGTGTTTTAAAGCAGGTGGTTGTTTCAAAGTGTCTCCTTTCTTTTGGTCTTATGATTTGATGTGTGCTTTTAAATGTTTCTGATTCTAACAATTGGTATTTTCTTTCTGGCCAACTGTGCTGTTGCCATAGAGACTTGTATGGAGACTCTAATCTGTGATACCTTAAGTAGCAGACAGGAACAGGATATTGGCTTGTTTAGGGCTGTGAAACTAGAATGCAGCGCAGATGTGCATATAAATAAATGTATGTTCTTTATTTAGATTTTGCATGGCTGACCTGCATGTTTGGAGATAACAGCATCAGTGATGATTGCTATCTGTATTCATCAGTGGCTGGACAAGTAGACGGGGAAGACCACCAACCCTTTCTATATTGTGCTCACTTTATGGAGATGATGTGATTTTTTTTTTTTAAACCACCATGTCTGGTGTTTGCAAAGTTTTTAAATGTTTGCAACTCTGCCTCTTAGACTTGTACTAAATTTGAAACCTTTGCTTAAAACAAAGCAAAACTAACCCATCCCAAGCTAAAAACCCACCAAACTTCCAAACCAATCTTTGCTTTTTTAGTTGCTGGGTGACTAGACCAGTTGCTCTTGTACTCCCTTATATTTCTTTGTATTTCTCTACAGCACCTGGCCTGGTGTCCTACAACCATACTGAACACTGAAAAAAAGAATTTGTTTACTTGATTTGGGGCCTGATTGTATATGCTATCCTATTTGTTTGAAGCTATGCTTTGAATTTTTTCCTCTTTTTGAGTTGCCCCAGTTCACTTTAACAACAACAACAGCAACAACAAAAAGATATTTGAGTATGTTGTTGTCAGTCATTCTCTCTCTGCATATTCACCATAGCAAAGTGGTATTGGGATAAGCCTTCCTCAAGTGAATTTTGAATAACTAGGTTAGATGATGTCTGTAAGCCTATTTAATGTTCAGAGAGTTGGTAGGTGACTTCAAAGAACCCATACAAGAAACTAAATGTGATACCTGTGGGAAAGTCTGTATTTTGCAGCTGGAGCAGTGGTAAATCTCTAATCTGTTAAAATGCTTTTGATTAAACCTTGGGGATCCCCTGCCACTGTCTTTTGCAGAATTAATGGCTGTCACTTTTTGTTCAACCTTTCCCATCATAGTTCATGACAACAAAGTAGTTTCAGAGTACCTGTTATGTGCTAGCCAAGTGCCCAAAATGCTGAACAGTGCTTTGGGTTTTCAGAAAGAGGAGAAGTCAGTGTAGCCAGAGTACCTTGGGGAGGTACTGCAGGTGGTTGGAGCAGCAGGAGCAAAGATGCAGGAGGCTGGGAGAGGAAGGATGATGTGTTTGGAGAACATTGAGATTAATTTACCTTGTGCAGAGAAATGGAAAAAGGAGGCGAAATGGGAATACAAAATTGGATAGGAAAGGTGGTACCAGGCTATATTGGGTCTAGAGTGAGAAGAGCCAGTGTGATGGTGTGGAAAAAGCCATAGATTTGGAATCAGAGGACCTTGGCTTTAAAGCTGACTTTTGTCACCATCTACATGTCTTCGGTCATTACTTAACCCCTTTGGCCTTATTTTCCTAAGTAAAGTGAGTTGGTTTAGAGTAGATGACCTCGTCAGGTTTTATGTCCTGTGAACTGAGGTTCTGTATACTTTTTAGTGGTTAGGGAGAAACAAAGAAAAATATCACAGTGGTTGTCAGGTATGCTATTACTCTTTCATGTTTCCTTATGCCACATGTTTTCATGCATAGAACAGAGCAAAGTAGGAAACAGACTGAATGTAAATTTTAAAATGAAATCATTCTATATAGTATTAAATTTGAAATATATTATTCAACAAATATTGACTTAGGCTCTGCCTGGAATATTAAAAGGCTAAAAACCAAAACCAAAACCAACCCCCCAAACCCACTTGATTTGGAGAAGAATCTCATAAAACAATGGCAATAGAGATTTTTAAAAAAAACTTTTTATTACAGTGCATGAAATTAAGGTAAAAAAAAAAACAACCCAGTAAACTTTCTCACTTGTGTGCTAAAGAAATTTTAAAAAACATTAAAGCGTTTATTTTATTATTTTTATGTAGGGCAATGTATTACAAATTAGGAGAAGAATCCCTAGAGAGCATCCATGGAAGTTGTAAAGCTTAAAGTTTTTCCTCTGTGGATAGTAAGACTTATCATTTTAAAATAATAATAGATCCTAGTGAGGAAGGCATGTAATGTTCTGGACCTAGATAGGATCAGCACCATGTCATTTGGAGGACTTTACTATATATGGGACCTTCCATTTGGATCTTATACCACCAAAACATCCTCTACAGTAGTAAGCATCTTTAGTGAGCATGCTCTGTTTTGTATCTTGAAGTCAATAATCAAAGATTTATTGAACCAGAGGTGTTTCTTTGATTGTATCTATCATGATATCTTGTATGTGTGTAAACTGTGTATTAGAATCCTCATTAGAAAAAGAGCCTTTAAGATTACATTTTGTTGGGGCGGCTAGGTGGCGCAGTGAATAGAGCACCGGCCCTGCAGTCAGGAGTACCTGAGTTCAAATCCGACCTCAGACACTTAACACACACAAAAAAAACTAGCCGTGTGACCTTGGGCAAGTCACTTAACCCCAACTGCCCTCCAAAAAAAAAAAGCAAAAAAAAAAAAAAAAGATTACATTTTGTTCTAATAGCAATTCTTTTTAATTAAAAAAAAACAATGCAGCATTGGGATCTTGTATTCTCTGCCCATTTTCGTCAGTTATGTGACTATGAAGATGTGATCTGTTATTGAGAATTAATTGTGAAAGATTGCCTATACGAGAGGCAATTGTGATTTTAGTGAATAGGGCATTGTACTTGGGAGTCAGGAAGGTACATGTTCAAAGCCCATTTGAGACACTTAATTTTGTCATCTCTTAAACGATGGGGATGGACTTAACCCAAATTGCTCCCTAACCCACAAACCTTTCTTTTCATACTTTGTGTTAGAGATAGTGGTATTCCATAATTTTTTTGGTGGGGTATTCCATAATTCTTAAAGGAACAAAGTGTGGGTGACCCAAAGCAGCAGTGAACAAGATGCATTTTGGGTGTGAGAAGGATCTGCAGTATGTTTCCAATAATATCACATGCCCCAAAAGTGTCATAATGGATTTCATTTAGGAAATTAATGATTGAAAAAGGAGGAATTGAAGATGAGATTGTCCCAAACTTGTCCATGTGGTAAGATGAACAGCTTCCATGTTCCGTTAGCATCTGCAAAATGTAATAAGGCTTAGAGAAATGTTTCTAACAAACAGGCCTTTGAATGTCTTTGATATGAAGGACAAAGGGAAGAATATGAAAAACAATTATACAGGTTAAAAAGGCAGTGTCCATAGAGGCAGCACCCACATAAATTAGATTGTAGCTCCATTTAATAATTAATGCATCACATACTGTTGAGGGGTTGCAACCAGAGCAGCTTATGTGCTGTTTTTAGCTGGCCCAGGTTCTCCCCTTGATTTAGCCCCTTCCACTTCACGTTGGGATCCCAAAACAAAATGTTAATGATGCTAGTATTTACTAGCAGTGTGTAGCCATGGGAAGGTCATTTTCTTCTAATATTATGAGGTGCTGGTGTGGTGGACTTTGCAAGAGCTGAGTTGGAATCCTGCTTCATGCACTTACTAGCTGTGTGACCTTGGAAAAGAAATGGAAGCTCTCTGTGCCTAAGTTTGCTCATTTATAAAATAATAGAGAGAGTTGGAATCAACAGTTTGTATAAGATGATTCCTTACAGCTTTAAATCCTCTTCCTCTTTCTTTTCCTATTACTAACAACTAATACTACCACAGTTATGTTAGGAAGAAAGTATTTTATAAACTGGAAAGTGCTATATAAATATGGATTAGTATTATTTTATCAGTGTGTTTAATGATTGAGTTTTAGTAGTAATAGTAAACAGTAGATTTGTCTTAATTTACATGGAAATGTGTTCTGTAGAATTTTTAAAAAGACGATAAAATAAAAAATTTGACAGGCAAAGGATAGAGACAAATCAACTTATTTCTAGGAAAGCAGAGTAAACTTGTCCCTAAACTAGATAATGCACATATTCTCGGGCCCCCTGCCCATTTTCCTTGTCTTAGTCTTTCTACTTCCTTTGCTAATAAGTGAAGACTTACGGAGAACAACTTTCTGAAATTTTCAGTGATGATTTCATGCAGTGTATCAGTTATGTTCAGACAAATTAGATTAATATTTTTCCACACTCTTTTCTTTCAATGATTTTGGTTATTCATGTAGTATCAAACACCTAAGAGAACAGAATTATGAATGATCAGGTTAGTGTGGCATAGCCTCAACATGTGTCTTATTCAGAGTGGATTTTTCCTAATGGTTCAGTATTTCATGGCAAAATGAAGAAGATTCAACAGAAGTGTATTGTGGTGGTAGGCAGTGAATTTGCCAGTTACTAGAACTAAAACAAAATTAGTACATTGTGTATATAAGGATATAGTTGGAAAAATTTCACAAGTCGCTAGATGATGAAACATCTAGAACAGTGGTTCTCAACCTTCCTAATGCGGTGACCTGGAAATGTGTTTTCCGATGGTTTTAGGCGACCCCGTTTGACCCCCAAAGGGGTATTGCGACCCACAGGTTGAGAACCACTGATCTAAAATATGCAGTTGAGGTAGGAGAATAGGATTCAGAACTAGAAAGACCTGAGATAACATGTACTAACCTCCTTGTTTTGTTTTTAAATTTTCAAAATTAAATTTGTTCAATTAACAGGAATTTATTTTCTCTCTTATCTCCCCCTTCATTGAAAATAAAAAATAAAAAATCCTCTTATAACACATACACAGCATAGTTGAGCAAAACAAATTAATTTACATGGAAATGTGTTTTATAGGATTTTTTAAAAGACAGTAAGCATATTACAATTAAAAATTTGAAGGGCAAAGGATAGAGACAAATGTTAAGTGACTTTTCCAGATTATGCTAGTAGAGCTAGATTTTAAATTTTATTCCTCATTCCCAATCTACTGTTCTATCCACTACAATACAGTGCTCTTACCTATAAATTAGTTTGTCGTTTGCTCCAGAAGTTTTTAATTTTGGGGAGGGAAAAAGAGTATTCCTTGATCTACAGTGATGGAAACTTATACATTTATATCACTTTTTGGGATGAATATTGGATCAGATATACTTTATATTCCAGAATTCCAGAGTCCTCTGTTCCCTTTTCTACTCTTCTTATCTTACCACCATTGCCTTTGGTCCAGCTGTCCCTGTCATTCTTGGACTCTGGGCTAGTGGCTGAAGTGAGACTAGAAACAGTAGCAACTGGCTAGATAAACAGAATCTTTAAGGATTGGGATCTGAGTTGAGATAGCAGAGCCAGGCTAGTTCTCAGCTTCCATACTCAAATAGACCAGAAACCCCACTAAATTGTATAGGCAGGGAAGGTCTACTTGTTTTCTTGGTAGAAGGAATTCACGCACTAGGTTTATTGTAGAAGAAATTAACCCTTTGCACTCCGAACCATTCTGGACATTGGCTACCAGCCACGTGACGCTACCTTGTAGCGAAAACGTGCATTTACAGACC
>CM053601.1:89886050-89903008 GCA_028646575.1 Pseudocheirus occidentalis
ACCTCGCTGCTTCTACGCCGCCATCTTCGAGATTCATCACTTGTAATGAAAACAGGGGGAAAAAGCAGTTCAGCAAAACTAATCAGTATGTCAACTAAAGTCTGGCAAAACTTCCTGGGCCCAGGTTTTGTCATTGCATTTATGTCATTTCCACTCCATTCTCCTTCTCCCCTGCTCTTCCTCTTTATGTTCTCTCTTCCTCTGTCCTGATCTACCATGTAACCATGACTTCTAGACTCCCTAATTGGTGCAGTTCTGAAATCTATCCTTTCACCTTTCTCTCTTACCTGTCAGTGTTCAGACTCCAAATCCTCTGTATGAACTTCCCCACCTTGCGTATGGTTAGTAACCAAATTTTCATTGCTCACAGTCAAATAAATTGCACCCTTTCTCATGTCATATGGCAGTGTCCATTTCACTGCAGTGCACTGTGCTATACTATATCTTGTCACTCAAAACTAACAGCTGCTTTCTAGTGTGAGGAAACTTCTGTCTTAGATCTCAGAGCAAACTAAACTCAGCAACAAATGACTCCATGTGAAAGGGCAGTACTTTGAAGGGACTGCAAGTATCTTTTATTTTCAGCTTTTGTACTTTTAATCTGCTTTGCCTGTCCTAATTTTTGCCCTTAGCACTGACAGACCATCCTCCTCTCCCCCATTATAAAGCTAGAAGGTTTTCATCATAATCTTTTATTTTTTCTTATAGCCCTGTATTTGTCAGATTCTAGGCTCTAGATAAAGTATTATTTCTATTGGTTTTCCACTTCTGTTTTCTTGTACCATAGTAAAGCTCAGTACTTTTATATAATCATTTCTTCTTCCTCTTCCTTTTCCTTTTCTTCCTCCTCTTCTTCTGGGGATCAAAGCTTAGTAGTAGCTTATACAGAATGCACCCACCCGCTGCCCCTTGTAATTCCTTTTGTTTCATGTTTTCCACATTTCTTATGGCCTACTTGGTTTATTCCTTTCTATGTCACTTATTGTCATTTAGAAAAAAATCAATGCTTTAATGTGGCAATACATATCTTTATATATCAGAATTAATAATGCTGTCAACTTTAGTTAAGAAATATAGGGGGCGGGTAGGTGGTGCAGTGACTAGAGCACCAACCTGGGAGTGAGGAGGACCTGAGTTCAAATCTGGACTCAGAGACTTCACACACACACACACACACACACACACACACACACACACACACAAAACCTAGGTGTGTGACCTTGGGCAAGTCACTCAGCCCCAATTACCTTGCCTTCTCCCCTCCAAAGAGCAAAAAAGAAAGAAAGAAAGAAAGAAAGAAAGAAATATAGGTGGGCTAATTTTTTCTTGAATGTTGATATATGTTGTTGCTTACAAAGAAAGTCATAATTAAAAAAAATTATACAAGAAAACATTTATAAAGTGAACGAGATTGCTATTATGGGAGGTCATCTGTGATTCCTTTTCTCTTTTCATCTTGTATTTAAAAATAAAATAAGCATAGGGGCAGGGAGAAGGAAGCCATATATGGTGAAGATTTGCTGTTAAAACTATAGGTTGGGATAAAGGGGGCTAGTCTCTAATGAGCATGAGTGAAGAATACTTTAAGAATGGAATTAGGAAAAGATGGCCTGCTAGGTATTCATTCTAGGGGCAGGTAGGTGGCACAGTGAGTAGAACCCTGACTTTGGAATAAGGAAGACTCATCTTCATACTTTCAAATCCAGCCTCTAAGTCTTATAGCTGTGTGATCCTGGTCAAGTCACTTAACCCTGTTTGTCTCACTTTCCTCAACTATAAAACGAGCTAGAAGAGGAAATGGCAAGCCTCTCCACCATCTTTGCCAAGAAAACTACAAATAAGGTCATGGAGAATTGGACATGACTGAAATGACTGAACTACAACAAGCATTCATTCTGTTTATATAGCAGTACAACACAATATTTATTAAATATGTATTGTATGCAATACTAAAGTTATAAACCATTTCATGAAATTTTTAATGTTCTTTCATGTGAACTTACTAGTTTTACATACTGAAGAATATATCTAGTTTGAGTAGTTTTAACCTGGGATCCACAGATAGATTTTAATGGTTCCATAAACTAGATTGGAAAAACTGACATTGTGCAATGCAACATGAGCAAGGGTTTCCGGAAATACCTTGGATTCATTACATGTTTGATTTTAAATTAATTTTTGGTTGTGGGCATTCAGAAACTTTTACTCATGCCAAATTTTTTGCAACTCCATATGGGATCATGACCCACATTTAATGAAGTACTACCTTAGACAATGAATTCTTAAGGTTTTTTTTGGGGGGGGGAGTCATGGACTCCTTTGGCAGTCCTCTCCTATCTCCTTTTTATTTCTCTCTCTGTCTTTTTGTCTCTTTTTCTCATTTATTCTCAAGAGGCAGCATATGAATAGTGGATAAAATGCTTATCACGAAGTCAGGAAAACAGGTTCATGTTCTACTTGGAAATAGTACTGGCCATATGTGACCCTAGACAAATTACTTAATTTCTCAGCATTTTAAGCACATTTCTTATATGATATATTTCATTAAAGCTGTTGACCTGCGTCTGGAGAGGTAATTTCTTCCTCTGCAAGTTCCTTGTACTAATAAAATCACAGACCCTGTCCCTCTCCTATCTACATTTAATTATTCTTAGAGTAACATGACATTGGGGAATTTGATATACTGTGCATTGACCTTTATTTCTCTCTTGTTTCAAGATGGCCATCTAATTATCTTCTTGTCTTCCTTTCAGTCCTGATGACATTGGTACCTGTTGGTATATCCTTCTCTCTGGTTCAGTATTCATTAAGGAGTCCATGTTTCTCCCAAGGAGCAGGTATTGTATGCCCATTCTTTAATAGCTTACTCAGGAAGGTTGAAATTTAGAGCTATGTATGGTTTTCTTTGATTTCAGAACATAATCATACTTTCAAATGTTTCCTATTTTAATAGTCTTTTACTAAAAGTGAATTTTATAAGATTAAAGAAAGTTAAACTTAGATGTTTCTTTCATAGTACAATCATTTCTTCTGGCAACTCTCCACGCCCCCTACCACTGCCCAGCACACATGCGCACATCAACTAAATACATACTTTTTCCTTGCTTAATTAAAATGTCAGTTAATATCACTTCAGTGTCTAATGACATGTTAAGTAATCCTTACCTTTTTATTTTTATAACGGAATCTAAGTCAACAAATATTTATTGAATGCATACGATGATCTTAGTTTGTTAAAAAAGAAAATCATTATTGTTAATTACCATAAATACGAAATGCATTATTTGGTAGAAAAATATGAGACAAGTGCAAATTTATTTATTAATTATGCATCACATTAATATCACCATTCCCATTTTAGTTCAGTAAATATTAAGTGCCTAATATGCTTCTGGCACCATGCTAGGCATAGTGACTCCTCTCCTCCCTTCCCAAAATCCTTGACCTCAAGGAGCCTTTGTTTCTCTAGAAGGGGGAAAGAAAACATACACACAGATAATGCCATATGAATCACATACTAAGAGGGAAAAATTGGACCTGTTTTGAAGGACCAGAAATCCTTGTAGTGATGACTTGCTCATATTTTGCATTGACTAAAAGGCCTGTTGTATGGAACATATTTTGTTTTTCATAAGTAGGCACTTTAGTTATGGTTAATTTGGTTTAAGTATGATTCTTACAATACTAAGCAGTTTAAAAAAATTTCAATCCTGGGAAGAGAGGAAAAACTAAGACTAGGATTAGATAAATTTAGCAATTGTTTAGTTTTTGACATTCAAGGGGATTCCGTAATCAGTTAATCAACAATCATTTGTTAAGCACCTTCTGTGTGGCTGACCAGTGTGCTGGGTGCTGAGGATACAGAAGCATACATCCCCCTCTCTTCAAGAACCTTATATTCAATTAAGAGTGACAACATATCTATCTGTCTGTCATAAGTACATATGGAATAAATACAAGTAAATCTAATCTATTCAGGGAAGGAACACATTTTAGTTTGATTAGAGTCTAATGATTATACTGTGAGGTCCATGAGGCTAGCTAGGTAGTGCAGTGGATACAGCTCTGGACCTAGAGTCAAGAAGACCTGAGTTTAAATCCACCACAGGCACTTATTAGCTCTCTTATTAGCTGTTACTTAACCACTTTCTTACCTATAAAATGGGGATTATAATATGATAGCACCTTCTTCTCAGGGTTGTTCTTAAGATCAATTGAGATAATAATTATAAGCACTTTAAAGACCCTCACCTACCCTCATACTAAGAAAAGTTTCATAAGATATTATCATTGTTTTTCTATATTGGCATGAAAATAGTTATGATTTCTTTCCCATGTTTACCTTCTCATGCTTCTTGTGTTTGAATGTCAAATTTTCTGTTCAGTTCTGGTATTTTCAGCAAGATTGCTTGAAAATCCTCCACCTCACTGAATGACCATATTTTCCCCTGGAACATTATAGTCAAGTTTTCTGGGTAGGTGATTCTTGGTTTTAATCCCAGCTCCCTTGATCTCTGGAATATCATATTCCAGGCCCTTCGATCCCTCAATGTAGAAGCTGCCAGATCCTGGGTTATCCTAATTGTGTTACCACAGTATTGAAATTGTTTCCTCTTAGCAGCCTGTAATATTTTCTCCTTGATCTGGGGATTCTGGAACCTGGCAATAACATTTCTAGGAGTTTTCTTTTGGGGATCTTTTTCAAGAGGTGATCAGTGAATTCTTTCAAGTTCTATTTTGCCCTCTGATTCTAAAATATCAGGGCAATTTTCCTTGAGAATTTCTTGAAGGATGATTTCCAAACTTTTTTGAACTGGCAAATTTGACTTTTTAAAGCATTCTTCTCCTCATTGGCTTTTTGGGCCTTTTTTGTCATTTGAGTCAATTTGTTCTTTAAGGTGTTATTTTCTTCAGTCAGGTTGTTGACTCTTTCTTGCATCATTCTCATTTCTCTTCCCAATTTTTCTTCCACTTCTCTTATTTGTTTTTCAAAGTCTTTTTTAAGTTGATCTATGACTAGTAGGCAATCTTCATGTTTCTTTGAAGCATTTGGTGTGGGAGTTCTGACTGTGTTGTCTTCCTCCCGTTCCATGCTTTGAACATTTTTGTCCCCAAAAAAGGATTCTAGAGTTTGATTACTGTTCTTACTTTGCTTCCTTTTCTTGCTCATTTTGGCCAGTCAATTTATTGATTGATTTTTTAGCTCTGTGGAACTCTGCTTCCAGGGGGGTAAGCTCTGTCCCATATTGCTGAGGTTTTCACAGCTGCCAGAGCTATTAGAGGGATGCTGCAGCCCCCACCAGCTTTGGCGTGCTGAAAGTGCACCCCAGGACCACCACCCAAGACCATGATCCAGATTCAGGCTGCTCAACACAAGAGCCCTTGGCCTTTGACCAGTTGCTTTGGCCCCCCTGCTGTCTGCAGGCCAGGAGCTCTGAAGCAGCCGGGTTGGGGTGCTTTCTTGCCCTTGGGGCAGTTTGGCTAGACCGCTTTTTTCCCTAAAATTTAGCTTTAATTCCACTGAACTTTCTCTTAGCCTTATTTCTCCTGGCTTGATAAATGTGGAATCTGCCTCAGGTGCTGCCAATCAGCTCTCCTGTCACTTTAGCTGCTTTTCCTCCCAACCTCCCTGGGGCCAGGATGCAGTTTTTGGGGTGGGACTGGCCTCCGCTCCCAGCTTGCCACAATTAGCCCTTTGTGCTGAACTGTCTTCAGCAAGAGATGTGTTTTCTGTATTTTTGTGAGTTTTGGAGCCCTAAAATTTGTTTAGAGTCGTATTTTATGGGTATTTAAGGTGGCTGTGTGGGAGCTGTGAAACTTTGCTGCTTCTATGCTGCAAACTTGCAGGGGTAGCCACTTTACAAACCTTAAAGTGCTATCTAGTGCTCGTTATGATGATGATGATGATGATGATGATTTCTTATCTAAACTCACTCAGTATCTTGTATACAGTTGATGTTTAATAATCTTTTGTTAAATTTGTGGAATGGAATTTTTTTTTAATGTCAGAAATTGTTCTTCTCCATAGCAGGTTAATATTTGTTAGATAAAATAATTGATTGTTAAAATGAAGACTTGAAGCCTCTTGCAAACATTAGCCATCATTGAAGGTATAATTTTGAAATCCAAGGGGTAGTATTTTTTAAACCTTGCCTAGGCTTAACAAGTTATCCTGCTGCTGGGTAGGGCATATGCCTAGTAATGATTTTTCCTTAGTGAGAACTTGGGTCTCATATCATTCAGGAAACAGTGTCTATGGCTGCCTTGCAGAGACAGTTGCTGAGATGCAGTTCCTATGCTTTAGGCCAGCGGTTCTCAACCTGTGGGTTATGTTCAATTTGTAACAATGAAAATACATCCTGCATATCAGATATTTACATCATGATTCATAACCGTAGCAAAATTATAGTTATGAAGTAGCAACAAAAATAATTTCATGGTTGGGAGTCACTACAACATGAGGAATTATATTAAAGTGTCGCGGCATTAGGAAGGTTGAGAACCACTGCTTTAGGCAAACATTTCCTAGAGGTCGCTGGAGGGAAGATAGGACTTGATTAGGTAAGGTGTTGTTCTTGGACCCCACTGAATCCTCTTTAAAATTTTGTAAATTTAAAGTTTCCCTACAACTCAAGGGAATTCCAGAGGTGGTACACTCAGTACTGTGTGTCCCATTTGTCCCCATTGCTCCTTGCTGTCATTGCTTTACAAAGTTGTATATGTGTTTTACTAAACTGTACTTCAGTAATTAAATGTTTTCGTGAATTTAAGGATGTGCGTAATCCCTCCACCAGTGCAAATCACATCCTATTCTTTACTTCTTATTCTGTGTTATTGTTAGGCATATCTTCCTGTAAATCTTAGCCAAGGTACTGTTGGCCTTCCTTTACATAAGAGGTTCTTGATTTTTTTTTTTGTAAGGTAAACCCATTTGACAGTTTGGTGAAGCCCGCTGACCCCTTCTCAGAATAATATTTTAAAATATATAAAATATGGAATGGCAAAGGAAACCATTTATAATGGAAATAACACACACACGTGCACATGCATGTGCCATTGTGTGACAAATTCATACACCCTCTTCCTCCTGAAATCTGTCCTCTGATCCTCGAGGTTCTGTAAACCTCAGGTTAAAAATCTTAGTTCTAGGTTTATAAACATTATTTGGGTATCATAATAGCATGTGAACCAGCCATCTGTCTTTCTTTCTCCCTTGCTAAATGATTGAACCTCCCTATTCTGGTTATACATTTCTTTGATATCATTTATTCCTCTGTGCATTCCATTCAGCATTGATAATAAACTATATAGCCTATTAATTTGTGTTATGAACCTCTTAACTGTTGGGTGAATTATGATTATGATTATTTGTAAATAATTGTATTCCATGATTTTCAGCCATATAGCATCCCTAGAATAATACTAATGTTTCCAAAATGAGGGATTTTTTTTTAACTGGTAGTAACTGAAATCACTATGTAGTTTCTCAAATGCAGTCCAGCCAATTGTCTTTTCTTTATTCAGTTCTTTGTTGTCCAGCCATGGTGTTTGTAGAAGTTTGTAGTTACTGGTGGACCAGCTGTATAATGCCCATACAACTGTACATTATGGTTTGCCACCCTGGGGTAATTTATCCATTAGGATTTTCCCTCTTAGATAGTCAGGCTGGCATCTTTTTTGAAGATTAGCATCAGTTTCATGTGTAATCATCTGTTTTTCCTATTATGTTATGGAAATGCTTATTTTATTTCGTAAATTAAAAAGGAAATAAATATCTGTGCCTATGGTTGGCCTATACATTTTGTTTTCCACATTTATTTTTCATTTATTTCTTAAAATTTTGAGTTCCAAATCATCTCTCTTCCTCCTACCCCTTTTCCACCCATTGAAAAGGTAAGCAACATATATTAATTATTCATGTAAAACATTTTCCTGTTAACCACCCCAACAGAATAAAAAAACAAGAAATATAAAGGAAAGTTTTAAAAAATATGCTTCTGGGGCAGCTAGGTGGCACAGTGAATAGAGCACCAGTCCTGGAGGAAGGAGGACCTCAGTTCAAGTTTGGCCTCAGTCATTTGATCACACTTTTTAGCTGTGAGACCTTGGGCAAGTCACTTAACCCCAACTGCCTTGCCTTGCCGCCTCCAAAAAAAATATCTTTCCATTTACAGTGAGTGTTCATCAGTTCTCTCTCTGGAGGTAGATAGCCTTTTTCATCATGGGTCCTTTGGATTTGCCTTGAATTATTTTATTGATCAGAAGAACCAACCCTTTTCCTTTTCTTTAATCTTTTTGGGATACAGATCTAGTAGTGGTATTGCTGGGTCAAAGGGTATATACAAAGTTTTGTAGCCCTTTGGACATAGCTCTAAATTGTTGTCCAGAATGATAGGACCAGTTCACAAATTCCCCAATAGTACATTAGTGTATGTATTTTTCTACATTCCCTTAATCATTTATCATTTTCCTTTTCTATCATGTTAGCCTATGTGATAAGCACATCTGATGGATGTGAAGTGGTAACTCAGAATTGTTTTAATTTGCATTTCTTTAGTTGAAAGTGTGTTAGAACAAATTTTGTTTTGGCTTTTTGGCAGGGGGATGGCTGGGCAATTAGGATTAAGTGATTTGCCCAAGGTCACATGGCTAGTAGGTGTTAAGTGTCTGAGGTCAGATTTGAACTCAGATCCTCCTGACTTCAGGGCCAGTGCTCTATTTGTTGCGCCACCTAGCCACCCGTAGAGCATTTTAAAAATGTGATTATTGATAGCTTTAATTTCTTCTGGAAATTGGGTGGCCTATACTTTTTCAATGACTCTGCTTTGGCAAGTTTAATATAGTTGAGTTGGCTATTTCTATGATCATTAGACTCGAGTTTCTTGCCTAATGAGACTTCCTCAGGTATCTTTATACCTGTATCTCTTTTTTTGCTCTCTGTAGCTTCTTTCTGCTTGCTTCCTGGGCCCACTATGTGCTTGCTTTCTTTCCTTCTTTTGGTGATTTACCTGTGTTAGGCGTGTGGGAGCCTTTATGAGGCTTTGTAGAATGCACCCAGAGTTGTCTGTGGTTCATGAACAGAAAATGTAGGGAAATTTTTAATCCTCCTCCTCATTCTGACTCCAGTTTGCAAGGAAGTTTTTATGCATGCAGAGACAACAGATTGATGCCATGAAACACTAGAGAACCATGTAGCATTTCCCTACCAGATTTTAATAACCAGCCAATCACAAACTAACACCTGTGCTTTTGCAGCCTCTAGAGAAACATTCCAGTATTCAGATCACTCTCACTTCCTAAATGCTAAAAGGATTTGGAAGTTACAAAAGTCCTTTTGTTATGAACATGTACGACTGTTTTTAGTTGTTTTGCAGGAAGATATAAGTTTCTCCTTTGACTGAATGTCAAATGTTCTGCAAGTCAGTAACATTCACAGAATGCCAGGGAGGTAATGGCAGTTCAGACTTAACGATAAATTAGCTCTATTTATAGAGTACTCCTCCACGTTGCATCTGGTGACATTACATCCCCACTGTAGTTTTAACTTTATTTTGAGGTGGGGCTCTAGAAATATTACCCTAATTAGAGAGTAAAACTAGGTTTTCATTACTACTCTTCTGTATCGACATGTTCATGATCTGTACATCTTTATTCTTCCCAAATATAAGGTGGCTTGAGCCAGTCTCACAAATTAGATGTTATTATTTGTCAGTTGGCTATGCAGAAAATGTGTTTCACAGTTGATACTTCAAAGTCAAATACTTATGGGGGGGGTAAATTGTATATGCAGAAAACAAGTAGAGTAGTTAGTCTTCTGAATAGTTGAGCTTATTTTGCTTGATCTTTTATACTTATAGTTTCAAAAAGTCTTGAAGTAATCTTGAATAACTTGTTTATGATATAATATTTTCCCAGATGATCTTTGTAAAACTCTTCTAGCAGTTGGGCTCATGAAATCAAGACGACATTATCTTATAGAAAATCTTTTTCTCCTCCCTTTTTTGTGGTGTCTTCTACGTTTCTTTAGCAAATGGTCCAAATGATTGTTGGACACTACATCAGTTCTTTGAAACTCTAATTACATTTAAAGGAATGAGAAACCAGCTTTTCATAGTTTTTTTCTTTCTTAAATGTGAATGAGCCTTTGATTTTCTATGTAGCTTGTGTGTATTTTATGCATTTGGTTTTAAATGTAACAACATGTAAGTTTGATTACATTTATCAGATTTGAAGCAAACAGATTGAACACTAACTAGGTCCTGAGAATATAAAACTAAGAGAAATAAAGATGGTGTAGAAGGAATTCCTGGTTTCTTGTCTTTATTGTATCTCAAATTAGCTATGTCTTTGGGCAAGTCACTTTGCCTGAGTAGATCTCTATTTTCTTATATCTGAAGAGGGATTAGGTTAGCAGATCTAGATGGGAAAAAAAGGTACTAGAAAGTTGGCTACCACGATTTTATTTTTTTCTCAGAGAAACTCACAAGGACCATAAAAAAAAATGTGATCTGTGTTCATTCAGAGTACTCATACTGATGAAACTACAGCTCTTTTGAACTATTAGGTATTAATAATCATATGAACAGTTCATATTTATTTAGCTCTATAAAGTCTATAAAGTAGTTTCTCCCAACCCCATGAACTATGGGGTAAATAACTTTAACTATTTCTAGTTTACAGACTTAAAAACTGAGCTTCATTGAAGTTAAATAACTTGTTGAAAGACACATGGTTTATAAGTCACCAAACTGTGACTAGAACAAACATTTGTTGACTCCAAGCCTAGTTTGCCAACACCATGTTGTCTTCAGGTTTTGTTTTTTTTTTTCTTTTTGGAGGGGGAAGGCAGGGCAATTGGGGTTAAGTGACTTGCCTAAGGTCTCACGGCTAGTAAGTGTTAAGTGTCTGAGGCCAGATTTGAACTCTGGTCCTCTTCACTCCAGGGGCAATGTTCTATTCACTGAGCCACCTAGCCGCCCCATTGTCTTCAGTTTTAATTCCAGCATTATACTTAATGACAGAAAACAGATAAAATTATGTCCTATAATAAAAAAACAAAAATACACATTCTTGAAATTTTGCAACTGAAAGGGAAGAAAGCATTTTACTAGGTTATTTATGCTAGCACCTGGGAATGACTTGCATGGATGCATGAAGGTAGGAGAAGGTAGGAAAGAGGCAAAAAAATGAGCTAGGGGTCCATCCTGGTTCAAATTTAGAGTATTTGAAGCAGGGTAGGATGCACTAAAGATAGAAAGGTAATTTGGAGTCAAGGCAAAGATATTTGTGTTGTATTTGAACCTAAAGACACTTCAAAGATAGTGAAGAGTTTTGAGCAATAGCATGAAATGGTCAAAGTATAGGAAATGGATGTGAGTGGAGGCTGGAAGGTAAGAAATAATAGATAGGGATGGGAAGCAGCCTGGCTAGAGCATTGGTATCCTGGGGAGTAGTTAGATATTTGATTAGAAAACTACTGATTGGTGCTGGTGGTGGGCATCAGTTAGTGAAGAGTACTTTAGCTACAGGGCCTTCTTACTGAATTGTGTAGTTCAGTTGGGAAGTGTTAGAGATAATTTGCTAAGTCAGGACTTAAGTGACACTGACAGAAAGGTATGAGAAACTTGTGTATGACTTTAGACAAAACTGGAGTACATCCATTGAAAATTAGTGTTTCAAACTCACTGGCACCAAATAATTCTCCAGTTTCAAAAATAAAATTGTGTTATAGTGCTATTACTAATCACACTTTAAATGAGAGCTGGCAGCTCTAATGAAGATATGTGTGGAAATAAGACATTTAACTAATCAGTTCTGAGAGACTGAAACACTGTTTACATCATTCAAATGACAAAGTAAACAACTTGAGTATAAAAATTGGTAACTTGTTTTATGATTGCCAATGCTACGTGATATGTTAATTGATCTCTAGAAGAGATAGCCAATTATTTAGTAATAAAAAGAGAAAAAATAAAAGAGTAGAGAATGAAACATGTAAGTATCTTTATTCCCAGGAAATTTGCTATGTAAAACTAAGAATTTTTAACATCAAACAAAGAAAATTCCCCCCCTTCACCTATCCCGGGGGTGGGGTCACAACGTTTTCATGAAGAAGCACCATATTTACCTGATATCTACGTCCTTCTTCCCTCCACATTTGTTTTATATAAAACATGAATGCAACTTGTGCTTATTGTTATTTAGCTAACATAGATGTGTTTGTTTCAAAGTATTTGAAACAATTTTTTTTTTTTTAAGAGTGTAATGTTTATTTGGGGCTGGCATCTTTTTTTTAATGAATCCCGTATTGTTCACATGAATTGATTTCTGTAAACTTTTGGTGCTTTCATTTCTGTGAGAATGGAGGTAACTGAAAGAAATGTGTAAATGCACATGTATATATACATTATAAATGTATATGTAGGTAAATTTGACAAGAAATGCTTATTTCAGTGGCTTGTGCGATGCTTACTCCTCATGGACATAAGTGTGGTTTATGAGAAGACTAATTTTAGTAATGATATATTTAGTTGGATGTGTGAAACCAGTAGTAGAGGAATATACTGAGGTGAATTCAAGAAGTCTTCTTAGAACTATGAAGGCATTGTTTTACAAGAGGCAAAAACAAATGAGAGGGTATCAACTTAGGCCTCCATAGAATACGTGAATATAAGTACAAAACTTGCTTCACGAAAATAAAGACAATCTAAATAATTGTAGAAATATTAATTACTAATGGGTAAGCATAGCAAGGACAGCTATTTGATAGAGTGCCAGACCTGGAGTCAGAAAGATTCATCTTCCTGAGTTCAAATGTGACCTCTTAAATTAACTTAGTGTTACACCAATCAAACTACCAAAAAGCTTACCATATAGAGCTAAAAAGATTTAGACTCATCTGGAGGAACAGAAGGCCAAGGGTCTCATGGGAAAGAATGGAAATGGAAAGGAAATAGGCAATAATAGCTTATTTGTCTCCCCCCAAAATAGCATATCTTCTTCTCTCACTCCTGTATTCTGGGGCAGTTTTCTTCACATGCTGATCTGCTATTGACAATTCTTGGTTGAGTGACTTAGTAAGCCCCTAAGTAATTACAAGAAGTGAATGACTAAAAATTTTCTTTAAAACTTTGCAGAAGCTAATGATCACAAGTAGTAGTTTGGTCTAACAGATAAGTACTGAAAAATAGTTGTATTTTTAAAGAAATATCAGTTACCAGTTTTAAGTTGAAGGAGGCAGTCAGAATTGATTTTAAAATCAAACATTGGTTGTAGCTATCATTTACCTTTTCTGAACAGTTATTGACAGTAATTTAATGAATATTGTTAGTGCTATTATTGAGTTGTTTGTGCAATATTTTATTCATTTACTAATGAAAAACTTTTTAATAGTGATTTAATGTTATACCTCATATGTCACATGCATTCCCTTTGGCATATATAATATTTCTGCAGAAAATTCTTTGTTATTTATTCAATCATTTTTCTTTGAACTTAAAGGATTGATTTGGCACAGAGTAGGCTCTTCACAAATATTGATTGATTGATCAACCTTTGTGCTCGGAGACATTTCCTTTCTCTCAAAAATTAAAAAAAAAAATCTTTCATTCATTCACTCCACTGGATGGTAGAGTGTGAAGAACACTCCTCCTGAACTCAGAGAATGTGGGTTTCAAATCCCACCTCTGACTCTTCCTGGCAGTGTAATGTTAGGCAAACCCCCATAATCTTCCTAGACCTAACCTTTTCCTTGGAGTTCTAAATCTATGAATCACGTAGGTGACAATAACTGATCAGTGGCCAAGCCCACTGGTAGGTCTTAACAAGCTTCCCATCCTTTAACCTGCCAAGTATTTATAATTTACAGTAAATTATTAAATTGAACATGTCATTAAAAATTGTATATATTTTTGGAAATGATGCAAATAAACAAACCCACAAAAAATCACTAAGGAGTTAAAGAAAGTAGATTTCCAGTGGACCACTGAGTAATTTTTTTTAAGGGAGTGGTGGGCCAAATAAGTTTGGGAACCTCTAGTTTAGATTTTTTTTTTCAGTTGCTTTTCAGTCATGTCACACTCTTTGTGACTCCATTTTGGGGTTTCCTTGGCAAAGATACTGAAGTGGTTTTTGCCATTTCTTTTCTCCAGATCATTTTACATATGAAGAAACTGAAACATACAGGTCAAGTGACCTACCCAGGGTCACATCGCTATTAAGCATTTGGGCTAGATTTTTTTTTCTTTTTGGAGTGGGGAGGGCAGGGCAGTTGGGATTAAGTGACTTACCCAAGGCCACATGGCTAGTAAGTGTTAAGTGTCCTCCTGACTCCAGGGCTGGAGCCACTAGCTGCCCCAATTGAGGCTAGATTTGAACTCAGAAAACTGAGTCTTCCTAACTTCAGGTCTGGTGCTGTATCCACTCTGCCACCTGTATAGTTTAGATGTAGTTTAACAAGTTCCCCCCCCCCCCCACTCCCCCCCCCGTGGGTACTGAGTTTAAAATTATCTATTAAAACAGAGTTGTTTAAGAACACATTACATAGTATGTACTAAGAGCTTTATACATGCTATGCACTGAATATGTGCTGTTCATTAACCAATGGTTATTCTCCCTTGCATTCTTATCTAAACACAATTCATGCCATCCCTGACTGTTGAAGGCACTGTCATTGTTCATGTCACCCCCTCCTTTTTCCCCTGCCAAGTCTTGTTCATTTTCTTCTACAGTATCACTCATATCTATCTTTTCCACCTCCACAGGTACCACCCTTTGTTCAGATCTCTATCACCTCTCACCTACTTTGGTAGCCTCCCAATTGGTCTCCTTGCTTCCATTTCCATCTTTCATGTAGTGGCTGAAATAATCTTAAAAAAGAGCTTTGAACACAGTTGTTTTTTGCTGTTTAAATATCTTCAGTGACTTTCTATTTCTACTAGGAAAGTGTTTCTTAATCTGGCATCCACAGAACCCTAAGGTGTTTATAGATAGATTGCATGAAGTTTGTGAATTTTTTAAAATGTGTTTTGATTACTTTATTTCAGTATTAGTTCCTTTGTGATTCCATGTATGTCATTTTAGGCATTAAAAACATTATTCTTGAGAAGGGATCACAAGCCTAGCTAAGGCTGTTGTGACAGGAAAAAAAAGTTAAAACCCTCTGCTTCAGGGAAAAATACAAATTGCCCTTAAAATCTTTCTCCCATTGACTCTAACCTGCCTTTCCAGAGTTATTTCATAATACCATCCTCCTATGTTTGACTGAAACTGGCCTTGTAGTTACTATCAGATAGCCCCATTGCCTCTCCTTTTGTAAACCCTCACATAGTTTGTCTCTGGTGCCTGAAATGTGCTACTGCCTTACCTGTGCATATGACAATACTTTATTTTCTTCAGGATTGACCCCTGGAACTGCCACTTTTGTAAAGCTTTTCTTCATTTCCCAAGTTGATGATGTTCTCCTTCTTCCTGCTATTACCTAGTGAGTTTAATGCAACTGATGTCAATGTCTATACAAACTCATCTTTGATTAAACAGCAAAAAATGTTGGAATGAGAACTGGAAAAGGGAGAGTAATATTCTGAGGTCTTTCTTTTTCTTTCATTTCAGAAATGATCACATAATTCACATAAGGTTTGGGAAAAGGGCAGAGAGGATATGGGAAAACAGAAGGAAAAAAATGATGACAGGGGAAAGTTTTTTTTGGGATAGCAAAAATGTTTAAAATAGAAAAGGAAGATATTGATATCATTGAGGACATCACATTAAGAGATTTGTATTAATGAAATCTTAATGTTCTAGCCCGTGATTGGTAAAATAGCATTTTTTTCTCCCTTTTTTTTTTCTTTTTTTGCTCAGGATGTAAAACATGCGATCAAGAACCTGAGTTTGCATAACAGACATTAGCTACATGGCAGACTTAAAAAAAAATAATACAATGATGATAGTTCCTATTTTAGGGTACTTTACAGTTTAGAAGATGATTTTTTATATTGTTCTTCTAGTACTTAAAATGGTGTGAAGCTTTAGTGGTCCCAAGTGTTACAAGAATGTGGAACGTTAATGTAGACACAGCCAGTTGAGATTTTTAAGGTAATATTACATGGGTACTGGACATGATCTATAAAGTCTGTATTCTACTGTGACACAATTTCTAACCTATGCCCAGAGTTTGTGATATTTAAGAAAAGGTCAGTTCTTGATTGATTGTACTGAAGGGATGATTTATTTGAGAATGGAAATATGCCTGGAGAAAGCTAGATTACTTAACAAAACGCAAAACATATTAATAATAATGAAACAAATATAAAAAATGCTTGCCTAGCAAGTTTGTTTATTTATTTACTTAGTTGTTGTTGCCTTTGAGCTACTGAAGGCATATGAAAATTGCTTCCCCACCTCCTTTTTTTTGAAGGGCAATTGGGGTTAAGTGATTTGCCCAAGGTCACACAGCTAGTTTTTGTGTCAAGTGTCTGAGGCCAGATTTGAACTCAGATCCTCCTGATTCCAGGCCAGTGCTCTATTCACTGTGCCACCTAGCCACCCCTATTTTTTTTTTCGCTTTTTTTCTTAATGTTTTTTTTAGGGTATGTAAAAATTGAACTAAATTTGCCATTCTGAAAAGCAAAAGAAATCTAGGGTAATCCATGGCTTGAAGTATTGCCTCCACCCTTTCTCCTCCCAAATCACTTTTTGCTCAGATACCTGACACAGAGTAAACTATACTCTAGAGACTCAAGTTGAATTGTTGGATCAAGTTGGGGATTTGGTTGCCATAACTACAACTTTCCAGATGTTTTGTCTGTATAAATACCAGCTTCGCAAAGTCTCAGAGTACTGCTGTTCATTGTTGTTGCTGTTTTTTTAATGGAAAGTATATTAAGTATTCCTAATGAGAAGAGACTGATGTAAGTATATTATGATATGAAAGATCATATGCAAGATCACCCTGGGGGGGG
>CM053601.1:89903508-89925842 GCA_028646575.1 Pseudocheirus occidentalis
GTTCTGGGCTGGGGGGTAGGGACAAAAAGGGGAGAAAATTTGTAACTCAAAACCTTGTGGAAATGAATGATGTAACCAAGAAAATAAATTAAAATTAAAAAAAAATAAAAAAATAAAAAAATAAAAAATAAAAAAAAAATAAAAATACCCTGTGTTTTTTGTTACTCTCACACATAGCTCTGTAGTTATGTAGGTGAATGCTGTTCCCTGTGGTTCTAAGAACACTTAAACAGTAATAGAAATTACAATGCGCTCTGGAGGGATCTATGAAAATATTAATTAAAATCAACTGCATCTTGCTCTAGTTCTTAAAGTTTCTTGAGAATTGAGGTGGAGGGTTCAGTGTGGCAAAAGTGACCTGGTTTTCGAATGATGACAACTTCTTCAATTCCAGTCTTTTAAACAAGCGCTAATAACCCTTTCCAGAGAGTTGGGTTCTGATAGAGCATTGTATTTTCCCTTCAAAAATCAAATAGCAATTTATACTTAGATACACAAGGGACTCTGCTAAATTAATGAGATATGAAGGAAACAAGCCAATCACCTAACAAAGTCTGAAAAATCTGCAGTGTGTTGTGTCCCAAGACAGGGGATATTCATAATTTCCCGTTGGTGTGTACACATAATGTACATTAACACTGACCAGAGTTAAGCATATAATTTAAAAGAAAAAATTGCACCATTTTGAGTTTAACTATCTCCCTAATGATTAATAAACATAAAAAACTACATTTCAATAGCATTGCAGTTGTGACATAAACTACCAGAAGCAAAAAAATTCACCTTCAGTGGTACTGATAGATATACTATATGTAAGGGGAATGTGGATAAAGAGCCCAAAAGGTTAATTTTAGGATTATTGATCATTATATTTGCAGCCTGAGGTATCTTTGTTTCAATTTCTTCTTATTATTCACCTAATTAAATTTAATAAACTGTAATTGGAAAATGCAATTTATCCTAGTATCTCCACTTTATTTATTTAATGATTGTATGTGAGGGTTTTTTTTTAGCCTTAATACTTAATTACTTTTCTCATTCTAGCCTGCTGATCCTGATTCCATGCATTCTTTCCCAAATCTTATCTTTAGTCAAGTAACTTATGTTCCCTACGACCAGAAGGAGTTGGGAAAGTGTCTTACTTAAAGTAAGATTGACTCTAGCTTTCCAGATTCTTTCCCTGCTTGCTTTTGTCTACCAGGACAAAAAGATATGTAGCTACTATGCAAAGAATACTAACCCTGGTATCAGACCACGAGGCTACAATCCTGCTACTTACTACTGGTGTTAGCTTGAGAAAATGCCTAAGTCAATATTTGTCACAGTGCTAGGCACAGAGTAGGCAATAATAATAAGTGTTTATTGCCACCAGGTCTCAGTTTCCTTAAATGTAAAATGAAGGGGTTGGACTAGATGGTGTCTGAAGTCCCTTCTTGATCTAAATCTATGATCCTCTGATTTTCAAAGAATCTCTCCAGGCCAAACCAAAATAATCATATAACGTCATAGCAAAGCAAGTGACATTTACTTAAAACAAAATGCAAGATAAATATTGGAGTAAGCATTCACATGCCACCTATTTCAGTCTCTCAAACTTTCCTGCTGCTTCTTTATCTTCTCTCCGCAGTCCATTTCCCAACATAGTATTTAAATAGGATGGAAATGAAAAGATGTTTATTGATTTACTTATAGGATAATCTTTATAACAAGCCTGGGAGGTAGATGCGGTCATTATCCTCATTTTACAGGTGGGAAAACTGAGGCAGACAAGGATTCAATGACTTACCCAGTGTCATACAGATTGTAAATATCTGAGACTAGATTTTAATTGCCTCTGTGCTTCCTCACATGAACAATGAATTATGACAGATAGTCTTTTTTACCTATATTATTTCTTTCACCACTTGAAATGCATTTAAAAGCTAAGGAATGATTATGAAGTCAGCATAAGTAAAGTAAATAAATAATGCTATTTCCTTTTCTTAAAATTCTTCTGTAAACTCATTTTTCCAGCTAATAAAAGACATCCCTAAGGACTTAAAGGGCATGAAGAAGGGTCAGAAAGGATAGCTGAAGAAAAATTAAGTCTTTCCCTATGGGACTTTTCCTCTATAGATTGTAGTTTTCCTGAGATGAAATTCCACTTCCTATAACTCCAAGGCACTGTCTTCTGTGCCTTGTAACTCATAGTAACTGTGAGTTAGCTATTAGTTTCTGGAAAAAGAAAAAAACTGAATAGAAATAAGACAGGTTTTGAGGAGCTAGCTTCTTAAAAAATACCTACCAGATATAAATACTGTGCTTTGGTTTGAGCAATGGCCAAGTATTCAGCCTCAAGTAAAATTCATCTTCTTTTATTTAGCATCTCCTCTAGACTTGACTCCTGCCCACTCTCACCCCATAAGAACTCACATCCTGTTTACACTCCCTACAATTAAAACTTCTTTTCAGTACTGTTTGATGAACTCATTCACAATGAGTTATAAATGATTGAAAAGACTCAGTGCATAAAGGAAGCAGAGGGGGAAAGGCAGAACTGGGAGTAAGGAAACCTGTGTTTAAATCCTATCTCCACGCTTGATTTTTGACCATGGAACAAGTCACCTAATTTCTCTAAGCCTCAGTTTCCTTGTCTGTTAAATGGGGTTGATTATATTAGTACTTCTTATCTCACAAAATCCCTACTCCGATCTCATGCTCTTGGAACCTTAGATTCAATCAATTCAAAGATTAGATTCAAATCAATTAGATTCAAATCAATTCAATCAATTCAATTCAATCGATTCACCTTCAGGATTCTAGGGGATACCCCTGATGGGTTGGGGTTGCCTGTTCTCTAATGCTGTTAGCTTACACTCCCATTCCAGTTTTCACCTCACAGTTAGCCACCAGTTTGTAGTGGCCCTAATTCCATTTCAGTAGTTATTATCAATTATTTTTTTATAAAGGATCATTTACATTGAAGATACAGCAAGAACAAAAGTACAAATATGTCCTCCCTCCTCCAACACCTCAGGCACACACTGTCCCTGATACCTCCTTCACCTCTGCAGAAAATGGACTCAAACTTAATGTAGTTTCTGCATAGACTTGGTGCCACCAAATTCATGCCCAAATGTGGTATGACTGCTAGATGGATTCATTCCTCAGCTACTACTGGGCTGGATCTCAAGAGTCATTTCTTATTCTTAGGGACCTTGATATTGGGGTGACAGTAAACCTTAGCACAGACTGGATTCCTAGACCACCAGATGACTCATTCTCCTCACCTTTCAAAACTCACAAAATAGTAGCCTCCAAATTAATCTGCTTTCATCTAAAATGAAAGAATGAACACTAAGGCAAAGGACCAAGGCCAGTTTTCACAGGATCATGTATTGGCCTTGAATTGTGAGAAAGTCTAAGGACTTTCCCCTTACAGCACTGTCAGCAAAGGAGTCAAACCAAGAGAAGACATCTGATCAAGAGAGAAGCCAAAGCTGATAAAGGACTAAGGCCTTTTCTGATTGTGGTTGCACAACTGCAGCCATTCAAAGAGGCCATTCTTCACCGTGTGGTTAGAAGACCAGAACTAACTACAGATTATCTACACATGCTCAAAAACATCTTCAAGGCACTTCCATTATACAGTATAACTCTCCTATAATGAAGCTGCTCAGACTCTTCCACATAGGAAACTGCATCAGCCAAGCTCTGGACTTACTGTCTAGTCCCAAGTTATAACTGGTTACATTTATAAGGAAAATACTTTATAAAGTTTAAGTGTATATAAATATTTTATTATTGATGTCAGCTTTATTGTCTCTCCCAGAGGTGTTTTAGAGACAGATTTAAGTTAAAGAAATGTAATTGTGGAATTTCAGTCACTGAGCAAGATGTGGGGGATATTTGAGGTACGATCAAAGTCTTCCTGATGTTCCTGAAATTATATCATATTGGTGATTTTTTTTTAACACGTCCAGACACAGAGGTGGATCTGGGCCCAAACTGGATTCCCAGAATTACTCTAAAGAAATTTGCTGCCTAGATTTACCTCCAGGCTAGTGCTATCACCCTAACCTAGCCATTGGCTATACTGGAATCTGCACCTGTCTTGGATTTATTATAATAGAGAAATCATAAAATTAAGTTTTTAGAAAACATGAAACACTGAAAACTCTAGTAATTAAATGGCATATACAGAAACTTGATCTGATCTATTTTGTTTGTACCATTAAAATGTCCTAGGACTCTCAGGGCAAGAAGTTGCAAAAAAAAATTGTCAAAGTTGCAAATATTAGCATAATCTGACCCCTACTTTTCAATCATATTTAATTCAACACCTCTACAAAAATGAATATGAACTGCATGTTTGCTCAGCTACCAAAATAATATGCTTTAAAATTTATTCTCTCTGGGGTTCTGTAGTCCAAGACTAGTGGTTTGAAATGATGTTACTTTGTCCCATTGAGTAAGAAGATTCTCTTTTCTTATTCTCTCTTGGGATGTTAATCATCACCTCTTTGGTACATAAGAGGTGTTTCTCTAAGTAATTAAAGGTCTCTTCATAGCATTCTGGAGTTTAAATTCTTATGTGAGTCATGAGAGGATTTTCATTCTTCTGGGCATACTAAATTCTGTTTTAATAACAAATCTTTACATTATTTCATTGAAGAAATAATATTAAATTGTTTAAGAAAAAAATTGAGTACAACTATGTTTTCCTAATAATGCTGGGTTCGTGTAGCATTCCTATTTTAAAATCAGTTTTCCTTAGCAAAAGCAACAGGAAAGCTTTCTTAAATTTTTTCACAAACTCATAAAATGTTCGAACTAGAATAGACAATATGTTTTCACAAATATTAAGATCATAGCTCACTTACTCTAATGTTCATAGATTCAGGGAAGGACTTCAAATCCCCTTTTATTTTACAAATTAGGAACCTCAGTTCCAGAAAGTTTAAGTGAGTTGTCTAAAGATATATAGGAAGTAAGTGCTGCATTTGAACCCAGATCCACTGACTTCAGAATCAGTGATCTGTCTGCTATATCAGCCAGGAAATAGAAAGGACTGACAGATTAATCATTCTTTTTAGATGTTATAGGTAGTGGTACATGGCCATTCTTAAGATGATGGCTTTTCTGGTTAATTAATTAATAACCAGATTTAACCAACTTCTAACCAATTTTCTGGTTCATGAATATAACCCACAAGAATCTGACCTTATAAATTATCTGACTCAATCCCTTCATTTTACAGATGAGGAAACTGATGTCAGTCAAAATTAAGTGACTTGCCCAAGGTTGCAATGATAATTGATGTTTATGATAATAACTCTGAAACACTATGTAATCCTGAAATGCCTTTTGACTCACCAATGAAACACTAAATTATTTCCAGTCTTTGGAGAATGTTGTTGCATTCTACTTCTTTGAAAATATTTCATCTATGTATGGTCACTCTTAGTCAGACTGAATATTCATTTAACTCAAGCATTATACTCTACAATCCTTATGGATAATCTGGGATTTGCTGCATCAAAGGTTATCTAGTCATGTTACAGATGAGGAAATTGAGGCTCAGAGAAGTGAATTGCCCAAAGTCATACAGCTAGAATATGAAAGTTCTTGATTCAAATGAAGGCCTTCTAATTCCAAATCCATCACTTTTTTTCCCCACTGTACTACTCTACGTGATCTATTGTTAGAGGATTATAATTAGGGTATATTGGTAAGTGCTAAACAACTGTCTCTCTAGGGGGAAAAGGATACATACGATACATTTCAATATTTAATCTGCATTAACATATTCTTAAATCTAGACAATCAACACAATAATGAAGTAAGAATGACTTATGGCATTTCATGATTTCTGAGTTGTAAATGCTCACACTGAAAATTTAGCAAGTTGGCTATAGGATACCTCTGGAATAATCAATCAAAAAGCTTTCGTTAAGCACTTGCTATGTGGGAGGAACTATACTAAGCACTGGGAACACAAAGACAGAATTTGAAACAGTACCTGCCCCCAATTAGGGAGACAGCATGAACATAGACGAGTGTAGATAGACTAGATACAAGATGAATACAAGTTAGTTTGGAGAGGAAGCATGCCTGCAACTGGAGGAGTCAGAGCAAGAATTCATGTTGAAAGGGGCACTTGATTTGACTTGATGGACGTTAAAGATTCCAAAAAGTGGAGGTAAGAAGGGAGTGGACTATTATTAGAGCAGTATGACTGTATGGCAGTGGAAGAGAGATGAATTTTGCAGTCAGATGGCAAAGGTAATTACTGATATATCTATAGTGCTGTTGAGATTGCCCAAGGGCTTCATATACATTTTTTTTTCATTTGAGACCCACAACCAAAGAATGAGCTGTTGTTATATCTTTTTATATAAAAGAAAGCTAAAAGACTCCAAGGCAGAATCTGAACCCTGGTTTTCCAATGTTCTTTACATTACTCTAGACTGACAAGTCTTGCAAGATTCTGAGAAGCTTGTCATCACTGATTTGGTCACCAAGCAATGACTTTTTTCAGTCACAGAAATAACTCATGAAGGTGTCTACCAAGGCTTAGAAGGGCTGTGATGTACTTTGCAGGAGGGAGTTTCAAACATGCTTGAAATTGCTGATTCCTGAAGTAGAAAACTACAGAATAGAATGGATTCCTACTTGACCATATCCACTCAAAGAAAAGACATCAATCAATCATAACTTTCCCTGTGATCAACAGGTGCTTTTGAATCAATAAGATGAAAAGAATTCCATAAGGACAGACTGTGGCCAGCCTATGACTTTGTACTGACTCTACTTTCACAGTTACAGAGAAAAACACCTAATCACTGTTTCCAAGGTGCAGTTCTATGACATGCCCAAAGTCACATAGCTAGAGTGTGGAAATACTTGATTCAAATGAATGTCTTCTAATTCCAAATCCACCACTTTCCCCCACACTGTACTATGCTACATGATCTATTTTTAGATCAGTGGTTCTCAACCTTCCTAATGATTCAACCCTTTAATATAGTACTTCATGTTGTGGTGTAATGGCCAAATGGAATAGCAAGTTTTAACAAAGTGACCACAGAGTCCAATCAAAAGTTTAAGGAGCTTTTATTATAATTCATTTATCAGCTGGGCTATCTCTCAAGCCAATTAAAGAAGAGAGCAGCAGCCTAATCCAGAAGTACAGACCCTTTTATACCATTCTCATCCAGGTAGAAGGGATTTGTTCTTTGTCTCAAGGGAGTGTAAACACCTTACTGATTGATAAGGAGTTGGGTATGGGAACCAGGAGATTGTAATTATCTCAGTACTGATCAATTAAGTGTTGGACATGGGAACCAGGAGGTTGTAATTACCTCAGTATTGATTAATCAAGTGCTGGACATGGGAACCAGGAGAGTGAATAAGGGGTTGGGCATGGAAATGCAGACTCAGGCACATAGCAGAAGAAAAAACAAGACGGATTGCGTGAGTGCATTCTCCTGCCTAGCACTGGTCATTCCTATTGATTCTTATCTTGGGTTTATTCCAAGTTTTACTGGGCTTGCTAATTCTTGGTTCAGTTTGGGTATATAGGACTTACTGTACTTAACTGTTTCCTGACCATTTCAGTGGTGACCCCCAACTATAAAATTATTTTCATTGCTACTTCCTAATTGTAATTTTGCTACTGTTATGAATCATAATGTAAATATCTGATATGCAAGATGTATTTTCATTGTTACAAATTGAACATAATCCACAGGTTGAGAACCACTGTGTTAGAGGATTATAATTAGGATATATTGGTAAGTGCTAAACAACTGGCTCTCCAGGGGGGAGAGGCAGAAATCAAGCATCTTATCAATACACAAGTCCATGTTTCATGCAGGAGGATTTATTTAAGCATATGAGGAAAGGTGGCATACTGTGAGGAAAATGTAGGATGATTACACATTATTGCCCAGATATACTTTATGACCCACACAAATTAACCTACTTACTATGCCCCCCTACACAATATTGTATCTCCCATTTCTATGCCTTTGTACACACTGTCCCGAAAGCTTGGAATTCACTCCCTCCTTATATCTTCTTTTTAGGACTTCTAGCTTCCTATAAGTTTTGCTTCAAGAGCCATATCTTGATCTTGCCAGTTTCTAGTGCCCTCTCCAATTATTTGCATACATTTTTTCTATTTATTTATATATGCACATATTATTTCCACCTTTTAGTAAGCTAGGTAACATAGTAGATAGAGTGCTGGGTTTGTAGTCAAGAAGATGAATTCAAATCTGACCTCAGACACTTACTGCATGTGACCCTGGGCAAATCACTTAACCTCTGCTTACCTCCTTTTCCTCCACTGTAAAATGGGAATAACAATAGTACCTTATGCTCAAGGTTGTTGTGAGTTTCAAATAAGATAATATTTGTAAAATGCTTACCACGATACTGGACACATAATAGGCACTATATAAATGTTAGCTCTGATGATGATGATGATGATGCAATCCTTTGCAGTGCAGGAACTGTTTCCTTTTTGTCTTTGTATTCCACAACTAGCACAGCAGTGTCCAACTCCTTGTGACCCCATTTTGGGGGTTTTCTTGGCAGAGAGACTGGAGTGGTTTGCCATTTCCTTCTCTGGCACATTTTATATATGAGGAACTGAGGCAAACAGGGTTAAGTGACTTGCCCAGGGTCACACAGCTAGTAAGTGCCTGAGGCCAGATTTGAACTCACAAAGGAGAGTCTTCTTGAGATTCCAAGTCCAATTCTCTATCCATTGCACCACCCAGCTACCCAGCAAAGTAGGTCTTTGATAGTTAATGGTGAATTTGTTGAAATAATAATAATAATAATAATAATAATAATAATAATAATAATAATAATAATTCCTGTTTACGTATCTGTTTAAGGTTTCTAAAGTATTTTGCATACATTATACCATTTGATCATAGTCAAAACTGAAAAAGGTTAAATGCTATTATTATTATCACTATTTAAAAGATGAGGAAACTGAGCATTTGAAGACTAAAGAGGTATGTTCTAGGATTACACAACTAGTATGCATCCAAGTGAAGCTGTGTTCTAAACCAAGTATTCCTGACTCCAGTTGTTACAGGATAAATCCAGTAACTCCCATTTTAAAGTTAGTGCCTTTCCTGTACCATGTTGGTTCAAACCCCAGCTCTGCCATTTTTTTTTAACTTTTAAAGTAATTTAGTGACAGACCTGGGCATGGTGAATACATGGACATACACATAGACTAAAAATTCGTAGTAGTTACTAGGTAATACATTATTCATACTGTTTGAGTACATAAATTGGCCTTGGCCTATCAGGCATTCTAAAAAATCAGTGAAAACAGATTCATAGCAGAATTTATAAGGTTACCAGAGAATATTGAAGGGAAACTCATTCAATTCAACATTAGAGGGGAAATTACTTTTAAAAGACTGAATGGTTATAAGTAGAGAATCCTTGAAGATCATGATGACAAAATAGGATGGGGTGATTCTGTGTCAAAGAACATTTATTTCACTCTAGGGTGATGGTCTCCAAAGTGGAATGTATGCCATATGATCCTTTGAAGGTAGTGCAATAATAACTATCAGGACAATGATGCTGACACCTAGGCCACCTCGTACTGATGGTTCTTTACTGGGAGGAAGTGAGGGGCCTGAATGATTTAAGACAGGTGATTCCTTACTGGGAAGAATAACAGCATCTTTATAACAAACTGGAAGTGCAGGGCTCCAATTATTATCAGCCTCACAGGTAATTCTGCTGTTCTTTTTTTTTATTATTTAATTTTATTTTCTTTTGCTTTATTTTTTTTTGGAGGGGGGAAGGTAGGGCAATTGGGATTAAGTGACTTGCCCAAGGTCACATGGCTAGTTTTTTGTGTTAAGTGTCTGAGGCAGGATTTGAACTCAGGTACTCCTGACTCCAAAGCTGGTGCTCTATTCACTGCACCACCTAGCCACTCCCTGTTATTCTTAAAGATATAACCATTTTTACATTCGAATTCAATTGTGTCCTTATAAGTATAAGAGGATCCAAATCCTGTTATCTGCACTGCATTGTCAACCTGTGAAGTTTTACATCTAACTTCTTTACATTGAGGAGACTTATTCCATTGTCCATCTTTATCACAAAAAAAATGGTGGCATCTCCAATAAATGAAAATGGATCTCGACCAGTTAAATCGCAGTGATAAGTCACTGCCTCACCATATGCAAAGAAATCCTTGTAGACACTATTGTGCTTCCTATTTTGGATAGTTGGAGGTGGTGCACAAGCATTAATTTTGCAATGTGGAACATTACCACTACACAGAACTCTGTTTTCAGTAATCTCACAGTATCTAGTAGTATCACCTATTAAAGTGTAACCATCACAAAAATAAACAACGTGTGAACCAAACAAGGTATCAGTGGTATATCAACGTGACCATGGTCTAAATCTTCTGGATGTGGGCATGATTTTTTTTTTTTACAAGACCCTGAGACAGGTGACCATGTTCCATTATCTTGACAAGTACTGATGAGAGGACCAAATGTACTGAGAGTATGTCCTGGCTGACATACAAAAGTCACAGTGCTGTTAATAGGAAAGTAATTTATGTTTATGAAGGTGCTATCTAGTTGCATAGTAGTGAACCCATCTGGGGCATTACAGCTACGATTACAAAATTGTGCAATCTCTGACTATTCCACACCCTGGCAAGTAATTGAGTCTGATTTTCCAGGCAGTTTAACATAACCAGTATCACATTTGTAAGTTATGGTGGTTCCATCACTAAATGTTTTAACAGGGTCATAGTTTTCTTCTGGATGAGCGTGAGGAACTGATGGCAGAATACTACAATCACCGCTGGCCCGCAGCAGTCCGAGCAGCGCCAGCACCCCGAGGCGCCCCACGGAGGAGCCAGGCCCCGCAGCAGGGACACACCCCCATGGCTGTGGCGCACTGCGGCTCCTCGGACCTGCGCTCCTGGGAGGCGTGCGTGGAGGCCAGAGCTCTTCTCCGCTCCGGTCGGCGGACTCAAGCCGAGGCGGCTCCTATCAGCGTTTAATTCCCAGCTCTGCCATTTTGGGTGACCTTGGGCCAGTCTCTGTGGACCTCAGTTTCCTCATTTGCAAAGTGAAGGGATTAAATTAGATGATCTCAAAAATCATTTCAAGCTCTGAATCCTCTGATTCTTTGACCGTATCTTGAGAGGTAGCAATGAGTTTCAGTCTGTCACTGCAAATGTTAAAGTAGACCTTGGCCACATTGACTGTGGGGGGCCGAGGGGCCTCAGAATATCTGGCTTAAGAGGATTGTTCATCTCACCCTGTGGCAATGACACACGAATTTGAATCTTCCACTTTGCCATGACTGTATTTTGCTGATCGTTGCCATTATTTTAGTGCATACTGAAAACATCTATCATTTTTGTTGAGTTCTTTAAAAATTAGGGAAAGGAAAATGGAAATTCGTTTTGATTATATGGAATAGCTCCCCTGTAGATGTGAAGTTGCCTGTTCTCAAGAAAAAGTACAAAGGGAGTACAAAAGAGAAATGGGGGAGATAATTCATCACATTCATTTGCATATGCATTAACCGTCCTTCTCACCCACTTCCCTAGCCCTACTGTTGTGAGGTTAACGAACAAAGCCCTTTGAAAAATGGAAGCAGTCACATAAATATTAATAGGAGTTTATTTTTCTAAAGTTATAAACAGTATGTGATCACAGCGCAGCACTTATGCTGTCTTACCAAATCACTTTATAATCAAAGCAGGTCATTCCATTAAAAGACTATGCTTGCTTTTAAAGTATTCACTTTATTTCTGCAGAGCTTTTCTCTGTATAACTCAAGACCTTGTGCAAAGAACTTGCAAGATGAACAAAGAATAATGTTAATAACAACATAAAACAAAGAATCGATCAGAATCAAATGGAGTAGAGGTAATCCGGGACGAAAAGTGAGTGGTGTGAGATAGAGGGGTCTCAAGATGAGAACAGGAGGAGGAATACAGTAAAGTACACACAGGCAAGTCAGCAACTGAACTTGCAGATGGTATATGGGCCAAAGGTAAATTTTTAAGTTTGCTGTTGGGAACTCGGAATGTGTCTGCACACGGCAACAGTGAAATAGGAGGCAACATGGTGGGATGGTCAGAGAAGCTTGGAGCCCAGCAAGACTGAGTTTGAATCTCACCTCTGATGCTTGCCAGCTGTGTAACCTTGGTTAAATCCCTCAACTTCCCTGGGCCACAGTTTCTCATCTGTAAAATGAGGAAGTTAGACTTTCAACTCTATACCGATGATCCTAATTATATAAATGATGATTAGGTTCTTAGCTGACTTGTAAAAAGCTAATTTTATCCATGATGTAGTTGAGCCATAGGACAGCAAGTACCATAGTTTTCTTCTGTTTTTATTAGAAAATGAAGTCTGAGATCCAAATGGGAACTGAAAACCTGAGCTCAGGCAACTCTACATCAGTAGGGAAACTACTGTATATAATTAAAGACATTTTCCTTTTTGTTTTCCTAATCTTCATAGGCCTTGGAGGATTTCAAGCAAAAACAATAACCCCAGAAGCTGAGGGAAGATTTCTTCCCCTACTTGAAGGAGGAGGTGGAGAAGTCACAAACAGCAGGGAAACTGCTACCATAGTGAAAATAGTAGGAATGGCACCTCACTATTGGCCGACAGGTTATACCTTTTATCTAAAGAGTAAGATGGATTTTTTTTTCCTCCAGACCCAAGACAGGGCATTTGGACATCTTAGATAAGGTGTGAGAATTGGAGATCATGTCACCCTGGGCTTACTGTCTGCCAGATGTGGAATTTTCTTTTTTTCTTTGAGAAGGGAAGGCAAGGCAATTGAGGTTAAGTGATTTGCCCAAGGTCACATGGCTAGTTAAGTGTCAAATGTCTGAGGCCTGATTTAAACTCAGGTTCTTCTGACTTCAGAGCTGGTGCTCTATTTACCGTGCCACCTAGCTGTCCCTAGATGTGGAATTTGCACCTGCAACCAATATATGCATTTTATTTTCTCTTTTTGTATACCTGTTGTATCCCTCTAATAGAATATAAGATCTTTGAGGGCAGGGTCTGTTTTGTTTTGTCTTTGTATTGTCAATACCTGGCATAATGTTCAGGACATGATAGATACTTAATAAATATTTGTTGATTGATTATATTTATTTAAAAATAAGTTTTTGATGCCTTTTGTTTTTATATTTTTATGTTTTTGTATTACAGTCATTTATATTATAGTCATTTCCCTCCACTTCTCTACCTATCTGAAGGAAGGAAGGAAGGAAGGAAGGAAGGAAGGAAAGACTGAAGGAGGAAGGGAAAGAGGGAAGGAAGAAAGGAGGGAAGGAAGGAGGGAGGGAATGAAGGAAGGAAGGAAGGAAGGAAGGAGGGAAGGAAGGAAAGAAGGAAGAAAAAAAACATTTATGAAGTGTTTGCTATATGCAAGGTACTAGGCTAAGTATTGGCGATACAAATGGAAAAGCAAGATGGTCCCTGCTCTCAAAAGGCTCACATTTCAATTGTGGACACAACATTAAATAGGAAGTTTCAGATGAAAAGGCCTTATGGTCCTTAGGGTGAAATATATGGTGATGCATCTCCCTTAATGTCATTTCTGCCAATCAAACTAAATTTGTTTCTGATATTTGAATGATTTGACATTGCCAGCTCTTCTAGGGCTGCAGTACCTGCAGAGGCACAATGCCACAAGATTTGATTTTTTGGATGATGGCTATGTGGGCTAGGCTGGGCCAGGCAGGGGTCTGGGGTCTCCTCTACTCTAGCTCTACTGAGCTCACAATCCTAGGTTGTCTCCATCCACATCTAAGGGGGATATGGTAATAGTGGTAATTTGAATCTCCTGCCATATGCCCCCTGCAAACTCTCCCTCAGAATGCCATGCTGCTTCAGTTAAATCAGCTTGTCTTCCCTAAGGGTTATATAGCGGGCCGGCAGCTATGAAAGATAGCTTCTTCATCACATGCGTTGCTCTCCTGAGTAATGGTTTTGAGGGCTAGACTGGGAGCAGGGCAGGAAGTTGGAAGTCACTGCAGTTTCTGAGGATCTTGGGCTTACTTTCACATTGATGTCATTGATAGCAGTTGGTCAGTGGTATCAATAGCAGTGAGGATGGAGAATCCATTGCACATAGAAATTGTTCGCTGTAGAATAGATAATAGCTGCAGGATCTGGCCTGGAAGCAAGGCCAGTGATTTGGGGAGCACTGCTACGTTCAGATTCCTGGGTTTTCCATCAAGGTCTGAGGGGAGGTGGTCTCCCTTACATGACATTGTACCTTTTATCTTTCCCTCTGAATGCCTTGCCTCTTCAGCTGGTCTGGTTTGCCCAAATGAGTCCATCTTTGCAACAAATGAACAAACTATGTGTGAAGCAAAACTAACAGAAACAGTGACAATATCTAACAGTCTATACAATATTCTGCACCCATATTTTACCACTCAGACTCTCCACCACAAACAGAAGGGGGTGCTTCCTCACCTCCTCACTGGTTATCCGTTATAATCTCTGCACTTGTAGCCTTCACTTTGGTGTTCTTTTGTTTACTTTACTATAGTCCCCATAAGCATTTTTTAGCCTATTTGATCACACTTTGATTATCCTTTGAAAACAATCTACACAGCTACAAAGACTATTTTGATTGTGTACCCTCAGAATCATGTTGCCAGTGTGCTTATCATCACCCCTGACCGCTGAGGCAGGGAATGAATCCAGAATGAATGGCTACGGCACACTCTCAAGAGCTTGTAATAGAGGAGGCCTTAACTGGCAAAAATTCCCTTCTGAAGCATACTCATAGAAAAGAATAATCACCACCTTAGATAGCTGTTATCTGACATATGCTGTCATCACCCAAATCTTTCAGAATACTGCCATATTTATGTGTAGGGTCAGGCCCATAACTAAATGATCCTATGACACCAAGAGCATTCACTTAGAAACTTCCCTTAGAGATCACTTGTACTTAGAAACTGTTGACACCCTCCACCACCCAAGCCAGAACAATTGCTGCAGCTGCTGCTATGAAAGCCATTAGGGGACAAAAACATCTGGAAAATCCTAGAGTTCATAACTGGATCAGGCTCATTTTTGGAAGAAAGAAGGAAGCTCTAAGCTGCAGGAACAGCTGAGCTGATTGGACAAGCTGCTTACAAATGAATTTTGGAAACCAGCATGTTAAGTTACTAACCTGTATTGTGCTATATTGTACACTTTTATACACAATGCAGTATACTGAGTTCAGTCTCAAATAAGTTTTGATCATGATGAAACATTTATTTACAAGGCAGGCAAACACGTAGGATATTTATAACCCAGGAGATTTACAATTCGATATTCTTTCAAGGTCTATTCATGTCTGTATGTCTGAGCAGTTCCAAGGATCAACTGGTATTAAAACCTAATCACTCCCTCACCATCCTTAAAACTTTATTCCATGTAGGTCAAAGCCTAGGTGAACTATTATGATAGCTTAAGCTTGTCATGGAATTGTCCAGATTACACAAGACAAGATATAGTAATGTGCTATGTCTGGCTATAAACAATTAGCTAATATATATGTGGTGCTTAAATCATGTTTAAAAATTACTGATGCTCTTTGCTTTTGATACCACAGTTACTTAATATATACCACCAGCTCATGTTTTCAGAACCTTCCAAGCAACAAAGAAAAAGAGTTACTCAAAACCAACTGCATACTGACTGCTTTTTCCTTATCTATCTATCAAGTATCAGCCGTTCTCTGAAACAAAGATAGTCATGTTGTTTTCTGATGACTTGAGGATTTGTTTTTGTCAAAATTTTTCCACTATAGCTCACTAGAATCACAATTCCTGATATTAATCACTGAGGACTTCTCATAAGTAAGCTCATTAACAAAAACTTAAACATTGCTTTAAATAGTTTGAAAACACCAACCCCATTAAGGACCTGTGATTTTGTGGATTTGATATCCTCATCTATATAAGCATATCACAACTCACAGCCTTAGAGTTGCTTAAGTCTTCCAGCTTTAGAGTTTCAAGAGGCTTGAGAGATTAGGTTACTTGCCTACAGTCACAGGCAATAGTAAATATCAGAGGCAGGACCTGAACCCAGATCTTCCATTTTAGTACTCTACCCATTATACCACACTGCCTCTCAGTCTGAGAATATGGTACAGATTAAATATGTATGTATGTATTCTGACATTTTGAAGCTATTTTTGCTTTAAGTGAAATGCTTTCTCTCAGAATTGGGTATTAATCAAATATCTGTTACTGGTACCCCCAGTTATCTTTTCTTCATCTGAAATGTTTTGTTATTGATTGTTCATTGTCATAAAATCAGGCACCATGATCTGGATGGTATTTATGGGTAGTTTGTTAGAGCCTAGTAGCTATTCTTGCAAGGGTCAATACTAAAAGAGTACAGTTGGATGTCAGGTTTTAAACAGGTACCCTAGAGACCTCACCAAGATTGTTTAACTTAAAGCCTCTACACTTGTGGTCCCAAGCCAAAAAGGAGCACTTGGCTACAGCCAACAAACGGAACACCAAGTCACTAAACCAGTATTGTGAATGTCAGAGTCTCCTTCAAGGAGGGGAAAGATAAACAAACAAACGATAAAGAAAGTTCCACTTGGTATTAAACATTTTGAATATTTTTCTCTAAAAGAGAAAAGAATGACGATGGGACAGAAAATACATGCTATGTTTATACTGAGCTTTTGAAGGTCACAAGAACAACTCTAGTAGTGAAATGAGAATCCATTTGCCTGAAAAGTAGTAATTACAATATAGACTGATGCCAACTGAAGACCACGGCTATTATGACATAACTACAGAAACATTCCACAAAGGTCATGAAAGGGGCTGCTGTCTGGGGTCTCAGCCTTTGTTAGATGCTAATGTATTCTGATGAGATGTTGTCTGGGAGGCATTCATGCGGACAAAAGAGCTGCAAGTGGTTATAAGGTTGACCCAGAATTACCCAGACTTTAAAATTTGGTTCTGCTGTGGGATAGTCCCCAGTAGGGTCTGGCCTAGTTCAAGTGGAAGAAGAATGGAGTTGAATTCCCTGGCCAATTGCGCTACAAGCCCTTCTAGGCATTCAGTCAGCATGTAGGTTTTTATAGGTCAAATATCTATTCTATGCCTATCACATGTTTAAGCAATCTGGGAAAATAAGAAATGGGCCATAACATTATCAGTCAATTAACAAACATTTATTAAGCACTTTTCATGTACTAGAAACTGTGCTAAGTGCTAAAGATACAAAAAGGGGGGGAAAATAGTTCCTATCCTCAAGACATTCACAGTCTAATAAGGGAGACAACAAGTAAACAAATATGCACAAACTATATACAGGATGAATAGGAAGTAATTAACAAAGGGATGGCATTAGAATTAAGAGGTACTGAGAAAGGATTCCTATAAAAGATGGGATTTTAGTTGGAATTTAAAGGAAGCCAAAGAAGGCCATAGGAAGAAATTAGAAGGAAGGGCATTCTAGGTATGGAGGAGAGCCAGAGAAAATGCCTAGAGATAAGAGACAGAATATCTTTTTTATGAACTGGTCAGGAGGCCAGTAGTTATTACATTGTAGAGTACATGACAGGAAGTAAGATGTAAGGGCTCAGTTTTGAAGGGCTTTGAATGCCAAACAGAGGATTTTTAATTTGATCTTGGAGGCAATAGGGAGTCATTGGAATTGATTGAGGAGGGGAGTGATGTGGTAAGACCATTATTTTAGGAAAATAACTTTCATAGCTGAAAGGAGGATGGGGAGAGACTTGAGGCAGACAGACCTACCAACAGATTATTGCAACAGTCTAGTGGTCACGTGAAGAAGGCTTGGACCAGAGTGATGGCAGTATCAGGCTAGAAAAGGGGACACATTCAAAAGATGTTGCATGTTCTCACTCATCTAATTAAGGATATGATAAAAATGTAGGATGGTTCTTCAGAAAGACTGTGGGCTTTAGAGTGAGAAGGGTTCCAATCCTAACTCTGCCGCTTAATTCCTACATGACCTTTGGATTACGTAATTTGCAAAGTATCTTCCGGCTCTAAATCTTAGTCTATAATAATTCTTTTTTTCTACAGGGCTTTAAGAATTACAACATGTTTTCCCCTCATTTTACAGATTTAGAAACTGAGACTCAAAATAGTTAAGTGATTTGCCTCAGTCACATATGAATGAAATACAGACTAATCATATGAGTTGTCAGAGCAGTGATGTCTTTTGAGTAGCCAGAAAAGTCCCCAAGTATCTACACCAGTAACTTGTCAATACCATTTGAGTTATGCTTTTGGATTAAAAAACTTTTAATAATTTTTAACTAGGGGAGAAATCAGGGTGGCCAAATTTAGTGGAGATTGACAGCACTTTTACTCTTTTCATAGGAAGCTACCAGATGGTGAGATTCTGCTCCCAAAATCTCAGACCCTGCTGGGTTCCCTCCAGCTTCATCCTAACATCTTAAGTTCTATCTCCTCATGACAGGGAGGTATTCCATCCATTCCCCTTCAATTGAGGTGTCATTCTGCTACTTGCCTTTGGTGCAAAAGTTCCTGGTTAACGGCTTGTTTAGTAATTGTATTCAACTTAAGGTAAGGTTCCTAATTGAAAGCTCTTGTTAAAATGTAAATGTCATCTAGGCTTATATTCAAAGTAGTGTATTAGGCTTTGGGGATTAAGAACTCCTGGACCACAATCACTCAGCAATCTCTCCTCCTTTCAAGTCCACCCAATCAAAAATTTCCACCCAATCCACATTGTTATGGCTATGGTATATTGGCTCTTAGGTCTTCTTTCTCAAGGAGAAAGCTAGCTCAGCCATACCATCACCAGTCATCTTGATTTATGTCTTTCCACAGGACAGAGTGAGGCTCTGTGTCACTTAAATCCAATTCACTTGCAAGTCAAGACATCACCCTCCTAATATCATTGATCCCCTTCAAGAATGAAGAATAAACATTACAACCAACAAAAACCTAGCTCGTTATTTTCCTCTTCTCACCAACTTTTGCCCTTATGCTAAGGGACTTCAACATTCATATTGATCATCTTTCAAATTTCCTGATCTTTCAGTTTCTCAGCCTCCTTAAATCCCATAATCTAGTACATCACTCTACCCTAGCCACACATATTGATAGCCACACACAAAATCTTACCATTATCTGTAAGTCTTCCATTTTCTTAATTAGAAACTCTAGAAGGGCTTTATCTGAACATAACTTCCTTTCTTACACCTTACTCTTTCTAAACCTATTTTTCTTCATCCAAACCTTCAGTCCTTCTACCTCTAAATAATTTTTAAGGCCATTAGCTCTGTTCTAACATCACTTTCCTCCATTTCCAATGTTGACACTATAGTTAGCCAATTTAAATCTACTTTATCTTCTACTCTTGAATCTCGAACACAGACACAGACACAGACACAGACACACACACACACACACACACACACACTTTTTCCTTTCTCCACTTATCTCTTGCCAAACCTAACTGGATCACTCCAAACATATACCTCCTCAACTCCTGCTCACAAGCTTTTGAACTGAGCTGAAGGAAGTTTCATAATTGTCTTGACTAGGTATTCATGTTATCCAATTTCCTCCATGCTCTCTTTTCCTCAAAACAGTCCTTCAATTCTTCCTTACCTGATTCCTTATCTTGTGCCCCACAGAAACTATTCAAAACTTTCTTTTCCCTCATCAAGACTCCCATACTTCTTTACATGCTCTCCCAGCTAAAGACCTCACTTCTTTCTTTATTGAGAAAATTGAGGCTATTGGACATAAATTGCCTCTTCTACCATTCTTTTCATCTCAAAACCATTGATGTAAAATCTGTTGAGAGTTAATTGAATATTTCAAGTCCCAGAGATATCTCAAGATGAAAATGACTACAACTGAACTCACGTTTTCCCCATGTCCTTTCCTTTTCCCAAATTCATCATTTTTGTGTACAGCACCAACATCCTTCCACTCTCTCAGGTTTGTGACCTCAGCTTGTCTCCTTCTTCTACTCCATCCCACATTTCTGATCAGTTGCCATGTGTTGCTCCTTGCTATCTTCTCTCCATTCATATGACTACTACTTTAGTTCAGGGGTTTATCACCTCCTTCCTAGATTATTACAAGACCCTCTTAATTGGTCTCTCTGCATTAAACTCTCAGCACTTCAGTCTATCCTACACACTACTGGCAAAGTGATTTTCATTGACCAAGTTGCTCCCCTCTTCAATCAACTCCACAGATGTTCTATTGTTTCTATGACAAAATAAAATTCCTACTGTTGAGTTTAAAAGTACTACACAATCTGGTCCAAACGTATGCTTCCAGCCTCCCAGGTTATGACTCTACCTGTATGATTCAACCAAACGAGACTTCCATATGTTCCTCACAATGACACCTTATCTTCTAGTTTTGTGTCTTTGTACCTATATTTTCCTGGAATGCCCTCTCTCCTCACTTCTGCCTCACAGAATTCTTCTCTTCCTTCAAAATATAGTATAATCACCACCATCTACATAAAGCCTTTCCTGATCCCCCAAATGCTTGTATACTCCCTTCCAAACAACCATACATTCAACTACTTTACATTTGTTTGTATTTATTCTCTTTATCTGTTATATGGCAACTATATATGATTGCATGTGTGTTTGCTGTTTCTCTGATTAGAATATAAGGTCTCTATAATTAGATATTGTTTAATTTTTACAGTCAGGTCTCCAGCATGTAGCATAATGTTTGTCATATAGTAGGCACTTAATAGATACTATTTTTTGTTGAAAAGGAGGGCATTGACAACTGGCTAGACTTGGAATGTCTTCTTTGGAGGTAACACTTGAGTTGAAGCCTGAAGAGAGCCAGAGTCCAAAAAGCAGAACTCAGGAGGGAGGACATTCCAGTATTGGGGACAACTTATGAAAGGGCACAGAGGCAAGAGGTGGAACATGGTTTGTGAAGAATAGCAAGTCGGGGGGGGAGACAAGACGGTGGCATAGAAGTAGCAAAGTTTTGCAGCTTCCACACAGCCACCTTAAATACCCATGAAATATGACTCTAAACAAATTTTAGGGCTCCAAAAATCACAAAAACACAGAAAACACATCTCTTGCTGAAGACAGCTTGGTAGGAGGGGCTCTTTGCAACAGGCTGGGAGCCTAGGCCAGCCCAGCCTGAAACCGAGGCCTGGCCCCAGGGCAGTTAAGAAAAGTCACAGCTGGAGTCTTCAGGAGAGTGGATCGGCAGCACCTGGGGCAATCTCCACATTTATCAAGTCAGAAAAACAAGGCTAAGAGAAAAGTCAGTGGAATTCAAGCTAAATTTGGGGGGAAAAAAGCAGTCTTGCCAAACTGCCCCCAGGGCAAGAAAGCAGCCCAGTCTGGCAGCCTCAGAGCTCCTGGCCTGAGGATAGCAGGGGGGCAAAAGTGATTGATCAAAGGCCAAGGGCTCTTGTGTTGAGCTGCCTGGATCCAGATTGTGGTCTTGGGTGGTGGTCCTGGGGTGCACTTTCAGCGAGCCAAAGCTGGTAGGGGCTGCAGCACCCCCCTATTAGCTCTAGCAGCTGTGAAAACCCCAGCAATTTGGGACAGAGCTTTCCCCTCTGGAAGCAGAGCTAAAAAAAAATCAAGCAATTAATTGACTGGCCAATATGAGGAGAAGGAAGCAAAGTAAGAACAGTAATTAAACTCTAGAACCCTTTTTTGGGGACAAAAAGGATCAAGGTATAGAGCGGGAGGAAGACAGCACAGTCAGAACCCCCACACCAAATGTTTCCAAGATACATGAAGATTGCCTAAAAGCCATAGGTTAACTTAGAAAGGACTTTGAAAACCAAATAAGAGAAGTGGAGGAAAAATTGGGAAGAGAAATGAGAACAATGCAAGAAAGAGTCAACAACCTGACTGAAGAGAATAACACCTTAAAAATCAGATTAACTTAGATGGCAAAAGAAGCCCAAACAGCCAATGAGGAGAAGAATGCCTTAAAAAGTTGAGTTTGCCTGATGGAAAAAGAGTCTCAAAAGCATTCTAAACAGAATAATTCCTTTAAAATTAGAGTGGAGCAAATGGAAGCAAATGACTTCATGAGAAATCAAGATACTATTAAACAGATACAGACAAATGAAAAAATGGAAAGTAATATGAAATATCTCCTTGAAAAAACCACTGACCTGGAAAATAGATCCAGGAGAGACTATTTAAAAATTGTTGGTCTACCTGAAAGCCATGATCAAAAAAAAAAGAACTTAGAAAGCATCCTTCAAGAAATTCTCAAGGAAAATTGCCCCAATATTTTAAAATCAGAGGGCAAA
>CM053601.1:89932018-89944050 GCA_028646575.1 Pseudocheirus occidentalis
GTTTAATAGTCACAGACTTGTAGGACTCCCATAAGTCTATAGCATGCCCATCTCAAACTATAAAAAGACTGAAAAGGATGGTAAATCTAAGAATTGGGATTCATAGGACCATAGATTTAGGGTAGGAAGAGAGAACTTAGAGGCTGTAGTCCATCTTCTTCATTTGACAGACAAACTGGATCATAGAGAGAAGTGATTTGTCCAAGGTCGTACAGATAGAAAGTAGCAGAACTGTGATTTTTAACCCAGGTCCTATGAGTATAAATAACTGAACATTTAAAACCACACTTGCTAATACACTTTTATATACAATGATTTTATTTCATCCTTTTGGCAAAAGAGATTCTATACAGAAAGAGACATCTGAGATAACAAATTTTAATTTATGTTATTCATAATGGTAGACTATCTGAAATTGGGTACCTCAATAATTAATGTAGAATGAGGTCATCTTGGTATTTTCAATATCAGACTAACAGAAAGTTGCATTGTTTACATATTCATTCCAAGTCTTGCCACCTTCTATTCCTCATTCCACACTGCAATCCAGATCCAACATTATATTTCTGAACTTCTCCCCCACCCCCAGACCTGATGGAAATTGTCAGGGAACACTAATAGGCTGAAAATAAAAGGGAATAGAAGCAGTGCCACCCAGAAGGAAGAATTAATTCCAAATGTTGTTGAAGTGATAGGAACTTTAATCAGTACTTCAGTAAACTGTGTCACCATGATTTACGAAACAGGGTCAAGAATCAGAATGAGCAGTTCAGGGGGAGGGAATGGTATGACACTGTGTCATCATGAAGTGGCAAAAGCATTTTAAGGTGTCAGATTTTTTATGTAAAATGTACCCTTCTTTTCAGAGCCATCATCAAGGAGCTGACACTTTACCAACAGCTCAACAGCCCTTGTCACAGATTACTCATTTCTCCTCAAAGATGTCCTTCCCTGTACCTGGTGTCACCTCAAAGCAATTTTCTGCCTCCATAGGCATGGCTGAAATGTCAGCAATGTGATGCTAGTTCACAGAGAGGGTCCTGATGACAACTGGGGAAGTCAACCACTGTTTCCCAGTCAAGTTACAAAATATGAGCAACTTTTATCTCCCTTTTAAGTAGATCTGGAACAACAGATCACTACCAAGCTGCTGGTGTTCCCAAAGCACTGGACACTTTCAGAACATGTCAAAAAAAATCCAAATAACTTCATGGGAGCTGAACTGAAAAACAACGTATTCTCCAATAGATAAAGGGTCAAAAGACATGTCCAAGTGATCAGCAACCTGATGGAAAAATTCTCTAAATTAGTAATAACAAGAAAAATGCAAATGAAAACAATTCTGATTGTATCCCCAGCATTTAGCACAGTGCCAAACACATAGTTAATAAATACAGACACTTAATAAATGTTTATTGATTGATAGGTTGATCTAATATCAAGAAAGAATAAATCTGATACAAACAGAAAAGTGTCTTGTGCTTGTGTCCATATGACTACTGGGGGAGAGAAAAGGACCAGGTTCTCTCCCCCATCCAATGACCCTCAGTAGCGTTTTTTTCTCCTCACTTGAAAGCCACCAAAGCTTCCAGATACAATCAAGCCAATCAGATAGACAAAAATGACAAAAAAGGAAAATGACCATGTTGGAAATAATGTGGAAGGACAGAGACACTAATACTACTGGTGTTGGAGCTCAGAACTGGTTCAGTCATTCTGGAAATCAATATGGAATCATATTCCTAAAGTCACTAAACTGTGCCTACTTTTTGACCCAGCAATACTACTACTAGGCTTCTATCCTAAAGAGATCAAAAGAAAAGAACTCACATGTACATGAAAGGAGGAAGGGAAAAGGAGTAGACATTGAAGGCCAGAACTCAGCATATGCTCTGCCTAGCATCAGTACAAGAGAGGGTTGGTGAGCCTGCTTCAAGAACCATGTCACATGATGGGCTTCCCTCTTTTCAGTTTCAAAGCATGCTTAGGAACCTTCTATCTGGTTCTAGTCAGCTTACTGGGTGATGATGAAAAACTTTTCTTTTGCTTGCTGAGTCAGAATTGAGAATCATTCAAAAGGCTTGAAAAGACAAAGGCTCTTCTTTGGTGGCTTTCAAATGAGAAGAAAAAAAGTTACTGGGGGCCATTGGATGGGAGAGGGCGCTTGGTACTTTTCTCTCCCCCAGTAGCCATATGGACATGAGCACAAGATGCTGTGCTGTTTCTGTTTGTATCATGTTTATTCTTTCTTGATATTAGATGAATCTATCAATCAATAAACATTTATTAAGTGTGTACTACATATCAGATACTGTGCTAAATGCCAGGGACACAAAAAAACCCAAAAGATAGTCCTTGCAGGAGCTTACTATCTAATGATATAATATCAGAATCAGTAGGAAGCAGAATATAATTCTATGAGTTTTGAAAGGTCAGAAGAGCCATCATAGTTCCAGCTGCTGAAGTTCACAGTCCTCTGTCAGCAGCCAAGTCTGGTGAGGAGCTAATTTTAAGAAGAATTTTGGTTGACCCAGCACAGCAGTGAATTGACCAGGAAGATGAAATACTGTGTCCTTCAAGAAAGGAGACTACTTGTTTGGCTATGCTATATCCACAAGTGAATTTGGTGGGGAGAAATGTTTGTAAATCACCACTTGAAATCTGAGTCCCTTCTCCCAGAGATGAAGGTGATAGAGGAATCTAGATTCCTAGTTGCTGAGATTTTACTTTTACTTTGATCCTTGCTATATCTTGTCAGTAAATAAATATCCCTTTTTAAAAACTAATTGATAGGAGTGGCTAGGTGGCACTGGCCCTGAAGTCAGGAGGACCTGAGTTCAAATCCAGATTCAGACACTTAACACTTACTAGCCATGTGACCTTGAGCAAGTCACTTAACCCCAATTGCCCTGCCCTTCCCCCCTCCAAAAAAAAGCACAAAACTAATTGATACTGATATTTTAACTGATAACTAGGAGAGATCAACTGATCAAAATTACTTTGGGACATTACTCACTGGTCAAATAAATAACAGTGAGACAATATGAGGGCAAATATACCAGATGGAAAATCAAGAGCATGTAAAGCCAAGCACCAGCAGATTCCCAAAAGAATGCTACTGTGAACAGCTTTTAAGATTTGGATTACACAGTAATAGTGAACACTCTGTTTATTCCATTACAGATCAAGGTTCAGTACAATATTATTCTCAATATTACATCTTATCACAGAAAGTCACAATACAGTGTTCATAACAGCTTAACATTAGAATAGCCACATAGTTTTCCCTACAGTGGCCACAATATTTAGAACAAGGAACAAAAGAAGAATCACCTGGTTTCCCTAAGGGGGAAAACCCTTCTCATTTAATCATTCAATCAATCAATTCACAATATATCAATCTTCCAATCATGGGGCAACCATTAACTTAATCAGTCATTCATCTAGCAGTCAGTCACTACACTAGATTCCCAGTTACAAAATATCATTAGTCACTAATACAATCATTAGAAAAGCACACAAACTCTCCACCCCTTGGTTTCCAGCAAATCTCAGTTTCGTCCAAGGGAAGGCCTTTTCTTCATCTTGACTCTGGGTGGTCTCTCTGATTCCCTGGATCCCCTTCCATGGTCCCGGCTCCCTCCTGAATCCACCAAATAGTCACCTGGATTTAGAAGCAGACAGCTGCCAGGTTCTCATCCAGTCCTCAGAGGTAGATAGCTCCCAGGTCCTTGTCCAGGACAAGGCAATCCCTGGCACACACTGAAGTTCACAGGGTCTAGCACCTCTCAAACCCTTCACCACTTCTCTTGCTTGGAACTCAAGGATCAGCCAGGCCATGAACAAACAAAGTCTTATCCTGGTTATGCTTCTTCAGGCCTCCAACAGTTTAGCTGGCCCTAGGACCCAGAAGGAATATTGGCCTTCTGGGTGGCCTTCACCAGATTCTGGTCTCGGGAAAACTCCATCTCACTTCTCAGGCAGCTTCCAGATGCTGGGAGAGAAACTCTCTCTCTCTCAAGAAAACTCCAACTCACTTCTTCAGTCCAGCATCCCAGCTCCTAGTTGCTGAGACAATCCTGCTTCCTCCAACAGGAAAATTCCAATTCTGTCTCTCTGTCTCTGGAATTCTTGCTTATCTACACACACTGGCCTCATGTTTCAGTCAATCCCCTTGTACCACATCAACAGGAGAGTTCACGCCTTCTCAACAATGGACAGGGCTCACACCTTCCATACTTAGTCCTGACTTACTAAGTGCTACTTAGCCCTAAGTTACCAAGTGCTACTTATCTGATAAACTGATTACTATTACACAGCAGTACCATTAGGGAAAATATCCCTAAATCCTCAAGGTTATGCCCTAAAACTCTGAGGGGAGATGTAGCCAGTCCTCCTCTGGAGACTGAACCTGCTGGTCTGAGACTTAGTTGGGCAAGTAAGTACAGTCTATGTGTTAAAAACAAAAATATTTATATAGCACTTTTTATTATACCAATGAACTAGAAACTAAAGGATTCATCAGTTAGGGAATGGCTAAACAAAGCATGGTACAAAAATGTAATGGAATATTATTGTACCAAAAAAGAACTGATGAAAGAGAGATGATATCAAAGTATCTTGGGAAGACTTGTATGAACTGAAGCAGAGCAAAGTGAGAAGAATCAAGAAAGCAGTTTATGCAATAACGCCAATTTAAATAAAAAAACAACTTTGAAAGGCTTAAGAACTCTGATCTAAGCAACAGCTAACCACACCTCCAGAGGATCTAGATGAAGAATGTCACTCACTTCTTAAAAGAAAGCTGATGGATTTGGGTGAAGAAAAAGAGATAGTTTTTTTTAAACATGGCTAATGTGGGAATTTGTTTTACTTAACAGTGCTTGTTACAAAGGTTTCTTTATGGAAAGAGAAGGGAGGCTAGCAGTAATGCCACCAAAGAGGGAAAAAAAATATTTTTTTAAATGCACAAAAGAAATCAGAAGGAAGTATAGATAAATAGAACAGCTTCAGAAGTAAAGTGTTAAATTTGCATATATAATATATGTGTATGTATACATATATAACTTTTTAAAGCAAGCTGTATGTTTCCTATACAATCTTCTATTAATATTCTTCTTTGAAGATGAAAATATTCTTTTTTATGTTCAGTATAGAATTTTTAAAAAGGAAAAATCACAACTTAGACCAAGTGAGTGGCTTTCTTTAAAGTCCATTCAGTAAATGGTTTTGCTTTCCATCCTTCAGGCAGATATTCTAAAAATTATTAAGATCATCTATTTAAAGTTAGAACGGATCTTCAAGGCCATCAAACCCAATTTCCATATTTCAAAGGTGAGGAAATTACCATCACACAGCTAATAAGAAGCAGAAGCAGAAGCAGAATTCAAAGGCAGGTTTTCAAGACTCTAAATCCAGTGCCCTAAGATACCGTCCTGCCTAATACCTAGGAACCAGGACCAGTTGGACTCTATCACTATAGTTTCTCATAGGTGATTGGAATATATTATTCTCATCTATTCTAAGAAGGAAATTATGTTTCTCAGCCTATTATTGTGCTTAATTATAGAGGAAAATGCTTTTTGCTTTTTTAGTCCAGAGAGCTCCATTTATTAATTAAGAATTAAATGCTAAGATGTTATATTTTTTTAAAAAGTTCACTAGTTTGTTCAAGCCTCATCTTCCTTGTTATAAGTTAAGTCTGACCTAGACAGGCCCTTGCCTCTTGCCTGATGCCTCACAATCTCTTAATGCTTGGAACCTGCCATCATAAAAACTTTTTTGCCAGTCTTGCTAATTGGTGCCTCCCTGTCTGTGACATCAGTGGTAGAAAAAAAAACCCACTTTTTGCCTGTTAGAGATACTCATCTGTCTCTATGAAACACTTGACTTTTGTATAAAGGGGTGCAGCCCTGTCCTGTGGTATAGAACCTAAGTTGTTTTTGGTTTTGTTTTCAGAAATGTTTATATTTGGGGTGGCTAGGTGGCACAGTGAATAGAGCACCAGCCCTGGAGTCAGGAGGACCTGAGTTCAAATACGGCCTCAGACACTTACCACAAAAACTAGCCGTGTGACCTTGGGCAAGTCACTTAACCCCAACTGCCCTCAAAAAAAAAAGAACCGTTTATATTTTACTTTTTTCCAATTGCATGTAAAAACAATTTTTAGCATTCATTTTATTTTTAATGAATTTTATGTATATTTTTAATTCACAACATTCATTTCCACAAGATTTTCAGTTACAAATTTCCTCCCCATCTTTCCCTTACCCACCACCCCAAAGCAGCAATCCTTCTGAATACCCCTTCCGCCAATCTGCTCTCGCCTGTATCCTCACCTCCCCCTCCAACTTTCCAGTAGGGCAAGATGGATTTTCATACCCCAGTGCCTGTATATCTTATTTCCCAGTTGCATGTAAAATAATAATAATAATTTTTAAAAAAACGTTTGATTTTAAAACTTTGCATTCCATATTCTTTCCCTTCTTCCCTTGTCACCCACCATTACTGGGAAGATAAACAATTCACTATAGGTTGTGCATGTGTAGTTACGTGAAACACTTCCATGGTGGATATATTGTGAAAGACTGACTATATTTCCCTCCATCCTATCTTACCCCCTACTTTTTCTATTTTCTACTTTGACCCTGTCCCTTTTCAAAAGTGTGTGCTTCTATTATACCTCCTCTTATCCCCTTCCCCCTTACTTTCCTGTAGGATAAGATACCCAATTGAGTGTGTATGTTATTCTCTCCTTCAGCCAAATTCAACAAGAGTAAGGTTGATCTCTTCCCTTTTGCCTTCCTGTACTTCCCCTCTACTGTAACAGTTATCCCTTGCTTCTTTTATGTGAGATAATTTACCCTATTTTGTCTCTCCCTATCTCCTCTCATTATATTCCTCTCTCACTTCTTAATTTCATTTTTTAAATATCATCCCTTCCTATTCAATTGATCTTGTGCCCCCTGTCTATGTATACCTGTACACAAATATACACACACTTATGTATGTATTCATATTCACATATACCCTCCTATATAGATGTACATGTATACATATATACATTTATATTCCCTTCAACTTTCCTCATACTGAGAAAAAGTTTCATAAGTTACAATTATCATGTTTTCCATGTAGGCATGTAAATAGTTCAACTTTGATTAAGTTCCTTATGATTTCTTTTCCCTGTTTACCTTCTCATGCTTCTTTTGCTTCTTGTATTTGAAGGTCCAATTTTCTATTCAACTATGGTTTTTTCATCAAGAATTCTTGAGAGTTCTTTATTTCATTGAATGACCATATTTTCCCCTGAAACATTATACTCAATTTTGCTGGGTAGGTGATTCTTGGTTTTAATCCTAGCTCCTTTGACCTCAGGAATACCATATTCTAAGTCCTTCAATCCCTTAATGTAGAGGCTGCTAGATCTTGTGTTATCCTGATTGTGTTTACACAATATTAAAATTGTTTCTTCTTGGCTGCTTATATTATTTTCTCCTTGATCTGGGGACTCTGGAACCTGGCTATAATATTCCTAGGAGTTTTCTTTTTGAGATCTTTTTCAAGAGGTGATTGGTGAATTCTTTCCATTTCAACTTTGCTCTCTGGTTCTAAAATATGAGGGCAATTTTCCTTGAGAATTTCTTTTTTTTTTTGCTTTTTTTTTGGTAGGCAGTTGGGGGTTAAGTGACTTGCCCAAGGTCACAGGGTTAGTTTTTGTGTTAAGAGTCTGAGACTGGATTTGAACTCAGGTCCTCCTGACTCCAGGGCTGGTGCTCTATTCACTGCTCCACCTAGCCACCCCTCCTTGAGAATTTCTTGAAGGTTTGATTTCTAGGTTCTTTTTTTGATCATGGCTTTCATGTATTCCAGTAATTTTAAAATTATCTCTCCTGGATCTATTTTCCAGGTCAGTAGTTTTTCCAATGAGGTATTTCACATTGCCTTCTATTTTTTCATTTGTTTGGATCTGTTTAATAGTATCTTGGTTTCTCATAAAGTCACTAGTTTCCATTTGCTCCAATCTAATTTTGAAGGAATTATTCTCTTCACTGAGCTTTTGAGATTCTTTTTCCATCTGGAAAATTCAACTCTTTAAGGCATTCTTCTTCTCATTGGCTTTTTGAACCTCTTTTACCATTTGAGTTAGTCTATTTTTTAAGGGTGTTATTTTCTTCAGTCAGGTTGTTGACTCTCTATTCATGATTTTCTTGCATCATTCTCATTTCTCGTCCCAATTTTTCCTCCACTTGTCTTACCTGATTTTCAAAATCCTTCTTGAGCTCCTCCATGGCCTATAACTAATTCATATTTTTCTTGGAAGCTTTTGGTGCAAGAGTTCTGATTGAGTTGTCTTTCTCCCATTCCTTTGATGCTTTGATCTTTCTTGTTCTCAAAAAAAGGAATCTAAAGTTGGATGGCTGTGCTTGCTTTGCTTCCTTTGCACTTGACTTTTAAGCTCTTTGCCACAGTAGAACTCTGTTTCCAGAGGGGAGAGATTTTTCCCAAATTGCTGGGGTTTTTCCAGCTGCTAGACCTATCAGTAGGGCACCATCTTTATAGCCCCTACCAGCTTCCACTCATTGGTCACACATCCCAGGATCTCCACCCAGGACAGTGATCCAGATCCAGGCAGGTTAAAGCAAGAGTAATTACCCTCTGAATGGTCACTTGGCCCCCCTACAATCTGTAGGCCAGGAACTCTGAAGCAGCCTCATGGAAGCGGCTGCACAGCTCTGCTGCTTCTTTCTCCAGGGGCATAGGCTGGACTGTGCCTCCATCCCCCCTAGTTCCAACAGAGTTCTACAATGACCTTTTATTTTGTTTTTGGCATTTATGGATTGATATTTTTGGCAACTGTCATAGTTGTTGGTGATCCACTCTCCTGAGGTCTGCTCCAGCTGCTGCTAATTGGGGTCACCCTGGGACTAAAACCGCAGGCTCATGCTGGGCTGGGCTTGTCTCCCAGCATGCTACAATGGACCCTTCCTGTTCACCTGTCAGGCTGTCTTCAGAGGGAGATTCATTTCTTTCTGTTACTTTGTGTGTTCTATAGCCCTAAAATTTGTTTAGAGTCATATTTTGTAGGTTATTTGAGGTGGTTATGGGGGGAGCTCATAGAGTTTTTCTGCTTCTATGCTACCATCTTGGCTCCACCCTTAATATTCATTAAAAAAAATTTTGATGTCCAAAATCTCTCCCTTCTATCCTCCATTTCCCCTCCTTGAGAAGGTGAGCAATTTGATATACATTATACATGTGCATTCATGCAAAATATATTTCTATTTTAGCCACGTTGCAAAAGAAGACAGACAAAAACTCAATAAGAACAAATAGATAAAATATAAAACTGCTTCAATCTTCATTCAGACTCTATCGGTTCTTTTTCTGGAGGGGGCTAACATTTTTCATCATAAGTCCTTCAGAATTGTCTTGCATCATTGGGCATAGCCACTTTGAACTAAAGGAATAATAAGAGCCTGATACACCCCAGGCACGAAGTCTAGAAGATGCCTCTTATTGGATCGTCAATTTCCTTCCTCCTCCTGCTGGGGTCTGAAGATCATTGGCCTCCTTTCAGCTGGCTAAATCTGAGAAGCACCCTGCCCCTCCAAAGATCGGGTTGTATACTTGTATACCAGTAGTAGTCTCAACTTAAGCCATAAGCTTTCTTTTGTGTGACTTAAAACATGTCAAATAAAGGTACATTGCTTTCATTATCTGGTGGCTCTTATCTCTTTCAATGAATATCTGAGCCCCCCAAAAGGCAGTGGCAATAATGAGGGGCAATAAAGATGAAAAGCAATCTGTGTTAGGGATCTTCATGGAGAAAGTCACAGAATTCACAGCAATGTAATTTTCTTTAATTTCCTTGATAATAACTCATATTTATAGGTTTGAAAGAAAGAGTCAGCATAGTAGAATATATAAAGGGATGATTCTGGAATCTGGAAGACCTGCATTCCAGTCCTACCTTTTGACATAGGTTGTTTGTGTGACCGCAGGCAAGTCATATGAACTCTCAGGTACCACTTTAAGACTTTAAATTAAGATAAAAAGTTGCTGCTGGTGGGAGCGTCCTATACCAAGGAAATTTCATATGGGAATCAAAAACTTTTACTTTCTGACATTCACATGGCCATGCTTCCAATCACCTCATTTCACAAGAAAGAAAAGTCTATGTTCTTAATTTGGGTATTTGGGAATTCTCCCAAATACTTTCCTAATCCATCTCCTGGCCTTTGCAGAATCCTTCTTTATAACTGTAAAGCCTTTCCTTTTCATAATTTCAATACATGCAAACCAACAGGCACTTTAAGCTCAGATCATTAAAAACAATGACTATCTGTATCTGCAATATAAGAAAGAAACTGGAGCCTGGTCCCTTCCCCCTGCTTCAGATCAAGGTTTTTCTCATGTATCTTGCTCGACTGAGTGGCTCTTTGCCAACTGAAAATGCCTGCTCTGAAGAAACAAACATGCATGTTCAACAGAGAACTGGCTGCTATTGTGCAGAAGAATAACATAATACAGGGAAACTTCTTTAGAGCATTTTCCAGGGGACTGAGCATTTTCAATTTTCTACGTGGGAAAACATGAGCTGGGGGAACACTACAATGATTACCTCTCTCACTGTCCTTTCACTTGCCAAAAATTCCAATGTACACTGGGGAGGATGGTAATCAAGGGGATTAAGAGGGAGATAGCAGCAGCCTCAGGAAACCTTTCCTGCCCTCCCTGACCACAAAAAGAGATCAGCAGCTACAGAGGGGTTGAAATAAGGTCTCTTTCACCACAGAGGCCAGGCCTGTTCTCAGATAACTACTAAGGTAGCTTGGAGAAAGAAGGGTAGGGTGAAAGTGGCTACCTTACCAGGTGATGAGTAGGTACTTCCTCCCTCCTCCAAAACAGGCATACCCCAAGACAGCCAACTCTACCTTACCTCATTTATCATTTTTCCAGATGGAGAACTTCTTCTTCTAAGGCTGCCTTCCATTTCCAGCTGTCTCTTCAATCAGAATGTAAACTCCTGTAGGGCAGGGGCTGTTTTTGTTCTTTTTAAATTTTTTTAAATGTCCAGTACTCAACACAGTGAACACATGGTAAATGCTTTTGGATTAGATGGCTGATTATGACTCTGGGTGGCACAAAGTCCCATAAGAGAGATATGGGGAGGCTGAAGATTTTTACTATCCTCTGGATTAGCTTTATATTGAAAATTCTGGAGACACAACTCACCCCTCAAAACTCAGCAGGGTCCTTAGCTTTCAGAGGTTTCCTGCATGGTTAGCCCTTGGGTGCATAGCAGCAAATGCTGTGTAACAGAGTTTTCCAATTATCTGTAGGCATGTCTGTGCTTTTTAGATTGCTGAAAATCTGTTGCTGCTGTTGCTGCTATTGCTGTTAGGTGGCTTCTTAGAACAGCAGATATGGAGGGGTCGTGATAGACCACTGATGGGAACTCTGTGTGTTTGCACAGAGTATCCTCACCAGGATAAGCACTTGGTGGAAAAAAATGCTAATTAATTAAATAATTGAGACATCATAGGAACGAGAAGAATGTTGCCCTTTTGAAAACACCAGTAGCTTCTGACCTTGCTGGTGCTGTCTCATGGTAAGAGAAGATGTGTGTTAGAAAGAAAAGGTGTGAAATATGTTCTATTTTAAAGGAGAGAGAAAGAAAGAAAAAAGAAAGACAAGGTCAGTCATAGGAAAGGGGAAGAGGAAGAAAAAAATAAGAGAAAGGAAGGAAAAAAAGAGAAAAGAAAAATATGTTCTTTCATCACCTCTTCCACCCCCACCCCCACAATAGAAGGACTAATTACATGTAATTACATGTATTACTTTTGGGAATTTGTTATAGTCCAAGACTTTCAGGGTCCCCACATTGGCTCCCCAGGTCTACAAAGGTCATTAGGCAGATATGCAAGGAAAGTATAATCTTGTTGGGTGGATTCTCTCATTGGTTTCATGAATATCTAAAGAAAGTACTGAGTTAATTTGCAAGTCTTGATTGTAACACCCTGTTTGTG
>CM053601.1:89944550-89972933 GCA_028646575.1 Pseudocheirus occidentalis
CAAAGTCTTATTCTGATCATGCTTCTTCAGTCGTCTGGAAGTTTGGCTGACCCTAGGACCCAAAAGAAATCTCAGCCTTGCAGGTGGCCTTCTCAGCAGCAACTTCAGCCTTCACCATATTCTGGTCTCAAAGAAATCCTCTCTCAGTTCTCAGTCAGCTTCCACATGCTCACTGAGAGAAACTCTCTCCTCTATCATGAGCCCACAAGGAGAAAAATTCTCATTCTGCCTCTCTGGGGCTTTTCTTATATACACACACACGGAGTACTGGCTTCCTATTTCGGCCAAACCCTTACTGTTATGTCAGCAACAGGAGACAGAGTTCACACGCTCTGCCTCTTTGACAGAGGCTTGACTAAGGGGTAAGTACCTTCTTACTTGACATAACAAAAAAGGGTCTTTAAACTAATTAATTACCATTATAACATGAGAGAATTATGAAAGAAATAGTGAGAAATTTGAGGGAAACATCAGTTTTAGCCAAGGTGTGAGTCAGGGGGGTTGGGCAAGGCAACATGTTTTTATTAAGTGCTTACAATGTGTCAGGCACTGTGCTAAACTCTGGGTATGCCAATATAAGCAAAAAGAAAGGTAATCCCTCTCCTCAAGGATCTTGCATTCTAATGGAGAGAGACAACATGCGAAGAAGAGTTGAGAAGCTAGGGAATGGAGAGGTGGTAGAATCTGCCAAGTTCCTGAGAATCAGAAGCAAAGCTAATAGGAGAATGAAGCAAGGATGGTGGCCTGGGCCCTAGGAGGGAAAGGAGGGGCTTCAAAAGGAAGTGATCTGTGGGAGACAGGGCAACTCTGGGAGATGGTATGAACAAAGACAGGGAGATGAGAAACAGTAGGACAGAAATAAGGCATGGGGAGTCATGTGATTTGACTCAAGAGTAGAGTATATGAAGGAGATCATAGAGTGTAAAGCTAGAAGACTTTAGGGATCATTTAGCCCAGACCCTTCATTTTACAAATGAAGAAATGAAAGCCCAGGAACATTATGTGATTTATTTAAAGTCAAATAGGTAGTGAGTGACAGAGTAAGGATTCATACTCAGGCCTAACTCCAATCCAATACTATTTCTATTATACCAGATAGGACTGTAGGTTAGTACATTCAAACCAAGGAGGTTGTGGCAGACCTTTTATGCCAGGATAAAGAATTTCTATTTTATTTAACAGACACATGTAGTAGGGAGCCACTGAATATTTTTGAGTAGAGGATTCACTTGGTCAAAAGCATTGTCTTATGAATTATATGAAAATAAGTAATGTGAAAGGAAAAAAAATCTCAACTTACAAGCTTTTGTTCTCTATCTTATTAATTAATATGAGAATTCTGGGAGTTGTAGTTACCTTTTGAGTAGCATTCATTTATTAATTCATTCAAACTTTGACAAACATTTATTGTATACCATGTGACCAAGTAATTTATCCACTTAACCTCAATTTTCTCATCTGTTAGATGGGAATTATAATACTTTTAGCAACAGCTTCATAGAATTGCTGTGACATCAAATATCATATAATATATACAAAGCACTTCATAAGCTAGAGAAGACTCTATAAATACCTATCATTATATGCAAATAATTATAACATAATAATTATATGTCATTAAGATTATATAATAAAAATAATGGCAAATTATGATTATTACCCTAAAATGCTAGTTCAATGTCTCAGCCTGGCTTGGAGATATGAAAATGACATTTACAAAGTGCACTAAATATTGTGAGGTATTTTACATACAGCATCTCATCTGAATCTCACAATAATCCTGTAAGGTAGGTACTACAGGTTTTATTATCCTTATTTTACAAAAGAAGAAACTGAGACTCAGACAAGTCAAGTGATTTGCCCATGGATCCCCAGATGGTGTGAAAGGCAGGACTTGAACCCAGACCTTCCTGACTACAAACGCAACATTCTTCACTATTCCATATTGCCTTTCTGAAGTAAGCTCAGAAAGTGTAATGGTAATGGAATTTAAAGATTCCCTTGTATTTGGCTTGGTTTTGGAGTTAAGTGTTAAAACCCAGAGCTTGTGAATCCCACAAGTGGGATGGACTTGATGATGTGAGGAGAGGGGGCTGAACTAGAAGGAGCTGGTGCAGTGAATTTAGAGACAGGCCCAAGCAGAGGAGGCCAGAAGAACTTTTGGGGAGCAGCATCATGGAGGCAGAGAGAGAGGAGAACTGCTGGGGGCCAGAGTTGCTGAGAGAGATTGCTGAGGGCCAGTTGGAACTGCCCAGGACTTTTGAGAGCTGCTGAGAACTGAGGAGGTATGACTGTGATGCTGGTATTTTTTCTGTCTGTTTTGATGTTGTTTTGCCAGATTTGTCTGCTGGTAAAGGACAGTGCCGCTGTTGTAGAGGTCTTGGAACCTTGCTGTTGGTTCAGAAGCCCTGAAGAAGGATTTTCTCATTTTATGTTCACAGAAATCCTGGAAGAGGGTTTTGCTGATGTTTTCAGGGGTCCTGAGACTTTTCTGCAGGCAGAGAGTAAATTGATGAGGACACTGGCAATATATATTATGGCTTTGTTAAACTTTGTCTCCCCAGGAGCAGATATTGCTTAGAACTTGCCTGGGGTCAAGATGAAGAAAAGACCTCTCCCTGGGTGTTGAATGCTGTGATGATATCTTAAACTTGCTGTGGCTTAGGGGTAGATGGCGTTTGTGCTCTCCACTGCCTCTTTTGAGAAGGTGCTTGGCATTAACTGATGATAATTGTAATTCAGTTGTGATCCAGGGATGGGAAACTTTTGACTTTTTGTGCTCTGTGACTGACCAATGTGCTTTGTTGATGATTTGAAACTAATCTACATTTGAGAAGAGAGACTTTGTGACTGACTAAATGAATGTTCTAGCCAGAGGTGGGGTACTTTGACTCTATACTTTGTGATTGAATTGAGAACTTGCTAAATGACTGAGTCACAATGTATTTTTTTTTGCCTTTTTTTTGGAGGGCAGTTGGGGTTAAGTGACTTGCCCAAGGTCACACGGCTAGTTTTTTGTGTTAAGTGTCTGAGGCCAGATTTGAACTCAGGTACTCCTGACTCCAGGGCCGGTGCTCTATTCACTGTGCCACCTAGCCGCCCCTATCACAATGTATTTTGATTGTTCTCTGTTCTGTGAATCTTTTGCCTTAATTTGTGACTGAATAAATGGAGAGTTACTATGCTGGTATTCTGAACCTTGGAAGTTGCCTTTGCTTGGTGGTACAGAAATGTGGATTGGAAAAAGATTAGGAAGGTCCTTGGATGTCAGATTCATTCAATTAACTAGAAGATTGATGTCTTCAGATTAACTGTTATACTAATGGGTAGGGTAGATTTAAAAGGGGAAAAAAAGATGGAAAGACCAACTGGGCACCTATTGGAATAGACGAGGTTGAAAAAAAATGAATATCTAACCTAGGCTGGAGTAAATTAAATAAGATTAACTTCAAGTTCCTGATCTCTCTTAATGCAACTGCCTTCCCTCTATTAATTGTCACCACTTCATCTTGTTTGTTTATCTTGTTTGTACGTAATCCTTCATATATAATCTCCTCCATTAGACAGAGCTCCCTGAAAATGGGACTGCTTTTTGCCTTTGTTTTCTCTAGTCTTTAACCCAGTGCCTTGAACATAGTAGGTGCTTAACAAGTGCCTACTAACTTGACAAGTCAAGTGTATATTGCAAGCAAGATAAAGGAGATTTGTTAGAGTTACAAATTCTTTCAAAGTTTCAAATGTGGGTAATGGGAAAATGATATGACAGAAAGTAGGAAATCAGGAAGAAGGAGCTTGGTGATGTAAGATATTGTCATTAGTTTTCAACATGTTGTGTTTGAGTTGTCTGAAAGATGTTCAGTAGCAAACAATCAGAGCCATAGGTATAAAGACCTAGTGACAGATCCATAGATTGTTGTGTTCACAAAGAGGGCATAGCACCATAGAAGTAGATCATCTTTCTGTCTTCTCCCTTCAACATCTCTCTTCCATTCCCCATTCTCTAAGTCTTCTTCCACAATTAACATTCTATCAAGTTCTTACCCTATTGCTATCACTGGACTGTCTGGGGATGCTATGACTTTAAAAACCTAAGAAACAGCATTAGAATAACAGAATGCCCCATAAAGTGTATGGGACACTCTATTTCCCAGTCACAAACGGTTCTTAGCAACCACTTGGAGAGGAGTTGGGAGCCAGGAAGTTGGTTCTGGAGAGGAGAGGGCAGAACCAAGGAGGTTTGTCTCAGAAGATTTGGCAAAGGAAAGACTCAGAAGAAAAACAGCTGCACTATGGCTTATTCCCTATCTTATCGAAAGCCTCTCTCTTTTGATGTAGGGAGAAGGATGATTTTCACAGGTAAATCTGAAAGCTTTGGCTTATACTCTACACAGAAATCTTGCCTTCCTCTCTTCTCACATGCATGCCTGTGCACATATATGTATATAGAGTAGATATTCTTGTGGCATATTTTATACAATTGCATATGTAGTCTTCATACTCATAGTATAATTGCTATAGACAGAAGAAATGATGTACATATCACAATCAGACAATTAGGTAACTATTATTTCTTTTTGTTATTGTTGCTTTTTGGAAGGGGAAGGGCAGGGCAATTGGGGTTAAGTGACTTACCCATGGTCACATGGCTAGTAAATGTTAAGTGTCTGAGGCCAGATTTGAACTTAGGTCCTCCTGACTCCAGGGTCAGTGCTCTATTTACTGCACCACCTAGTTGCCCCAGGTAACTATTATTTCTTAAGCTCCTACTATGATCCAGCCACTGCATGTAAGCATTGGAAATACAAAGAAAGGTAAAAGACAGGTACTGCTCTCAAGGATTTTACAGATTATATAAAACCCACATTATTCTCTGAGAGCTTCAATTTTCCACATTGTGTTTGATGTAAGTAATCAAACACTACAGAGTCCTTCCTTTTTCTCATCAGTCATTCTCATAGAATACTCTTAATTCCCATTCGCCTGTCAGATATGAAAGTGAGACAGCTTTAAGAAACTTTATAGGCTCATAACTCCAGAGCTTGAAAGGATTTTAGAGACCATTGAATTGAATTAGTAGATTTCAAGTAGTCCAAAAACTTGAGTGGAGAAAAATTACATCTTCATATCAATATAATTGGTTTCCTTTGTAATCCTATGTATTTTATTTTATGTATATAAAATTTTGAGAAGGGGTCATCCATAGGCTTTAGTAAACTAGTCCATAGACTATCCCCAAAACGGTCCATGTCACAAAAATGGTTAATGACTACTGATCTAATTCAACTCCTCATTTTACAGATTAGGAAACTGAGGCCCATTGACGTTAAGTGACTTACCCAAGGGTATGCTACAAGTAGTCAGCCTCAGAGGTGAGATACAAATTCAGTTCTTACTCCAGAATCAGGTCTTTCCACTATACTACTCCCTTGGTATTGACTTGCTTCCTTTTGTCATTCTTTCAACAATGTTTTAAATTGTATATTTGTGTACATATAAAGAATTCCTAGAGAAAAACTGCAAGCAATGCCACAGATTCTCATAATTCCCCTAGAGCTAGGCGGAAGTTTACTGAGAAAAGTTTGTTGAGTTTATCTCAGAGACAAAGGTTTACTAAACAAATTAGGAGAGTAAAGAAGATTACGGGGAGATTGTTTCATATGCTTGAGAATAAACTTAATAATTACAAATACTTTTAAAATTTCCTATTTATTGACTACCAGCTAAACTTTGTTAACCTTATTCCAATGGTCACCTTTCTTTAAAGTAACAAACTGACATATAGATAATGATCTATCCATAATCTACTTTTCCCCTTATTTCAGACCAGCCTTCCAGATAACCAATTTATTGTAGATGAGTCTTGAAGAAAACTTCCTCACTTTACATGTGATTTGAGCAAACCTAGAGAAGGCCCAAGGTCACACAGACTACATGAAAGAGTTCTATAGCTTTTGTTTTCTGATTTTAGAAAGTCTTTTCTTCTTTTCTGTTTGTATCTACCTATCTCTATATCTGTCTGTCTGTCTGTTTGTTTATTATTTATTGTTTATAGACCATGTCTATAATTTAATACCTACAGAGAGCTCCAAAAAAGGATGCCCTCTACCAAAAATGACTGTCGTCCTCTTGGGACATCTTGGGACGTTGCTTTGGAGAACTGAGTAGTTCGTTGACTTAGGCAGGCTCTCCTAAACTTGTGTAGGCCCTGAACCCCATTTTCCTGAATTTGAGGTCAGTTCTTTATCTACTAAACCATAATTTCTCTTATGGTAATTCTACTGTGCCTAAAAGAAAGACTGATGAATAAAAGAAAAAGTTAGACTGGCATCCTGACAAGGAGGAAGTCCTTCCAAGATCCATGAACAACCCACTAAGAATATTACAGACTTCCAGGTTGTAGGAGACTGGTCAAAATACAGATGTTCTGTTAGAAAAAGATTAGGAGTGCCAAGAACCTGCCATAAGTCATTTTTATGTACAGAGCATAAGTGGTAGAAGAAGCACAGAAATGTATATGCAATTTGGAAAAGAATTGCTCCATTAAGCTAACTTGTGAACCCTTTAGTTTGTCTTGCTTTTACCCTGTGACGCTGCCACATTAACAACAGTATTGTCTAAAATTCAATTACTTTAAACATGGAAAATGACTACACACTGAGCTGTCAGTGGGTTTCCTTTATGGAATAGGGAATTGAAAAATCAACATAGGCAGTTTAAAAGGAGCCTGGTGTAGCAAATTAAGAGTGGGTTGGGAGTCATAAGGGCCTGGGTTCAAGTCATGCCTCTGAGAAGCTGTGGGTCTGTAAGCTTGGTCAAGTTAATAATCAGTCAGCTAGTATCTATTAAATTTCTACCATATTCTAGGCACTGTGCAAAGCACGGGAATTACAATGAAAAGGGGGAAAAAAAACCATCCCTGCTCTCAAGGAGTTCACAGTCTATTTTTACTTTTAAGTGCCCAGGCAACATTCTTAGACTATTGGTTTCCAAAGTGTGGCCCTGAAGGGGATACATCAAGGATCATGGAAGTACCTTCAGGAGAACTGTGGCCTAAGCTGCAAGTGATATGTGATCAACCAATTAGAAACCGGGAAGACAGATCACTTGCCAAAACAGCCAATCATAGGACTTGTCACAACCATGCCTACCTCTGTTTCCATAAATTCTTCCATTCAGCTTTCTCCCTAAGGTATAAGAGCTACCCAGCAGTTGCATAGGGTTTACATAGCAGTTATAAGCTAAATTAGCCTCTAAACACTGAGGATGGTCACGTGTTACTGTGAAAGTTGGACCGCAGTTTCTTCCCTGTTACCTCTTGGCTGAAGCAGGCACCTCAGAAGATAGGCTTTATGCTTAAGGACAGAAGCCAGAGAGTAAGAGAATCCCTTGGCCTCTTTGTTTTTGATTTTGGGAGGAATGCAGCAAGTCACACAGGATAAACAAAAATAGATGCTTGTGATCTGAATGACAGATCTCATTACATTTTCTTTACCCGCAAACCCATTCCTTTTACAAACTTCCCTATTGCTGTACGTAAACGTACATATATATGCACATATGTGTTTTTGTATATACACATACACTGTATATGAACCATAAGCCTCCTTGAGTGCAAGAGAATGGGTAAATTTCCAGCTTTGTAAATAGTTCCTTAGTGAATATATGTCTCAAATTGAATTTATAGAATAGAAGGTGCCAGAGACTCTAAAATTTTTCAAAATGCAAAGCAGCTAGGTGACATAGTAGATAGAGTGCTGAACCTGTAGTCAGGAAGAGTCATCTTCATGAGGTCAAATCTGGCTTCAGGCACTTACTAGCTGTGTGACCCTAGGCAAGTCATTTAACCCTGTTTGCCTCAGTTTTCCCATTTATAAAATGAGCTGGAGAAAGAAATGGTAAAGCACTCCAGTATCTTTGCCAAGAAAACATCTACTGGGATCACAAGCAGTTGAACATGACTGAAAAACAACTGAACTATAACAAAAACCACAAAAGCAGCCAATTATCAACATACAGTTACAGTATTTTATTCATTTATACATTAATTTTTGTATTATATATACATGGATTTGCTATTTATTTTCCTACATTTAGGATACCTCTTAAAATTATAGACTCATTGGCTTAGAGTCAGAGAGATTAATTATTCCTACCCTTTTATTTTACAGATGAGGAAACTGAGTCCCAGAGAGGTTGTGTATTAAGAGCACCATAGTTTTCTATTTTATGCCTAACCTCTCATTAATGATAAAAAAATTCATCATATAAGGTTGTTTTCTTGTTAGATCTTTCAAGGAATGATTTTGTCTAATGTACTTGAGACACCATGTTTGAAGAGAACCTTTGAGGAAGTATTTTGCCTTACCAAATCAAATGCCTTTTTTGTAATAAAAGAGCAATAAGCAAAGTGGAATCTTGTATTTTCCACATTTTTAATCAGTTGTGTGATGGTAAATATGTTATCTGAAGCAGAATACTAATACTTTTTTTACTAAAGAATGTTCTCAATATGTATGTAGATGAAATCTCATAAAAATTTTATCAGCGGTTCTCAACCTGTGGGTTATGTTCAATTTGTAACAATGAAAATACATCCTGCGTAGCAGATAGATTCATAACGGTAGCAAAATTACAGTTATGAAGTAGCAACCAAAATTGGGGGTCACCACGACATGAGGAACTGTATTAAAGGGTCGTGGCATCAGGAAGGTTGCGAATCACTGCTTTATATCAATAGAAAAGTAGGCATCTAGGTTGAGTTCATATTCTCTCAGTGGCCTTTTACAGAAATTAATAAGTTCTGAAGATTTTTGAACATCTTTGTTAACTATTCTTCAGATATTTTATGAATCAGTCCATCAGTACTTTCACAATTTTGTCATTTCCAGCATGAATTTCCTCATTACTCATTTGGTCTTAGTCCCCAGTAGATTATGGGCTCCTCAAGTGCAGGGATTGTCTTTTGTCTTTCTTTTTTATGCCCAGCATTTAGACTAGTGCCTAGCACATAGTAGGTATTCGATAAATGTTTATTGACTAATTGAATTTAGTTGCTTTTCATGACCATGCTCTCCTAAGTACTACTTCTACCTTGTATATAAACACATTTGAAACTATGGTGTTGGATTCTAAGTGTGGTGGCTCTACAATCCTTTTTGATGAAAAATATTTGTTATACAAATCTTTGTAGATTGTTTCTACTTTGTTCTACTTGTCCTTCCATTTTAGTCCTTTAAATATCATTGGGATGACTTTGCTTAGTTGGATCTCTCACCAAGGTTTCTTTAACCTGGTTTTACCTTCCATTGTTTATGTTCTCTGTCTCTCTGTTCATATTTTTCACCATCCTTCTCCAAAATTTTATGAACTTTTATTTTTTAATTCTAAACTTGTGCTGTTTTTGGTTACCACATTTTTCTGCTTCACAAGGAATCCAAGCATTTGCTGAATAGGCTTTTTAAAGGTTCTTTTGGTCCCCTTATTATAGCAATTGATTTACATCAATTAAAATGCCATGTAAAATTAGTATATCCCTGTTCTTTCACCCATATCCCATTTTTCCTAATCAATAACTAATTTAAATAGTTTAGGATAGAGGTTTTAATTGAATGCTTCATTTTTTCTCATTTTGTACTTTCTTCTAGCTTCATACTAATCTTGATCTTATCTATAACAAGCTAATGGTCTGACTGTGTAATTCAGCTGAATCAGGAATGACTCCTGCATTAATAATGAGCTATTTCCTGTCTGTTAAAATATAGTCAGTTGGGAGTTTTGTGATGTTATTATGTACTAGCCATGTCTAAAACCTATTTCTTTCTTGTATATGTAGATGTGAGGCTTCTGTATAGTCTTCAAATCTTTGGCCTTTCTTATTCCTTCTTCCTGATTCATAGTTTCTAATGTTTTCTACCATACTCACCATGATCATATTTAGATTGAAGTCACCGAATATTAAATAATATGCTGATTTATTTTGAAAAGTCTCATTGAATTTTTCAGTTTCTCTATTGTCATCTCTTACAATAAACTACAATTATTTTCATTGTTGTTGATCAGTTTCAGTCACATCCAACTCTTCATGACATCATTTGGGGTCTTCTTGGCAAGGATACTATAGTGGTTTGCTATTTCCTTCTCCAGCTCATTTTACAGATGAGAAAACTGAGGCAAAAAGAGTTAGATGTTCTACAGTTAGTAAGTTTCTGGGGCCAGATGTGAACTCAGGTCTTTTTGATTCCAGACCCAGCATTCTATCCACTATACCACCTTTTTCCTTTACCGCCCTTTTTCCATGCAGTCTTTTGCAAATACTTATCATGAACGCTGCAATGTGAGATGACCAAATGTCCCAGGAAATGGTGTATCTTCTATTCTGTGCATGATACAATTTTGCCAACTCCTTTATTTTCTGCTCCAAGGGGAAAATGTGCTATTCTTTCATTTAAATGCAACTTCCTTTATTCTCATTTCAGCAAGAATGTTGGAATTGATAGGATTTTAGTTCCTCCATTACTCTTTCCACTTGCTGGCCATTGCGGGGACCTTTAGATCTCACATTCAGAGTTCCAGAAGCTAAGTTGAAGTTTATAGTTGAAGAACTGTGTGATTGTTTATACCCTCTGTCCCATTGCACTCCACCCCAATACCCCCAGCTCTACTACTATCACTGAAGAAAAAGAAGAGAGTTGCCCAGGACTGAGATCCATTTTGTGTGTGTGTGCGTGCGTGCGTGTGTGTGTGTGTGTGTGTGTGTGTACATGGTTCATGAATTGCTGTGGCCAAAACACTTATTACCAAGTGGTCATAAGCATCTTTGTCCTTAGGCTAGACTAAGAAGAAGACTTAGTCTATTGGTGAAGGCAATACTCACAGCCTTGCCTTTCCAGCATGAGAGGATCTTCCATGACAGAATTCTACTAGTGTAGCCTTCAAAAACCCAGGCTCCCCTCCAAACCAAGAAAAGGCTTAGTTGGAAGAATGTAGATTAGTATCCCAGCTCAACACATTCAAAAGTATCCAATTTTAAATAGGATTTTTAACAGAAAAAAGTAAATAAATTCTCACACCAGATTCTTACATCTTCTACCCCTTACATAAATTGTTTGTAACACAGGTCCAGAAAAGGTAGTTTTCAGATTCAATTGATTCATTTCAATAAGCCTTTATTGTGTACCACCTATGTGCAAAGCACCATGCTAAGTGTTAAGTGAGATACAAAGACAGCATGGCTCCTGTGCTCAAGGAGGGGAAATATGTGCACAAAAACTATAACACCAAATAAACCATCATAACCTCCTGGAAGAAGAGGGCATTTAGGAGATAAGGCTTGTGAAGACATTGTATGCCAAGTTAGAAAGTTTGCTCTTGTTTGTTTAACAATGGGGAACCACAAAAAAGTTTTGAGTATAATATGATCAGAGCTAAGCATTTTTTAGAGAAAATATACCTGGTCAAGTTGTATAGAATGGCCTGGATGAAAAGAGACACTATTAGAGGACAATTTTATTGTAAGTAAAAAGATGATAAGCAATAAAGGTCTGGCTATTTCCATGGTAGTGGGAATGAATTTCAGAAATATAGTTCAGGTTCATTTTTTTTTAGAGCTGGAAGGGACCTTGGAGGTCCCTTAAGTCCCTCATCATCCATTTTACTGATGAGGAAACCGAGGCCTCTTGGAAGCTCACCTGAAGCAGGGAGTAAAAGATGACTTTGAGGTTTTAGACCTACTTTACTGGGGAAATTATGGTGCCTTTAAGAGAAACAAGGTTTCAAGCTTAGGAAGAACAAGACTTGGGGGAAGGTAATCACTTGACCAAATAAAGGAATTGGCAGAGTTGTTTTTAACACGTGCCCACATTTTTGTATGTGAACTTGAGGTATCAGTAGGACATTCTGAGGGAAGATGTCTAGTAAATGACTGCAAATATAGGTCAGGAACTAGGAGAAGGTTAAGGTGAGAAATAAGGACTTGGAGTCACCTGCATATAAAGATGACAGTTGATTCTCTGAAAGAGGATGATATTGACAAAGGAGACACTATGGAGATGGGAGCAGAAGAAGGCTAAAGACAGAGTCCTATAGGCTGACTATATTTAAGGAACTAAGGGACAAAGCAAGAGAAATCCAAGAAAAGAGAGAGAGAATAAAAATCAAGAAAGATAATAAAATCAGAGATATAATAGAATTTCTAGAAGTAAGGACTTCTCAGTAGAATTGTATACTACACAGAAGTCATAGAGGATGAAACTGAGAAAATATCATGGGGTTTGGCAAGTGGACAATTCCTGGTAACCTTCATGAGAGCACTTTCAGTAGAGTGGTAAATACAAATGCATTTTAGATTGTGCTAAACAGGAATTTATATCTGCCTGAGACTTTGATCTTAGCAGGGCACATCTAGCAGCAGCTTTGAATTCCTACAGTTAACCACTGACATCTGCTTCATAGGTTGACTTAGTTCATCAGTACGTGTGTTTGGGAGAAGCAATGCAGATTGCCACTGAAATGAGATGTACCCAGAACTGAATGGAAGGAAGAGAGCAGGCTGAATCACCTTTAGGAAACTGCATAGTACTTTTCATAATCCCAAACTGTTTTCTGGTGTAAAGATCCTTCTTTATAGAACAAATAACATTGTATGAATGAGAAGCTTAGTGTACCACAATTTGCAAGGAGTTAAAGTTGTGGTTGACCCAAAGGACAATGGAAAAATGCATGGTGAGTACATGCAGTCCACAGCAGATAATCTCTTATGAGCTATATTGTTCAAAAAAATCATAATGAGGGATAGCATGAAGGAAAAGGAGGTGACCAGTGGAAAGAATGAGAGCCAACAGATAGACACAGTCCAAGGGCTCTACCAGGGCCCAAGAAATGTAAAAAGAACTAGAGGAAAGCACATTGGTTGAATTCTCGTTGGAGGATATTTGGAAGAACATGGAGAAGAATTTCATCAGGTGAGAAGCCATAGATCTCTTGGTTGATTGGTTGTTGTCCTTTGTTCTCAAAGATGAACAAAATAACATCATTATGTTGGAGTCAAGGTACAGCGTATCCAACTGTAACTGCTCAGTCCAACCTTCCAAGCTAGAGCTTGGAAGGCTCTAGCATGGGTGAGACACAAATAGTCCCCATGAAACAGGGTCTCTACCAGATAGTGAAATTAATACTCACATTGATGAGATCACAGATCTATTGAAGTATTAAAGAGAAGACCACTTAAAATAAGTCTCCTACTTACAATATTTTCATATAGTACAATATAAAACAAATATCTATTATGGGGGTGGGTAGGTCACACAGTGAACAGAGCACTGACCCTGGAATCAGGTGGACCTGGGTTCAAATCCAGCCTCAGACACTTAACACTTACTAGCCATGTGACCTTGGGCAAATTGCTTAACCCTAACTGCTCTCCAAAAAAAAAAGCAAAAAAAAAACCTTATGCACCTATTATGCACCCTATGTACTACAGGGATATGTAAAATTTGTAATAATCATTCACGATTATATGGCTTTATTTTTTGCAAAGTTCTTTGCATTATCTCACATTTAGATAAGAAACCTTCTCTGCCCTTAAGAATTTATATTATGATATGGAGATAAGTTACCAATATATCTCTTACATACAATGTAACATGATTAAAAAAAACTAGTCTTTTAAAATGTTTTATGTGAAGCTTGACAGGGGAAAGGTAGATCATTATCAGCGTGGGCAAGGGGAAATCATGGAAGGATTCCAGGAGAAAATGAGATTTAAGATGAATAGTAATAGTAAATGACTTTTATATGGTGCTCTAACATTCATTCACAAAGCACTTTCTCTATATAGCAGTTTATAGGACCAATGTTTGGCGGGAGAGGAAAGTTAGCTACTTCCTCTTAGATGACTGTAATGCTAAGCAAAGGCAGCTTTCAAGGTTCAGAATACCAGCATAGCAAACTCCATTTATTCAGTGACAGATTAAGGCAAAACATTCACAGAACAGAGAAAATCAAAATACAGTATAACTCATTCATTTAGCAAGTAAGTTCTCAATTCAATCCAAGTACTACTCTACCCCTAGACAGTACATTCATTTAGTCAGTCAAAGTCTCTCTTCTCAAATGGAGATGAGCTTCCAATCATAAACAAAGTACATTCATTTGGTTAGTCAAAGAGCACAAAAAGTCAAAAATTTCCCATTCCTGGATCACAGCTGAATTACAATACCATCCATTAATGCCAAGCACTTTCTCAAAAGGGGCAGGAGAGCACAAAAAGCCATCTACCCCTGAGCTACAACAAGGCTAAGATATCATCACAGCATTGACTACCCAAGGAAAGTTCTTTTCTTCATCCCAGGCAAGTTCTCAGCAATCTCTGTTCCTGGGAAAACAAAGTTTAACAAAGCCAGAAGACAAGTCTGGCAAAACAACATCAAAACAGACAGACAAAATACCAGCATCACAGCCATGCTTCTTGAGTTCTTGGCAGCTCCAAGTGGCAGTTCTCAAAAGTCCTGGGCAGCTCCAATTGGCCCTCAGCAGTCTCTCAGCAACTCTGGCTTCCAGCAATTCTCCTCTCTGCCTCCATGATACTGCTCCCCAAAAGTCCTTCCGGCCTCCTCTGCTTGGGCCTTCTCTGTGCTTGGACTTCTCTCTAAATCCACAGCACCAGCTCCTTTCAGTTCAGTTCTCTCTCTTCATGTCAACAAATCCATCCCACAAGTGGGATTCACAAGCTCTGGGTTTTAACAATGCAACCTGAAAACCAAGCCAATACAGGGGGATCTTTAAATTCCATTACCATTACAATGACCTCTATAGTTGGATGGGCAGAGCCACTCTTTCCTGTAAGAAGGCTGATCCATAGCTCTTTTTGTGGTGGCCAGGAATTATATTATATAGAAATTAGGGGAAATATGCAAGACATATTATGGAGATAGAATCAATAGAATATAGCAAATAATTGAATATGAGAGATAAAAGAGGGAAGAATTAAAAGTAACACCAAGATTTTAAATACAGGAGACCAGTGAATAGGGGTAGAACAAAGATAATTAGCAAAGTCAAAAGGAAGCAAATTTCTAATGACCCAAATATTCATTAAGCAGCTACTATGTTCCAGGAATATTGGTCAGTTTTGAGCTTATTAGACATCCAAAGGATATGTACTGTGGGCAGCTATGGATACAGATCTGGGGTTTAGGAGAAAGATTGAGACTGGAGAGCAATACAGATATGGTAGTCATTTGCATGGTGGCTATAATTGAATGTGAATGAGATTACCATACCACAGTAAGGAATTATAATTCCTTCCTTCCTTCCTTCCTTCCTTCCTTCCTTCCTTTCCTTCCTTCTTTTTTTTTTTAATAAAATACTTTTTACTTTAAAATGTGACCTCTCTAGGCCAATCCATTAGGGCTTTTGTTACACACAATTGTGTCCCAGTTGTTTTATAAAAGTTTCAAACCCAATGCAAGTGCAAGTTTTACAATTGCAATTAAACATTGTAGGAAGTTGCTTACAGATTCACCAGGTTCTTTTTCTTCTCCACTTCCTTCAGAGTTTATACATTTTAAACAAACAAGAAGGACAAAGGGCAGGGAGCAGAAGCAAAACAGTCCATACAAAAAGTTAAATATAATTTTTTAAAGTACATTGACTGAAAATCTTTCATACAAATTTCTTCCAGTGTGTAGATTTTGATGATGCCCATATTGCACAGCAAACTTCCCAGCAAAAGTGACTAGAGAACACTGAACATCATCAGGAAGAAATTAAAAATAGTCTTAGGAACCTAAAGCAATTTCAGTAATACATGATCTTATCCCACCAACTTCCTAGATAGCACCTGACCAGGAGTTTTCGTAACTCATCATAGAGCCAGATGACAAGGGCATATGGTACTCCCACAAACCAATACTGAACCCGAAGTGTGGTAAAATTCAGGATTGGGATACTTCCAAATCCACAGGAGAGGATTGCAGCTATGGTAATTTGAGATGCAATCCCAACCCAGATGTATTTATTTCTGAAGAGACCTTGTCGGAATGTTTGCTTATGAGCAAGAGGCCAAAAGCACCAACATTATCACCAACTTCACTAAAATGATTCCTCGAGATGCTTTTGTCATCAGAGAAGGAGAAAAGAGGGAGATTCCTGCAGAGCAGTTGGTCACAGGAGATATTGTAGAGATTAAAGGCAGAGACCAGATTCCTGCTGATATCAGGATCCTGGCCTCACAGGGATGTAAGATAGATAATTCATATCTTACTGGGGAATCAGAGCCTCAGTCTCATTCTTGTGATCTTACCCACAAGAATCCCTTGGAGACGAAGAACATTAGCTTTTATTCTACAACCTGCTTGGAAGGAACAGCAACTGGTATGGTCATCAACACAGGTGACCACACCATCATTGGAAGAATTGCCTCCTTGGCTTCATCTGTTGGGCAGGAGAAGATACCAATTGCCATTGAAATTGAGCACTTTGTCCATATTGTAGCAGGGGTAGCTGTTTCTATTGGTATTGTGTTCTTCATCATTTCAATATGCATGAAATACTGGGTCCTAGATGCTGTCATCTTCCTCATTGGCATCATTTTGGCCAATGTACTAGAGGGTCTGGTGGCTGCTGTCATGGTGAATCTGTCCCTGACAGCAAAACGAATGGCCAAAAAGAATTGTCTGGTGAAGAACTTGGAAGCAGCTGAGAATGGGCTCCACCCGTCATCTGCTCTGCTAAGACTGGGACCTTAACACAAAACAGAATGACTGTGGCCCATCTGTGGTTTGACAACCAGATCTATCAGGCTGATACAAGTGAAGATCAGGAAGCCCAGCTCTTTGACCAAAGTTCTACAACCTGGGCCTCCTTATCCAAGACTGTAACTCTATGCAACAGAGCTGAGTTCAAACCAGGACAAGAAAGTGTCCCCATCATGAAGAAAATGGTGATGGGAGATGCCTCAGAAGCTGCCCTCCTGAAGTTCTCAGAAGTCATCATGAGTGATGTAATAGAAAGAAGGAAAAGAAACAGAAAAGTGGCCGAAATACCTTTTAACTCTTTCAACAAATTCCAGCTCTCTATCCATGAGACAGATGACCCCAATGACAAACGATTCCTCTTGTTGATGAAAGGAGTCCCTGAGAAGATCCTGCAAAAATGCAGCACCAACATGGTCAATGGCCAGGAGCAACCTCTTGATGAAACCACTGCAGAGGTCTTCCAAACTGCGCACATGGAGCTGGGAGGCTTAGGGGAGAGAGGGCTGGGTTTCTGTCATCTTTCTTTCTTTTTGCTGGAGGCCAAGATAATTAAAAAAAAATAACAGGCTTGCTTATGACTTCTCATTCCTTCTTCTTAAAGTCCTTCTCCTTCTATTCCCTCTCCCTTTCCCTTCATCTTCACCATGGTTAAAGCCATCAGAGGGGAATAAATGTACACTGACCCCTAGGAAGGAAGCACTTTGCCTTTGACACCTGTTATGTGTGATCCTAGTAAGTTTCACTCACAGTGATAGGTGATAAGGACTCTTTTTTTTTGAAGAGTCTCTGTATACCTGGCATTTCAGCCCCCGTTGCCAGCAATTATCTCAGAAAAGGTAGAACTCTATTAAAAAGTCCCTTCTTACCACAGTTATAGCCTTTTAGAAAAGGGCACTCCAGAGTAGATGTGTGCTGTGAAAAACTTGCAAGGAGTTGAAGAGAAAGGTAATCCATCCATTCCCTCAAGAACAACAGAACCAAAAGATGCATTTAAGGACTCTCAGGGTATTTTTTTTCTCTACATGATCCAGTGGGAAGGAGTACTTAGTAAGTAAGTAAGTAAGTAAGCAAGCAAGCAATCAGACATTAGCAATTTACCTACAAACCTGGAGAGTTATATAGACTTTTCATGAGGACAAAAGAAAGGTAGGATAATACATTAGAAAGATGACACTATTTACAATTGAGAATGGGGCAGCCAGCTGGTACAGTGAACAGAGCACCGTTCTTGGAGTCAGGAGTACCTGAGTTCAAATACAGTCTCAGACACTTGACACACTTACTAGCTGTGTGACCTTGGGCAAGTCACAACCCAATTGTCTTGCCTTATACCCTCAAAACAAAACAAAACAAAAGAGAATACATGAGTTTAAATCCCAGTTTTTCAACTTCCTACCTGTCTGACCTTGGACAAGCCACTTAAAGTTTCTTGGGCTCAGTTACCTTATACGCAAAATGAGGGTATAGGATTTGATGACCTCAAATCCTTTAGAATTCTAATTATACTATCTTGTCATCTGTCTTTATTGGACCAATAAGAATAGAAAGAAGTGTCTTGAAACAACTCACTGTTATTTGGGGCAGTGATTTACCCCCTCTCTCAACATGCCCCTCCTGTATCTTTTGTGCTTCCATTCTCATTGAATAGGGTCCCCCCACCCTGAACTATTTTTAAACTTAATTTAATTTTTTTCCAATCAATTAACAAGCATTTAATTTTTCTTCTTTACTTTTCTTTGTCTAACCCCCACTGAACAATAAAAAAGAAGGAAAAAGAAAAATAGTCAGACAAAATAAATTTTTGCCTTCACCCTATCCAGGAATATATACTTTATTCTGTACTTAAGTCTATTACCTCTCTGGTAGTAGCTAGCATACTTCAACTTCAGTCTTCTAGAATAGTCTTAAAAATATTTGTTTTTAAAAGGAGGTAGCTGGATTTTGTAGTAGGTAAGGTGCTAGACTTGTATCTATGTAAGCCTGGACAAGTTATTTAACCTCTCTGAGCCTTGGTTTTCTTATCAGAAAAAAATGGGAATAATAATTGCATCTACCTAATGGGATTGTTATAAAGATCAAATGTAAAGACTTAATGCAGACCTCTGTGTGTGTCACTTTTGTGAGGGTTTCTGGTAGTTTTGCTCCTTCAGTATATTTCAAGTGCTTTTTTTGCTAAAGGCCAGGATAATGAAAAACTAGGCTTGTTTGTGACTTTTCATTCCTCCATCTTCCTTAAAGTCCTTCTTCCATTCCCTCTTCCTTTCCCTTCATCTTCCCCATGGTTAAAGCCATCAGAGAGGAATAAGTGTACACTGACCCCTAGGAAGGAAGCACTTTGCCTTTGAAACCTGCTGTGTGTGATCCTAGTCAATTTCACTCACAGCAAGTGATAGATGATAAAGGCTCTTTTTTGTTTTAAGCCTCCCTGTATACCTGGCATTTCAGTCCCAGTTGCTAGCAATTATCTCAGAAAAGGTAGAAGTCTATTAAAAGGCCCCCTTTCACCACAGTTACAGTCTTTTAGAAAAGGGCACTCAAAAGTAAATGTGTGTTGTGAAAAGTTTGCAAGGAGTGTAAAAGGAAGGTAATCCATTCATTGAAGAACAACAGAACTAAGAGATGCATTCAAGGACAGTTAGGGTAGTTTTTTGGTGGTATTTTCCCCTACAATCCAGGCATTTATCAGCAGCTTTATACAGAGAACCATTTCCAGAAACAACAAAAATACGGGGTGGACAGTCATTTGAAAGAATTCACTGGAATGAACAAATGAACAATTCTGATTTTCCCATTTGGTGGCTAAATGTTAGAGCAGATGAGAGGTACTTAGAGTTAGGAAGGCCTAGCTTCTAATCCTGCCTCCTGGCTTTGTGATCCTGAGCAAGTCAACTTTTCTGAAGTTAGTTCTTCATCTGGACCCAGTCCAACTCTAAATTTAAGGATTTATGACCCTCATAGTCCCAGTGGGGGAAATGCAGGGAGTACAGTGGCTTTTGACTTGCTAGCTTCCTGAACAAAAGAGTGGCTTCTATAACAGAGACCCTCAGGTCAACATGAAGCCAAACTGAAGATCTCCCTAGGGATTCAGAACAGGCCCAGAAAATCTTTTTGCCCTGAGATCTCTGGAAATTTGAGTTATGATGCTTGGGACCCAGGAATCTTATTTTAGCTAAGATCCGTAGGGCTACTTTAAGTGTATTAAACAGCTTTCCAGGAGAAAGTCAGAAAGTGGCAGATGACAGCAGGTGATGAAGTGTTGTAGTTTGATAGAAGGTAAACTCCTTGAGGTCAGAATCCATTTTATTTTCCTCTTTGTACCCAGGCACCTTGCACCTGGCATACAGTAGGGAGACCCAGTAGTACATTACAACAATAAATACTTGTTGATTAAATACTGATTGCTGCTGAGCATCCTTCTCTAGGAATGAAAACTTGTAAATAAGTTCAGCTGTCACAATTCAGATAGGCAGCTCCAGGTTAAATGAATTTTTATTATTATCACCAATTTCTAGTGTGTAAGCTCTGAAGGAAGGCAAACCACTACCCCAGATCAGGAATGGATACCCATGGTATTTCACCAATGCGACACAAACAGCAGCTGCTATGAATATGCAGGTGTATTCCAGGTGTATTCCCAGGTTTGAATTGCAAGATATAACAGACTCTCTTCCTTGAAGATGAAACCAAGACATTTATTCAAACACCAGTGAGCCAAATTCATCATAGTAACAAAGAAGTCTATACACATTGTCAGTGCAGGAAGCAAAAACATCCCCAAGCCTTTCTTTCATTAGGCCTCCCCACAAAACAAGTACCCCCAGGCAAAATCCTCCCTCTCTCACTCTCTATAACTGTTCTGCCTGTTCCCTCTCTCTCCCAGCTCTGTCTCACTCCCACTTCCTTCTCCATCTGTTTGGCAAGCTCCTGCGACTCAGCCTTCCATGTGATCACATAGGCCTATTAAGGGGCAGGGAAAATCTTCAAATTCACTTAACATTACACATGGTTACCACCATATGCCACCACAAATACGTAAGGGGAAAGAGGTGAAGGACTAAACCCCATTGACAGTAGAACTGCACCATTACTCTTAGAGTCCATTAGTCTTGCCTTTGGATTCTCTCCAGGCATTTTGACCAGTCTCTCCTTCCTACCACACACTGGCAGGTTTCTTGTCAACTCTCTCCACTATGTGAGGGAAATTAAGTGGCACAGTGGATAGAGGGGATAAGAACCAGGAAGATTCATCCTCCTGAGTTCAAATCTGGTCTCAGATACTTCCTAGCTGTGTAACCCTGTTTGTCTTAGTTTCTTCATCTGCAAAATGAGCTGGAGAAGGAAATGGCAAGTTACTCCAGTATCTCTGCCAAGAAAACCCCAAATGGGGTCATGGAGGGAATCAAAGGATTTTAGATTTAGAACTGGAAGGGACCATAGAAGTCTTCATGTCCCATCAATTGGGAAATGGCTAAACAAGTTGTGGTATATGAATATAATGGAATACTATTGTGCTATAAGAAATGAGGAGCAGATGGACTTCATAATAAACCGGAAAGACCCATATAAACTGATGCTGAGTGAGGGGAGCAGAACCAGAACATTGTACACAATTACAGACACATTGCATCTGTGATGACTAACTTTGATAGACTGGGCTCTTCTCAGCAATGCAAAGTTCTAAGAAAACTCCAAAAGACTCAAGATGGAAAAGACTATCCATATCCAGGGAAAGATTTGGAGAGTCTGAATGCAGATTGAAACATACTATTTGCCCTCTTTCTTATTTTGCTTTGTTTCTTCTTTCTTGTGGTTTATTTCATTTGTTATAATTCTTTACAATTTGAGTATTGTGAAATATATTTAATGTGAAGGTATATGTAGAACCTATATTGGATTGCATGCCATCTTGGTGGAGAGGAGCAGAAGGATGTGGAGAAAATTTGGAATTCAAAAGTTTGTGGAACTGAATGTAGTAAACTAAAAATAAATAAATTTAAAAGGAAAAAAAAGACAAGAAAGAAAAAGAAAAAAAGACACCTGCAAGTCCAACCCCCAGTTTACAGGTGAAGAAACTGAGTCCCAGAATGGTTAAGTGACCATTTGAGTTTGAGACCAAAGTCTCAAGGTGATTGATGACAGAGCCAGCATTTGAACCCATTTGACTCAAAATCAAATGCCAGCTGCTAGTGACCCAAACTCCTGACATTCAGCCAGAACCCACAGCAGTCTCAGGAATCCTGGAAACTGAACACAATTCTATGCATTACATTTTGTTCCCTGTCAGTATCAAATAATCCTAGACTTCCTTCAGTTTTGAATTCTGTGATTCTGAAATCCAGCAATGATAACTTCCCTGTGGTCTTGTGTCAGAGCAGAAGTCTTGCTTCAGTAAACATGAATCTGAAAAACCAACCCCCAAACCCACAATTTTTTTTTAAAGGAAGGAAAAAAAATCATTTGAAAAGTCTGAAAAATGCCCTTGATTCAACTGAACAAAACTTGTACATTCCATAAACAGTATTATAAAAGTGAAATTTTTTTCTGAATGAGCCCTGTTGACAGTATAATTAGGGAATTAAGTATTCAAAAAATTATGCCGGAAAAATTTTTTGGAGTTTAGGAAAGAGCAATAAAAATTATCTCCAAAAATGTACTGTTTGCTAACTGGTTTTAGACACTGTCTCTCTCTAACATGATCGCTATCCTAAGTATAGCATCTCACAACCTGTTGCCTGAATTTTTTTAAAATCCCAGTTAGACTCTTGGTTTCTAGTCTATCTTTTTAATCTATTATTTACTCAGGTGCCAAAATAATCTTTCTAAAGCCCACGTCTGACTGTGTCATCTCCCTGCTCAAGAACCTTCCATGACTCCCTATTGCCCCTCTGAAATATACAAATTCCTCCATTTGACATGCCTTTTACAGTCTGACTTCAGCCTTTAGGTCCAAGCTTATTGAACATTATCCCCCTCTTCTCCATATTCTTTTTTCTATTCCAGTTAAGCATTCTCTAAACTTATCATTCTATTTCCTACCTCCATGCATATGCACAGGCTATCTTCCATATCTAGAAAGTTCTCACTCCTTGTCTTCTCTTAAAAGCATTAATTTCCTTCAAGGCTCAAATTGCATACCACTTCCTGCAGGAAGCCATTCCTGATCTCCTTGACTGTTGCTGTTTTTCCTCTCTTCAAATAAGCATGTATTTACATATTTGTGACCATGTTGTTATTACACACATACCCCTTCCACTGTCGAATGGAATCTCTTTGTAAGAAGGAACTAATTTTCCTTTTCTCCTTGAATTCCCAGTGTCTAGTGTAATGCTTTGTACATAGTAGGCCTTTAACAAATGTTTCTTGGTTTGAATGGCATAGTGACAGTAGGAAACCAGAGGAAGTATTGCCATTATCTCACACTTACCTGCTTTCACATGTGTTCAAATAAAGAACTAAGGGAGGCTTTGTTGAAACCCTCTTTGGACTGTTGGCTTTCAAGATATTATCAAGCCTGATGTAAGTCAAATGGCCTCCTTTTAGTACACATCTCTAAGGATTTCAAAGCTCTTTGCATATATTCATTTCCTAAGCTAAGTAACTACTCCTATTCCCATTTAATAAAATGAAACTCAAGAGACAGGGATACAGTACTCAAGTATGGTGATAGAATAAGCAAAGCAAAGAAGAAACAACAAGCAAAAATCCAAGGACTTAGTCCTAAGTGATCAACCTTATTTATTCTTGCTTCTCAGGTTCTTTCCATTAGCTTTTGGAGGCTTTTGTCCCCTCATCTCTCAAATGAAGGGTTCAGCTACTATGATCTCTTTTATTCCTTCTAGCTCTAAAAATTCTCAGATTTTTATCTGTTGCATCTTGGGGAACATGAGCCAACAAACAACTGTACTGCACTTCACATCATCTCCAACATTCCCCCAGACACCTGTTTCAGTTCAGGACCAGTCCTACAAGGATGCAGCTGCTTCCTGAACTGTCACTGGGTGGAAGTTGGTCTAGATGATGCTCGGAATAAAATAACTCCTGGTCTCTGCTCAAACCAGATACCACAGGAATACTTTGAAGCAGCCCAGAATCCCTGGGCAGCCCGGAAGTCAGTTTTATCTTGCTGTTATCTAACATCAAACCAAACTTTGAAGACAAAACGGTCATCAAATGGTATCTCTGTCTTCCAATCTCAAAAGACCAATTTAGCTTTTATTGTGTTGTTGTTTTTAATTTATTATATTATATATTTATACACAAATATATTTGTATATTAAATTTAAAATATATTAAATATTATATATTAAAATATATTTAGTTTTACCCAATCTTAGGGAAGAGGATGCTGCTTAGGATCCATTCAGATCCTGAATAGTGCCTATAGATACAAATTGTGAATGGATTGTGCCCCTTATGATAGATCTCCCAATGCTGGGTGTCTCTGGTATCATCTGCTCTCCTGAGATAATCATCAATTGATTAAATATCTGCTATGTGCCAGGCAGGAACTGCACTAGACATGGGTGGGGAAGAGTATGTAAATAATATAACATAAAAACTAAAACAAGCTCTATTATTCAAGTCCAGCCCCCATTTTATAGGTGAAGAAACCGAGTGCCAGAAAGGTTAAGTGATGATTTGAATTTGAGATCAAAGTCTCAAAGGTGGTTGATAACAGAGTCAGGATTTGAATCTAACATTTTTGACTCAAAATCAAATGCCAACTGCTACTGACCCAAACTCCTGACATTCAGTCAGAACCCACAGCTGTATCAAGAATACCAGAAACTGAACACAGGTAGTTAAGGTAGTTAAACACAAGGTATTTGGGAAGGAAAGACACAAGCAGTTTGAATCAAGGTTGTGCTTGAGCTGTGAACTGAAGGAAGAGAGATTCTAGGAGGCAGAGATGAGAATGGCATGCAATCCAGGCAGAGAGGATGACCAGTACCTTCCACCAAGATGGCAGGTGCAATGCTATGTGTGAGGAACAGAAAGTCAGCCAGCTCAACTCTAGAGGGAAAAGGAGTCATATATAATGAGGCTGGAAAGATATGAGGAAACCAGTTTGTAGAGGGTTTTAAAAGCTAAACAGAGTAGTTTATATTTTATCCCAGAGATAATAGGGAGTTTATTGAGTAGGGGAGTAGAGTGGTCAGATTTTTGCTTGAAGAAAATGACTTTGACAGCTGACATTTATATAAGATTTTAAAGTTTTCATATAAAATGTGCATGTGGAATAACCCCATTTCACAGATGAGTAACTGAGTCTCAGAGAGGTTAAATGATTTGGCTAAGGGTCACAATATTGTTAGAGGCAAGATTTGAACCCAGGCCTCCATGACTCCAACTCTAGTACTCTATCCACTGCACCTCACTGCTACTGAGGGCTCCTTGAGTACAAATAAAGTGCCCTTTTTCATCACTGTAGCTTTTTGTCTTTGCAGCTATGTGCTTGGCACACAGTAGGCACTTAATAGAAGTTCATGCAAGTAAACTTTCCATGCAAGTTCTATTCCACCACTCCTTACTCCAGTCAGAAGTTACCTACCTACCCTTACTTACTTAACCTAGATTGTCCCTGTGAGGATTGATTCCTACTCTACACAAGAATTCCATAAAAGCCTCTGAACCTAAAGAGCCACCTTGCTGCAGCATCAACCAACCAATAATCCAAAAAGCATTTATTAAGCACCTAATAAATGGAGCAGCCAAATGGTAGAGGGGTCTGGAGTCAGAAGTCCTTAGTCCAAATCTGGCCCCAGACACTTACTAGCTGTTTGACCCTGGGCAAGTCACTTAACCCTGATTGCCTCAGTTTCCTCAGCTGTAAAATGGGGATAATAATAACACCTACCTTGCAGAGTTATTGTGAGGACCAAATGAGATCATAACTGTAAAGTGCTTGCATAGTGCCTAGCACATAGTAAATACATATGAAAGATAATATGTAAATACATAAATGTTAGCTATTATTATTTTCATTATTATTACTATGTGCCAATAGGTACTGGAAGTATAAATATTTAAAAAAAATAAACAATCCTTTCCCAGTCAAGAAACTCATATTTTGTTGGGGCTCAGGGGAAGAAGGAAACAGCATATTCCCAGATCTATAAATACATACTTCCTTGCCTTTGGCACTCTTGAAACCCTGATTGCTTGTTCCGCCTTTGACTTCTGCTGCCTCATCTCCATATCTAGGTCCTTTCCACACCATATTGCTTCTCTATTAATAATAGACCTGAAGATTTGTAAGGGCCTACCAGTGAGTCCAAACCACATCAGAATAGAATCTCATCTACACCAACCCTGCCAAATGATCAGCCAGCATTCACCAGAAAATCTCCAGGGATGAATAAATTCTAGATTCTTTCTCTTCCTCCCTAATTACCCACCCCCACTGGAAAGACAAGCAATTCAATACAGGCCATATATGTGTAGTTAATGAAAAACATCTCCACAATGGACATATTGTGAAAGACTGACTATATTTCCCTCCATTTTATCCCGCTCCCCACTTGTTCTATTGTCTGCTTTATCCCTGTCCCTTTACGGAAGTGTGTGCTTCTCACAACCCTCCCCCTACTCTTCCCTCCTCTCCATGATCCCTTCTCTTATCCCCTTCCCCCTACTCTCCTATAGGGTAAGATACCCAATTTAGAGTGTATGCGATTCCTTCCCTAAGCCAAATTCAATGAGAGTAAGGGTGATCCATTCCCTTTTGCCTTCCTGTTCTTCCCCTCCACTGTAACAGTTATCACTTGCCTCTTCTGTATGAGATGATTAACCCCATTCTGTCTCTCCCCATCTCCTCTTATTATAATCCTCTCCTACCTCTCAATTTCACCTTTTAAAATACCATCCCTTCCTATTCCATTGATCTTGTGCCCTCTGCCTATGTTAGCATTTCTCAACCTGTGGGTCGCAACCCCTTTGGGGGCCGAATGACACTTTCACAGGAGTTGCCTAAGACCATTAGAAAATACATATTTCCAATGGTCTTAGGAACTGAGACACTCCTCCTCTATATGTCTCCAGGCTGGTTGGCCCACATGCAGATATGCCCACATAAGAGTATTAAAGGGCTGCGGCATTAAGAAGGTTGAGAACCACTGATCTATGTATACCTGTATACATATATATATATATATATATACACACACTCACATATGTATTCATATGCATATATACCCTCCTATATAGACGTATATGTATGTATTCATATAGTTTAATACATTTGTATTCCCTTCACCTATCCTCATACTGAGAAAAGTTTCATAAGTTACAATTACTGTTTTTCATGTAGGCATGTAAATAGTTCAACTTTGATAAGTTCCTTATAATTTCTTTTCCCTGTTTACCTCCTCATGCTTCTTGTATTTGAATGTCAAACTTTTTATCCGGCTCTGGTTTTTTCATGAAGAATGCTTAAAAGTCCTCCACCTCATTGAATGACCATATTTTCCCCTGAAACATTATACTCAGTTTTGCTGAGTAGGTGATTCTTGGCTTTAACTCTAGCTCCTTTGATCTCGAGAATATCATATTCCAGGCCCTTCGGTCCCTTAACGTATAAGCTATTAGATCCTTTACTATCCTGATTGTGTTTCCACAGTATTCAAATTGTTTCTTCTCAGCAGCTTGTAATATTTGCTCCTTGACCTGAGAGTTCTGGAACCTGGCTATAACATTCCTAGGAGTTTTCTTTTGGGGATCCTTTTTAGGAGGTGATTGGTGAATTCTTTCAAATTCTATTTTGTCCTCTATTTCTAAAATATCAGGGCAATTTTCCTTGAGAATTTCTTGAAGGATGATTTCTAGGTTCTTTTTTTGATCATTGCTTTCAAGTAGTCCAATAATTTTTAAATTGTCTCTCTTGGGTCTGTTTTGTAGGTCAGTGGTTTTTTCAATGAAATATTTCACATTGCCTTGTATTTTTTTCATTTGTTTGGATCTGTTTAATAGTAATTTGATTTCTCATAAAGTCATTTCCTTTCATTTGCTCCACTCTAATTCTGAAGGAATTATTCTCTTCAGCAAGCTTTTGAGATTCTTTTTCCATCTGGCAAATTCAGCTTTTTAAGGCATTCTTCTCCTCATTGACTGCGATCCCGATCCAGGCAAGTTAAAGCAAGAGCACTTAGACTCTGAATGGTTGCTTGGCTCCCCTGCAATCTGCAGGCTGGAAGCTCTGAAGCAGCCATGTGGAGGCTGCTGCAGGGCCGCCAGTTCCACCTGTTTTGGCTCTGGAGGCAGAGGGTCCAACCTGCTCCTTCATCCCCCCCAAATTCAGCCAAGTTCCACTGACCTTTCACTTTGTCTTTTGCATTTATGAGTTGACAGTTCTGGAAACAGCCACAGCTGCTGGTGCTCCACTCTGCCAAATGCTCCAGCCACAGCTTGTCCTGCGTGCCCTGGGGCTAAAACTATGTCTGGGCTGGTCTCAGCTCCCAGAGCACTACAATGAACCCTTCCTGTCTACCTGCCAGGCTATCTTCAGTGGGAGATTTGTTTCTCTGTCACTTTGTGGGTTCTGTAGCTCTAAAATTTGTTTAGAGTCATATTTTATAGGTATTTGAGGTAGTTATGAGAGGAGCTCACAGAGTTCTCCTGCTTCTATACTGCC
>CM053601.1:89973433-89992020 GCA_028646575.1 Pseudocheirus occidentalis
TGATTCTTTTTGATTATGTTTTAAGCATAATTACCTGATCTAAATTTTTGCTAAAATAGGTATTTTCAGTTACATTTTCAGAATAATAGCAGGATAGTGGCCTATCTCAAGATTGTATCTATCAGAAAGCCATCATACTAAGATAAAAAGAATGAAATAATAATTAATAACAATAACAATTCAATGCTTACTAATATATTTTCCTGCCCTGGCTTGAAGATTTTCTTATATGAGCCTACATAGACAATAGTCTTAATATATGACACTACTCAGTCCTTCCCAAGTCAAATTCCACTAATGTGTCCCACCTCAACTCCCACCACAACTTCAGTGATATAGAATGTAAAACTGAATTTGAACCTCTTATTCAACTTGCTTGTTACCCACATTTTGTGCATTTGTATATAAACATTTGAGTCCATGTATTTTATTTCAAGCTCTTGTATTGGATTGTGTCTCCCACAAATTTCTGGGCAACTCTCCAATTCTTCTTATGCTGTAGTTATCCTCTAGTGGATATATGAAGATTGTCTTCTCCCACTACATCATTTTTCAGTTTAAAGTGCTTTTGATTAGACTTGAAAGATGCCATATGCAGACTAATTTTTACCAACTCTTGTTAAGTGTACTCCAACCATGCAAAAGTCCACCGTTTCTACATTTTAGGCTGTGGTCTAAAAACCAAAATCCTAATCTCAGACACTTCTCTTCTTAATCACCTACTCCCTTCCAAATAGGCCTCTTCTTATAAAATAATATTTGTAAAGCATTTAGCACAGTACCTAGCACATAGTAAGTGATTAATAGATGCTTGGTCCCTTCCCTTCTCCTTTTCCTTTGATTGACAGAGGTGTTGAAAATACCACCTGTGCTTCTAGGATCTCTTCATAACCATGGTGACACTTTGTTAGATTCCTTCTGGTAATGTCATTGGTCTACATATGGATCCCTAGAACAGTGATCTGATTTGACAGATCCATGCAGGTTGTCTGTCAGATGAAGATAGAACTCTAACTTGCCACAAGAATATCAAATCTTAAATTGGAGCAGGAATTCCCCAACCACCATTTGTCATGACCATTGCTTGGTGAAACCTTCTCTGACATTAGCTAATGTATCTACTTCATCGTATCTCAGAGGACAAGCAGCTGTTTCTTAGCAGAAGCTCTCTCCTTTTTGGGAAGAGCCTCATATCTTTTTTTGTCTCAAGGTCTTTGGGGAATATTATAGAGTTCGTGATTCTCTTTGTCTTTTGTGCTTTATCAAAATTCTTGGGCCCAGGGAAAATCTGGGACACTGTAATGGTTATAGGAATTTAAAGATCTTCCTTTCCCCTTAATAAGCCTAGGGGAATTTGAAGACCTTCCCTTCTTTGAAGATATACCCTGCCTGCTGCAGCTAGCAAGTCTGGGCTTAGCTACCAGCAGAGAGAGAGAGAGAGAGAGAGAGAGAGAGAGAGAGAGAGAGAGAGAGAGAGAGAGAGAGAGAGAGAGATTCATGAAACCAATGAGAGAATCCACCCAACAAGATTATACTTTCCTTGCATATCTGCCTAATGACCTTTGTAGAACTGGGGAGCTAAGGACAAGGACCCTGAAAGTCTTGGCCTACAACACCTGCCCCCTAATAAACTGAATGTAATCACATGGAGTCTGTGGTGGGAAGAGTTTAGTGAAGGGTGGAACAGAGCCCACAGGAAGCTGGGAGTCAGAGCAGTTAGAGACTGGAAGGAAGAGAGGATGCACCTAAGGGAAACAGTTAGGCTTGAGTTGGTTTGTGGGAAGGCTAAAGGATGTTGAAGCTCTCTGTGCTGTTATGCCTTATTATCTTCTATGTTGCTATGATACATTCATTTTCCTGGTGTTGGGATTTGGTTTTCTGGTGTCTTAATAAGTGTTTTGCTTCTGTCTTCTAAATGGAGAGTCTGTTATATTTTGTGATTGAGCACTATGCTGGCATATTTACAGTGGCTGTCAACACTGTGAATATTGTGTTGGTGCTACAGACACATATCATTAACATCATCATTTATTTCTCATGTGAGATTTGTCATTCAGTAAGCATTAATTCATTATCTGGAAACAAAGTGATTAGGAAGCTATGACTATGCCCACCTAAATTTTGCTTGGAAAGAATGATGAGTCACATATCCATCTTACTTTCAATATTTTCTAAATTTTCTAAATCCCATGTTTGTTTATAGGATACAACTATTTTCAGTCTTTTAGTAAGATGTGGAGCTTTTAGGGCGATGTGATTTCTTTCTTTCTTTCTTTCTTTCTTTCTTTCTTTCTTTCTTTCTTTCTTTCTTTCTTTCTTTCTTTCTTTCTTTTTGCATATTTTAAACCCACTACAAATTCTTGTCTAGATTCATTGGTAAGAGGAAAGCACAGAAAATATACTGCATAGGACTGGGCACAGGCCAGAGGTACCAGAACCAGAAGCTTGGTTCTAAGCTCTAAGGTTCTTGGTTCATGACTTTACGGTTTGTTACCACATTTTTAAAGGGAAGGATCATATACCCTACAATATTTTGGTAGGGGGGCATCAGGTCTTCCCTTTTGCTTCAAGCTCTTAACCTGATTCTGCAATCAATTTCTTTCTGTGTTTTTAGTTCTTAGGTCTGAGTTAGTTATGACACTGTCTATTTTTAAACCTTACACTACACTCACAACATCTCTGCCATGTTCATCTATTCTATTTTAAAATTCATTTTCTCTAGATTCTGTAGATTTGGATTTTTAAAAAGCTTATTTAAATGATCTTTCTTAACTTCCCATATTCTAGCTTGGTTTCTCAGTGACAAAGAACTTTTCACATTTTGGGTCCTATCTACCACTAACTTTCTTTTTGCTTTTTTTTTTTGGAGGGTAGAGGGTAGAGCAGTTGGGGTTAAGTGACTTGCCCAAGGTCACACAGCTAGTTTTTGTATTAAATGTCTGAGGCTGAATTTGAACTCAGGTCCTCCTGACTCCAGGGCTCTTCACCACCTAGCTTCCCCTACTTTCTTTTTCAAAAAGTAAAAAATTGAGGAATGTTATTTTAACACAGCTGACAAGCATAAACACACAAAGCTCCAAATATCCTTCATGCAAACCATTAAGTGGAAAAGCACAAAAGAATGCTTAGATATGAATGTAGTAGAATATTATTGTGATATAATAAAAGAGAAAGATCAAGAATTCAGAAAAGTATGGGAACACTAAATATAAAGGCAGAATCAGGAGAATAATATTCATAGTAACCACAATAATATTAACAAACGTCACACTAAAACAGTCAAATGTGGGTCAGAAGCTAGGAATAATCTTGGTGGCAGAGAACAGGTGACAAAGCATTTTTGTGTGTGTGTGCTGATAAGGAGAGAGATAGGAGAATGGGTGTACAACACTACATATATACAGGGCTGTTGATTTGTACATCAGTACAAATATAACCCATTTTCTGTGTTATGAGGTAAAATTCAAAGGATGATATACTTCAGGAAAAGACTATGACATAATGGGAAGTAATGGAAAGTGAGGTAATGGGAAGAGAAGTTGATCAGAATACCCTTGATCAATTGATTCTGTCTACTGCACCCCTCTCCTCAGTCTGGTTGATAAGCTACCGAAGTGGCAGATAACAAAGATAAGCCTGTGTTGAAGTCCTAAATGAAATGTAAAGAATGGCTTATACTTTGTCACTTACTTTAAGAACTTCAAATTTCTTGGATTAAAATTCATGGAATTAGAGGGCAGTGCCATGTCCCCAACTGTCCTTTAAAAAGTAAGCAAGACATTCTCTAAGGAGTCAGTTGTAGCAGGAGACAGCTCAAATAGTGTGACCTCTGGTAGCAGAGAAGATAGCCCACTATAGGAAGCCCACTACAGGAAAAACATAGGAATAGCATGAGGACACCATGGACATTGAGGACATTGAGATTGTGAAATGTTGGAGATGTGAGTTCTCCTTCTCACATGTGTTTTCTACATGGAATCACATGACGTCACCCAAACAGCCACAGCCAAGAGGGACCCCAAGGGGAAGCTGTGTTCTCTTTTAAAAGTTGCACTGCATATACCAAGATAGGGTCAAAATGAGTGCATGATTTGAACATAAAAGGTGAAACCATAAGCAAATTAGAAGAGCAAGGAACAGTCTACCTGTCAGATCTATGGAGAAGGGAAAAATTATGACCAAACAAGAGATAGAAAGCATATGAAATATAAAATAGATAATTCTGGCTATGTTAAATTATAAAGGGTTTGCACGAACAAAACCAATGCAACCAAGATTAGAAGGAAAGCAAAAAACTGGGAAACAATCTTTATAGCAAGTATGTCTGATAAAAACCTAATTTCTTAAATATAGATAACTGAGTCAAATTTATAAAATAAATAAGCCATCACCAATTAATAAACGGTCAAAGGATATGAATAGGTAGTTTTCGGATAAATTAAAACTATCTATAGTCATAAGAAAAAATGCTCTAAGTCACTATTGATTAGAGAAATGCAAATTAAAACAACTGAGGCTCCACCTCATACCTAAGGCTAATATGACAGAAAAAAGGAAAAGATAAATGTTGAAAAAGATGGGAGAAAATTGGAACATTAATTCATTGTTGGCGGAGTATTGAACTGAACCTACAATTCTGAAGAGCAATTTGTAACCATGCTCAAAGGGCTATAAAACTGAGCATGCTGTTTGATCCAGCAATACCACTACTAGGTCTGTATTCCAAAGAAATCATAAAAAGAGGGAAAAGACCCACAAAATATACAAAAATATATATTATATACAAAAATATTTATAACCACTCTTTTGTGGTAGCAAAGAATTAGAATTTGAGGCCATGTCCATCAATTGGGGAATAGTTGAACAGTTTGTGGTATATGAATGTAATGGAACAGTATTGTGCTATAAGAAATGATGATCAGGGGCGGCTAGGTGGCGCAGTGAATAGAGCACTGGCCCTGTAGTCAGGAGGACCTGAGTTCAAATCCAGCCTCAGATACTTGACACACAAACTAGCCATGTGACCTTGGGCAAGTCACTTAACCCCAACTGCCCTCCAAAAAGCAAAAATACAAATAAATAAAATAAATTTATTAAAAAAAAAAAGAAATGATGATCAGGCAAATTTCAGAAAAACCTAGAAAGATTTACATGAATTGATGCTGAGTGAAGTAAGTAGAACCAGTAGAACATTGTACAATGTAACAGCAACATTGTGTGATGATCAGCTTCTGTACACTTACCTCTTCTCTGCAATACAATGATCTAAGACAGTTCCCAAAGACTCATGATGGAAAATGCTGTCTACATCCAGAGAAACAACTATGGGATCTGAATGCAGATTGAAGCATACTGTTTTCTCTTTTTTGTTATTCTTTTTTTCTTTTTTGTGATTTTTCCTTATCGTTTTGATTCTTTTACTACACGACATTTTCACATAATGTGAAAATATATTTAATATGACTGTACATATATAGCCTATATCAGATTGCTTGCCATCTTTGGGAAGGGTTAGAGGAGAGAAAGAGGGAGAAAAAAAATTGAAACTCAAAAATCTTATAAAATTGAATGTTGAAAACTATCTTTACGTGTAATTGGAAAAAAATAAAATATGATTAAAAAAAAGAAAGAAAATGCTATCTGCATCCAGATAAAGAACTGAAGGTTTCTGAATGCAGATCAAAGCATACTATTTTCACTTAATTTTTTTGTGTTTTTTTTCCTTTTGGTCTATTTCTTCTTTCATAACTGTGACTATAATGTACAAAAATGTGATATCAATTATACATGTGAAATCCAACAAAACATATTTTTTCCATCATGAATCCTTTGGAATTGTCTTAGAACACTGTATTGATTGAAGTGGTCAAATCTTCCACAGTTGATCATCATTACAATATTGTTGTCACTGTGCACAATGATCTGGTTCTGCTCACATCACTCTGTATCAGTTCATATAGGTCTTCCCATGCTTTTCTAACACCTTCCCCTCCATCATTTCTTATAGCATAACAGTATTCCATCACAATCATAAATAACAACTTAGTTTAGCCATGCCATAACTTATGTACATCTCCTCAATTTCCAATTCTTTGCCACCACAAAAGGAGCTGCTAAAACTGTGACTATACAATGGAAATATGTTTTACATAATTGCACATATATAACCTATATCAAATTGTTTATCTTTTTTTTTCTTTTTTGGAAGGGAAAAGTCAGGGCAATTGGGGTTAAGTGACTTGCCCAAGGTCACACAAGTAGTACATGTTAAGTGCCCTAGCTGCCCTCATTGTTTATCACTTTAGGAAGAGGGGAAGGGAGAGAGGAAGAAAAACTTGGAATTCAAAATCTTGTAAAAATGAATGCTAAAAATTTTTATATATAATTAGAAAAATATTATTTAAAAATTGCACTGATTTTGCACAAACAAAACTAACTCAGCCAAAAAAACAAAGCCAGAAACTACTGAAAATTTTTACAGAAAATTTCTCTGATGAGGGCCTCATTTTTCAAATATAAAGAGAACTGAAACAAGTTTATAAAAAATAAGTGTCATTCCCCAAATGATAAAGGCATACAGAGAGGCAATTTTCAGAATAAAAAATAAAATATACTCATACTCATATGAAAAAATACTCTAAATCACTAATAATTAGAAAAAATTAAATGAGAACAATTGAGGTACCACCTCACACCCAGAAGATTGCCTAATATGACAAAAAAGGATAATGGCAAATGCTGGAGGGAATGCAGAAAAATACATACACTAATGCACTGTTGGTGGAGCTGTGAACTGGTCTGACCATTCTAGAGAACAATTGGGAACTATGCCCAAAGGGTTATGAAACTGCATGTAACCTTTATCCCATCAATACCACTACAAGGTCTGTACCCCAAAGATGTTGAAGGAAAAAGGGAAAGGACCTATATGTACAAAATTATTTTTAGCAGCTCCTTTTGTGGTGGCAAAGAATTGGAAATTGGGGAGATGTCCATAAGTTATGGCATAGCTAAATAAGTTGTTATTTATGATTGTGATGGAATACTGTTATGCTATAAAAAATGATGGAGGGGGAAGGTATTATAAAAGCATGAGAAGACCTATGTGAACTGATACAGAGTGATGTGAGCAGAACCAGATCATTGTGCACAGTGACAACAATATTGTAATGATGATCAACTGTAGAAGACTTGACCACTTCAATCAATACAGTGATCTAAGGCAATTGCAAAGGACTCATGATGGAAAAAATGCTTTTCATCTCTAGAGGGAACTGATGGGCTCTGAGTAAAAATTAAAGTATAATTTTATCACTTTTTCCTTTCTTCTTTGTTTTGTGATATGGTAATATGGAAATATGTTTTGTTGGATTTCACATGTATAATTGATATCACATTCTTTGCCTCCTCAGTGGGTGGGGGAGGAGTGGGAGTGAGGGAATCTGGAACTCACCATTTATAAAGAAAAGAATGTTAAAAATAAAAAAAGTTGTTTAAAAAATAACAAATGAGAAACATTTTCCTCTGTGAGGTCCTAATATATTTAAGAAAATTTTTGGTTTTTGTCTTTTTTTTTTTTTAGTAAGTTTCATCTCATTTTTTGTTTTTCATCTCTAGAACTAATTCCTCATAATTTGATGCATGAAGCACTGAATCAACAACTGGGGTAGGTGAGGGAGTATCTTTGGGCTTTTTGAGCTAGTAAGTTTAAATGTATGAACACTGAAAAGCTGTGTTTGAAGTTCATGTAGTTATTCTCTAGGCACTCATATGTCATATGTCAAGGGAACAGAAACAGCCTGACCAATATAAAATTAGCTAAATGATCAACTTACATTTGAAGTTCTCTCTCTCCCTTTCTTCCTCAGGCGAAGATGGTACAAAAGATTATAAATCAAAACGTCCTGCTAATACTAAATACATTGGGGAAAAGCGTCCAATATTAGGAGCAAGCAGTGAGCTTGATTACTTATGGAGACCTGCCCCAGGTAGGAGTTTTACAGCAAGACAGAAACATTTCTATGTTGGTGAAATTGGTTGGGGAATACCAGAATTGAGTTTCATCAACCAATCAAGACTTGAGACAAATGTGAACATTAAGGTATGTCATTCATATACTATCTTATGATTTTTAGAGTAAAAAGTATGTATCCTTCCCTAAGAAATGTCATCATACTTATGTGAGATGTTACTGTTTTTGTTTATTTTTCCACTTAATAGTATTTTATTTTTTTCCAATTACATGTAAAGATAGTCTTCAACATTCATTTTTATAAGATTTTGAGTGCCAAATTTTTCTCCAGCCCTCTCCTTCCCCTCCCCTCTGCCTCCTCCCTCCCCAAGGCAGCAAGGATCTGATATAGATTATACAGTATTTTCCATCATCAGTCTCTTGGAATTGTCTTGGATTATTTTACTGCTGAGAAGAGCCAAGTCTATCATAGTTGATCAGTGAGATGTCATTATTAATCCTTTGTAGAGTGAATTCTTGGTAAGGTACAGTTGAATTAGACAGCTTCCCAGTTCCCTTCCAACTCTGAGACTGAGGGACTCCATTGATGTTTTGGTTAAGAATCACAGTCTGTGTCATTTTCACTCAAAGTTGGGAGACTTTGCCGGATCACTTGTTAATGCCGAGTCCTATTCTCTTTATTCTGTCCTGCAGTAAGTGATAGCCATAGAGTCTGAGCTGAGTGATGCCAAAGAAGAGACGCTGCTGCTGCTGCCAATAATCTACAAAGCAGATGAACCAATCATATAGCTGTGAATTGGATCAAATGAGTGAAAAAGCATTTATTAAATGTTTACTGTGTGCCAAGTACTGTGCTAAAGTCTAGAGAGACAGACAGAAAAGCTGGTTCTCTAGAAGTTTACATTCAAATGGAGGAAACCACACAGAGAGGAAATTTTAGCTGCAAGTCAGATAGAAAGGCACAGAGGTCCTTACAGTTCAGCAGCAAGGCAGATGGTAATGCATTTTCTTTAATGTCATTTCCATTTATAAAATCGTTATCTGTTACTGAGATTGAACCATTGTCAGAAGCAAGGATTTAAGTGACAAGAACATTCCTCTCTGGACTTTCAATAGCTATGCCTACTAAGGACATGAAGGTTAATTGCTGGGTTGCTCCTCTAAGTGTTGACTTAGATGGTGGTGCTGTGCTGGAAGCTGAGCCAGGGGACATGAGGATATGCCTAGTGCTCTAGGGCTCATCTGCCTTTCGATAGCAGTTGGTGGTAGTGCTAGGAAGGATGACAGACCTATCTCCATAGAGTTTACTCTTTTGGATTATGGCTTCTAGGCATCGTAGAAGCAAGATCTAGTGATCCAGATGGGGAGATAGAACTGTTTTTCCTAAGGCTCTCAGACACAGGATCTTAGACTACTCCCTAAAGGGTGATAATGGTCTAGGTCAGAGGTGGGGAAGTGGCAGCCTAGAGGCCACACATGGCCCTCTAGGTCCATAAATCCAGACCTTTGACTGAATTCATGTGGCCTAGGAGCTACAGGTTTCTCACCCCAGGTCTAGGTGATGCTGGTTTTTTGACATACCTGGTATATCTCTGCCTTATGGTACATTTTGTCAAACCAAAGTGAACTGGTTTGCCATTTCCTTCTCCAGCTCATTTTATAGATGAGGAAACTGAGGCAAACAGGGTCACACAGCTAGTAAGTGTTTGAGGCTTGACCTTGGGTCCTTCTGACTCGAGACCTGGCACTCTATTGCACCACCTAGCTGCCTCTCATGGTGCATTACTGGATCATATCTATCATGCCTACAGTGCAGCTAATCTAGCTTACATGCTGAGAATGTTCTCAGAAACTTCTCCTTATAAACATATTCACTGCACATACAGGATCCTCCAAAACGGAGAATCCCTGTATACCAGATGGCATCACAAGAGGGTTTTGAGCCCAAAGAGTAGGACTTTAGGTACTCTCTTTACATTTGCCATGGATCTGTTCCGAAATTGGACTTTAATATATTGTTCAACATTCCAATTTAACTCACCTAAACTTCTGATGTCGATTATAGTATAGCCTCCTGTCCTTAAATGAAATAACTCTTTCTCCAGCTAAAATTTGGGGAAATAGCCTGCCAAGTACCCACTAGACTGAATTAATCCAATCTTGAATATTACAGAAACTATAGCCAAAAGAAAAGACAGATACAGGCATCTTCAGTTTGCTCCTTTATTCTTTCCCCTCAGCCTACCTCCATTGGTCATTCAGACAAAATCACTTCCCCTATCATCCATCCAGTAGCCCGTTCCCCCATCTTCTTTCAATTATCAGTTGAAAAAGAAAAGATTTTCATTTTGAAGTTGAACAGGTCTAGGGGGTTATCAGTCACAAGTTTCTAGCCAATTTCCCATATTCACCTACTATTTCTCAGGAAGTGACAGTAAATTGAGTATTACCCCATCATGAAGACCTGAGTTCAAGTCAGCCCCTGACTCATCCTAGACAAATCACTTAACTTCTGTGTTGGAAGATATTTCCTTATTTGTGAATTTCCTGTATCAATGAGATCATGGCCCCTATCTCTAGCCCCATTTTTCAGTAGCCTTTACATTGAATTAAATTAAAAGAGAGAAATACACTAGTGGACTTAAAGTTCTCCCTTAGTTGCTTGAAAAGTCTTCAAATACATTCTCAGTGCTAAATCTCCAGATGTTATTGCCAATTCAGAATGTTTAAAAAAATAAAAACTTTCCTTGTTTACCAAGCTATAAAAACATAATTGAAAATGGCTTTTCTATATTTAGGAAAGATGTTGGGTTAGTGTTGTTTCTTCCCAGATGGGTTTGGTTTTGGTTCTCACTTTTAACATTTTATAGTTATTTTTATCGTAACAGCTTGCAGTTTAATATAAAAATAATTACATTAGCACTTTTCACCCTTAAGTATTTTTTAAAGCAATACATTTTGTGGTGCCATGGGAAGTGTTTGGAATAGGAGGCCCACATGTTGAACATCTGTGAAGAAAGAAAAACAACACTAATGGGACTAAGCAACTGCCCTCATACATATATAGACACACATACATACATACATACACACATATGCATATTAGAGATACTTATCTCTAATTTTCACATAACATGAGGCTCTCAAACCTTCACTATAAAGCTTGGACAGATAGGGTTTCTGAAGTAAATTGTAGATGGATTCTTTTTTTTTTTTAATAAAAACCTTTTTTGTATCTAAGCCTGCTCAAAGGAAATTTTTTAATTTGATATTTCACCCTCTGAAACTATCCATTCTCTAAAAAGCATGACCACACAGGAAAGAATGAGCTGTAGATATGCACCTCTCAATCTTTTTTTCCCCAAAGGTATTCTATGAAGAATGATGCATATTAAAGAGAGAATAATATACAGATGTTGTAGACATAAGCTCCCCGTTTTTGTTTTCACTATGGCATGTGACAGACAAACTTCTACTAGCTGCTGGGAATAGCTGTTTTTCTCTCTCGAGAAAACTTTATGGAGTAAATAATGACTTAAAGGCTGGAAAATAGTGAAACTAGCTAGTTTAGGGTTAAGGATAGAAAAAAGTCCAAACTGCAAAAATTTGAAGAGAAAATTTAAAATAATAATAATTGATTTTCTTATAGGATTTTAAGATTTACAAAGTACTTTATATATTACTTCATCTACTTTGCAACAGATTCTACAGGAATTGTTACTTCCATTTTAAAGCTACACTAATGGGATTGGAAAAGTTAAGTGACTTGCTCATGGTCACATAGTTCACTAAGTGTTACTCACAGTGGCTTCTTTCCTGATTCCAAGTCTAGAACTCATTACATGACACCACTCTGTGGAGGTCAAGCAGGTCAGGAGGATTCATCTTCCCTTTCTAGAAGGCTGACAATGAGTTATGGAGATAATAATAATGTTTCTAGTGCTTGATGTTTTGTTATATATGTGCCCATTACTATGCATCATTATCTTTAGAAATTAAAGTTTCTCAGACATGCAAAAAAAATCACCAAACTAATTATACCTTTCCATACAGTAATCCAAGTGCTGGACATGAGCCCTTAAGAGGTCACAACAGATCAAAAATATACAAAAATATTCCTTACACTTTTTGTGGTAGCAGGAAAAAAAAAAACGAAAACAAAGTAAGTACCCATTGGCTGCAGAATAGCTAGGGAAAAAAACTTATTAGATCAATACAATGGAATACAGTTGTCCCAAAAGAAATTATTAATATGAGAAATTCAGAGATACAGAGAATGACTTATGGGAACTTGTACAAAGCAAAAACAAACAGAACCAGTTAATGGCAGGCAGCGAGACAGCACAGTGGATAAATTGGTCTGGAGTCAGGAAGACCAGAGTTCAAATCTTGCCTCTAATACTAACCAGCATCATATGACCCTGGGCAAGTCATTTAACTGCTATCTGCCTCAGTTTCCCCATCTGTAAAATGAAGATAATAATTGCACCTACTTCCCCAGGGTTGTTGTGAGGATTCGATGAGATAATACTTGGAAACTGCTTAGCACCATGCCTGCCACATAGTAAGTGCTATATAAATGTTAGCTATTATTAAAGAAAAAAAAATGCCAAAGACAGCCAAACTTGAAACAATCGCAATGATTAACCTGGGACTCAGAAAACAAATGATACACACTTTCCTTCTGTTAATAGAAAGCTAAAGGATATGATTGTGTTGTCTACTAGTTTTACTTAACTTTTATAACAAAGGGAGGATGGGGGGAGTCTGGAAGGTATGTTAGGATTTGATCTTTTTTTTTTTAAGTGTCAATATTCAAGGTACTGGGGCAAGAATGCACTATTCAAAAAAAAAAACCCCAACATGAAACTGGAGAACAATCTGGTAGCAACCAGATAGCAATCAACATCTCACACTGTATTCCAAGATAAACTCAAAACGGGTGCATGATTTAGACATAAAGGGTGATATCATAAACAAATAGGGGAGCATGGAAAAATCACCTGTCAAGTCTATGGATAATAGAAGATTTCATGAACAAATGAGATAGAGAACAATCAAATGGATTGTTTTAATTTCATTAAATTTAAAAGGTTTTGAACAAACAAACCCAATGCAGCTAAAATTAGAAGGAAACTGGGGAAAATTTACAGCAAGCATCTTTGATAAAGATCTTCTTTATTAAATATACAAGAAACAGAGTCAACTTTATAAAGAGTAATTTTCCCTAATCAATAAATGGCCAAACATAATAACCAGGAACTTTTCAGAAGACATAATCAAAGCTATTGATAGTCATATGAAAAAAATATTCTAAATTACTAATAATTAAAGAAATATAAAGTAGAACAATTCTGAGGTACTATGTCACCAATCCGACTGGCTAACATGATAGAAAAGGAAAATGACCAGTTCTGGTGAGGATGTGGAAAAGTAGGTATACTAATACACTGGAGTTGTGAACTAATCCAACCATTCTGGAGAATAAACGGAAACTATGTCCAAAGAACTATGAAATCTTACCCTTTGGCCTAGCAATAATGAAATTAGGATTATATCCCAGATATCCAAAGAAAAGGAAAAGTATCCATACGTACAAAATTATAGCAGCTTTTTTTGTAGGGGCAAAAATTAGAAACCAAGGAGATGCCCATCATCTGGGGAATAACTGAACAAATTGTGGCATATGATTGTGATAGAATACTATTGGACTATAAGAAATAATGAGGGCGTTTTGGAAGAATCTGGGAAGACTTAACATGAATTGATGCAAGGTAAAATGAGCAGAACCAGAAGAACATTGTAGGTAGTAATGATATTGTAATGACATTCAATTTTGAAAGACTTAGCTATTCTGATCAATACAGTGGTCCACAACAATTCCAGAGGACTCATGATGAAAAAAATGCTATCTACTTCCAGAGAGAGAAAACTGATCAACTTTGAGTGCAAATCAAAGCATATTGTTTTTCATTTTTTAAATTTTTCTTGCTTTTTTTTTTGCAACTTGGCTAATGAAGTGAGTTTTGTGTGACTACATATGTATAATGGTATTGAATTGTCTTCTCAATGGATTGAGGATTGTGTGAAGGATGAGAATTTGGAACTGAAAATAAAAAATTTAAATAAAACAGAATAAGCTAAAAGAATACATCAATAAAACTTAAAAAAGAATTGATGTCTGTAATGATTTAGGGCAGTGGTTCTCATCCTGTAGGTTATGTTCAATTTGTAACAATGAAAATACATCTTGCATATCAGATATTTACATTATGATTCATAACAGTAGCAAAATTACAGTTATGAAGTAGCAACAAAAATAATTTTATGGTTGGGGGGGTTCACCACATGAGGAACTGTATTAAAGGGTCATGGCATTAGGAAGGTTGAGAGCCATTGATTTAGGGTATAGGTATTTTCATGAATCCTGTCTATGCTCTTGCAGACTCTCTCCACTTCTTCACACTTTCACCATAGTACCCTCCTTCAGGTCTTTATTACTTTTTCTCATAATATATCACTCAGCAACCCCCTATCTAGCCATCCATCTCAGTCAGGGCTGCAAAACCCCACCCATTGGCTTGTAATAGTGCTCAATTCTACCCTCTACTCCTTTTCTTTCTTAAGGACCATGCCTTAAACCCAAATCACTCTGGCTCTCATTGAAAGGCCAACAAGTCCCAGCCCAAGCCCCATCTGGTCATTATTTGGGTCCTGATGGCTCAGATGGCAGGGTTGTCTCCAGTAGTCCCGATCTATATCTTGCCATTGGACCCGGATGGACCCTTCCCTTCCTTTCCCTCCTTCATCTCCTTTTGTTCACATGGGGCATCCTGACCTTACCTCCTTCCTGCAGGTGCTGCACTCAAAGAAATGTTCATTTTGATGGCTGAACAGATACACGAGGTAATGGTTAGACTAATTGTGCAATCTTGTCTAAGTTATTTAAATTTTCCATGTTCTATGTAATTCATTAAAATATATGTTGCAAAAAAAATTGATGGTTAAAACCTCTTGGGGTTTTTGCCTAGATTTCTTTCCATTCTTTAAAACAAGATTCACTTTGATTCTCATTGATTGGCCAACAATAGGTCCCAGCACAAGCCCCACTTATGGATCATTGTTTGGACTTTGATGGCTCAAAAGTAAATGTTAATAGCAACTGCTTCCATTTTGGTGGAAACCTGAGTGTCTTCCCCTCCCAAGATTGATTTTTCTCTCCTTTCACTGGGTGAAAGAGACCATTCTTTGCCTCATTTCTTACCTAGCCTTAATCACCCAATGGGCATTGTCTTAGTCTAACAGAGACCTGGGAAAGATCTTAGTTTAAAAAGGCCAACACTGCCATCTCCAGTGTTCTTGATGTGCTTCTTTCCACTGGGCCTAGATAACTCCAGAAGAGAAAGTGAGACTGGTCACTTAAATCCTATTGACTTGCAAGTCATAGCACTATCTTCCTGAAGTCATGGTACTCTTTGAGAACGAAGGATAAACAACAGCAAATCACTTCTATCTGGACAAATGCAACAGACTCTGAACTGGTCTCTAAGAGTTCAGTCTTCCCTGCTCCAAGCCATCCTGTATGCAGCTACAAAAATTATATTCCTAAAGTATACATATGACAGGGCTCAATAAGCTCTAGGGGTTCCCTGTTTCCTCTAAGATTAAAAAAAAAAACCAAAACTTCACTGTTTGACTTTTAAAGTCCTTCCCACAGTGATTTAAGTGTGTCTTTCCAGGTTTATTGAATTTTGGCTTCTTTTCTCTGTGTTCTCACCAAACTGGCCATCTTGCTGTTCCCCATGTACCGCATTCCCCCTTTCATCTCTGTGCCTTTGCAGAAGTTCCTCTCACACTTAGAATGATGCCCTCCTCATTTCTGCTTACTAGAATCCCTCACTTTCTTTAAAGCTTACCTCAAATACCACCTCCCTCAGCAAGCCTATACATTTTCCCCTAGTTGCAAGGCCCTTGCTTCTGTAATTGTTTTGTCTTTGTTTGGATTTAGTTTTCTGTGCATATATTCTCTATTCCCTTCCCCTACCCCCCACCCCCAATAACGTCTAAGTTCCTTGATGTCTGGGACTCATATACTTTTCTTTTGGTCTTAGCACAGTTCCTGACACATAGTGGGCTCTTAATAAATGCTTGTTGAATGGGGTCTAAAAACTTTAAGATCTTATTGGTTTGTAGCTTCCACCTTTTATTATTTTGCTAAACCTTATTATGTTAAACCTTAAAACTTTTGAAACCCTTTTAAGAGGCTGTGAGTTTATTTTCTAGATAGCAGGGATGTGGGAGTGTTGAGGTTTAGGGTTTTGGGGTGCAAGAGTCCCCAAAATATCAACACGCTGACTCCTGCTAAATGAATTCAATTCAAATTCATTCATCTCTGCCAAAGTAAAGCAAAGTTTATTAAAGATTCTCCATAATGGGTAGACTCTAAAGGGAACCTAAGTATATTCAAAGCTTGTATTGACACAGAAAGAGTCTGTGCTAGATTGAATTTTTAGTAACATCATGGGGCAAGATGGATCTTATATATGGAAAGATTGTGGGAGGATTTAGGAGTGGTCTAGAGGAGGGGTTGGGGAGTGGTCTTGAGGAAGAGTCTAAGGAGGATCTTAAGGGGACTGAGGTCAGACTCCAGTAATGAGATTAAGGGTGAGAAATAGCTGAAGTCTACCTGGAGATTACAGACAATGGAGGGCTAGCAAGTTTAAGGGTAACAGATTTGCCTATAGATATTTTGATAGGACCAAGGGTGAGAAGTAGCTGGACAATGGAGGACTAGGATAGGTTAAGAATAAGATTTGGGCCTAGCTATAATGAAAGTCTTACAGCCTCAGGCAAATGCCAAAATCAAGTGGGAAGATTCAATCAGAGATGAAGGGGTTTCCCAAAGCCTGTACCCCATCAGGAGGAGATGAGCATGCCACATCTTGGTGGTTGTTCAGTCATTTTGTCATGTGTGATTTTTTTATGACCCTATTTTGGGGTTTCTGGGCAAAGACATACTGGAGTGGTTTGCCATTTCCTTCTCCAGGTCATTTTTACAGTTGAGGAAAATGAAGCAAACAGGCATGGAACAGGAGGAAGACAACACAGTCAGAACTCCTGCACCAAAAGCTTCTAAGAACAATATGAACTCGTCCATGGAGGAGCTCAAGAAGAATTTTGAAAATCAAGTAAGTGGTTCCAGGGGCAGAGCCAAGATGGCTGCGTAGAAACTGCAGCCCCACAGCTCCCACACAGCCATAAACCCATAAAAATATGACACTGGAAAAATTCTAGGACTCTCAAACTCAAAAAATACAAAAAACACATCTCTCGCGGAAGGCAGCTCAGCAGCAGGGGATCATCACGGCAGGATGCGAGCCCGAGGCTGGCCCAGCTTGAAACCGAAAATGCAGCCAGGCCCCAGGTCGGTAGGAAGGAGCCAAGCCAAGCGGCAGCCAGTCTACAAGAGAGAAGATCTACAGCCTCCAGCACCTCCACATCTACCAAAGTATGAAAAATATGGATTAAAGAAAGGTGTGAAAAGTGGGAATTGGAGAAGGCAGCTGGCTGGAGGGACTCAACTCAGGCCAAGCCTGAAACCACCATGTGGCCAGGCTCCAGGGCAGCCTGGAGGAGCCAAACCTCCCAAGCCACAGCAAGAGTCTACATAAGAGAAGATCTAAAGCACCTGGAGCATTCCACATAAACCAGGATTAAAGGTCAGTGAAAGTGAGTGAAGCTTTCAAGCTAAATTTGGGGGAGGAAAAGCAGTTTGGCCAATTTACCTGCAGGGCAAGGAAGCAGTGGGGGAAGGGCAGAAACTGTTGTAACCAGTGGATCCCCCCCACTGGGCTGCTTCAGAGCCCCTGGCCTGCGGACTCCGCAGGGGGGCTGAATCCATCGATCCGGGCCAAGTGCTCTTGTGTTGAGTGTCCTGGATCCGGATCGTGGTCTTGGGTGGTGGTCCTGGGGTGCGCTTTCAGCAAGCCAAGGCTGGGGGGACTTGCAACATCCCCCGAATAGCTCTGGCAGCTGGGAAAACCCCAGCAATTTGGAACAGAGCTTTACCCCCTGAAAGCAGAGTTTCACAGAGCTAAAAAAACAAACAAACAAACAACCAATTAATTCACTGGCCAACATGAGGAAAAAGAAGCAAAATAAGAACAGCAATAAAACTCTAGAAACCTTTTTTGTGGACAAAAAGGATCAAAGCATGGAAGGGGAGGAAGACAACCCAGTAAGAACTCCCACACCAAATGCCTAGAAGCTATACATCAACTGAAAAAGGTCTTTGAAAACCAAATGAGAGAAGTGGAGGAAAAATTGGGAAAAGAAATGAGAACAATGCGAGAAAATCATGAAAAGAGACTCAACAACGTGACTGAAGAAAACAACACTTTAAAGAATAGATTAACTCAAATGGCAAAAGAGGCCCAGAAAGCCAGTGAGGAGAAGAATGCTTTAAAAAGTCGAATTTGCCAGATGGAAAAAGAATCTCAAAAGCATTCTGAATAATTCCTTCAGAATTAGAGTGGAGCAAGTGGAAGCTAATGACTTTATAAGAAACTAAGACACTATTAAACAGTTACAAAGAAATGAAAAAATAGAAATCAAT
>CM053601.1:89992520-90008770 GCA_028646575.1 Pseudocheirus occidentalis
CCTGGATGGGGAAAGCTCTGTCCCAAATCGCTGGGGCCCTCACAGCTGCCGGGGCTCTTAGTGGGGTGCTGCAGCCCCACCTCCCAGCCTCGGCTCACTGAAAGCGCACCCCAGGACCACCACTCAAGGCCATGATCCAGATCCAGGCCACTCAACGCAAGAGCCCTTGGCCCCGATGGATCGCGTCAGCCCCCCCTGCTATCTGCAGGCCGAGGGCTCTGAAGCAGCCCAGTGGGGGCTGCTGCGGCTCTCAGACATTCCTCCTGGTACAGCCTCCTCCTGCTGCCTCTTTGCCCTGGGAGCAGTTTAGCCGGACCCGCTCTTCTCCTCCCCAATTAGCAAAATCCACTGACCTTCCTCTTAGCCTTTTTTCTTCTTGCCTGATAGATGTGGTAACTGTGCCTCTAGTGCAGCTGATCTGCTGTCCTATAGGCGCGGCTCCCCGCCCGATGCCCCAGGGCCTGAGCCGGCCAGGTATCAGCCGCAGCTGCCAGACTGCTGCGAAGAGCCCCGCCTGCTGCGGTGCCTGTAGCAACAGATGTGCTTTCTGTCTTGTGGAGAGTTTTGGAGCTTGAAAATCTGTTTAGCATCCCATTTTATGAGTTTTTTAGCGTGTTTGTGTGGGAGCTGTGGTGCTTTGCTGCTTCTATGCCGCCATCTTGGCTCTGCCCCCCCTCTCTATCTTTTCTTTTTTCAATTTGAATTAATTAATTTATTTTCTTGCTTACATCACTCATTTCCATGAGATTTTCAGCTACAAATTTTCTCCCCATCATTCCTCTACCCACAATCCCAAAACAGCCAATGCACTGAATAACACCTCCCCCAATCTGCTCTCTCCTATGTCCTCCCTCATTACCCCTCCTACTTTCCAGTAGGGCAGGATAGATCTCCCTACTCCAGCATCTGCATATCTTAATTCCCAGATGCATGTAGTTAATAAATATATATATATATATATATATATGTATATATATATATATATATTTAACATTTGATTGTAGAAATTTAAATTCTACATTCTTTCCCTTCCTCCCACATCACCCACCCCCACTTGAAGGACAAGCAATTCAATACAGGCCGCACATGTGTAATTATGAAGAACATCTCCACAGTGGACAAATTGCGAGAGACTGATTATATGTCCCTCCTTCCTATCCCACCCCACCTTGCTCTATTCTCTACCCTGTCCCTGTTCTTTTACAGAAGTGTGTGCTTCCATCAACACTCCGCCCCTACTCTGCCTTCCGCTCCATCATCCCACCTCTCATCCCCATCCCCCCTACTCTTGTGTGTGGCAAAATACCGAGTTTAGAGTTTGTGTCATTCCTTCCCTAAGCCCAATTCAATGAGAGTAAAGTTGACCCTTTCCCTTTGGCCTTCCTCTTCTTCCCCTCCATTGTAACAGTTATCCCTTGCCTCTTCTATATGAGATGATTGATCCCATTCTGTCTCTCCCTGTCTCCTCTCATTCTAATCTTCTCCCACCTCAGAATTTCACCTTTTAAAGTACCATCTCTTTCTATTAAATTGATCCTGTGCCCTCTATGAACTCATATATACACATACACAGGTATGTATTGATACACACACACATATATATATATATATATATATATATATATATATATACTCTTCTATATAGACATATGTGTATGTATACATATACATACATTTGTATTCCCTTCACCTCTCCTCATACTGAGAAAAGTTGCATAAGTTACAGTTATCAATTCTCCATGTTAGCATGTAAATAGTTCAACTTTGATAAGTTCCTTATAATTTCTTTTCTGTATTTACCTTCTCAAGCTTCTTGTATTTGAGTGTCAAATTTTCTTTTCAGTTCCAGTTGTTTCAGTAAGAATACTTGAAAGTCCTCCACCTCACTGAATGACTATATTTTCCCCTGGAAGATTATACTCAATTTTTCTGGAGAGGTGATCCTTGGTTTTAATCCTAGTTCCCTTGATCTTTGGAATATCATATTCCAGGCCTTTGATCACTCAGTGTAGAAGCTTCCAGATCCTGGGTTATCCTAATTGTGTTTCCACAGTATTCAAATTGCTTCTTCTTGGCAGCCTGTAATATTTTCTCCCTAATCAGGGGACTCCAGAACCTGGCTATAACATTCCTAGGAGTTTTCTTTTTGGGATCTTTCTCAAGATGTGATCAGTGAATTCTTGCAAGCTCTATTTTGCCCTCTGGTTCTAAAATGTCAGGGCAATTTTCTTGAGAATTTCTTGAAGGATGCTTTCTAAGTTCTTTTTTTGATCATGACTTTCAGGTAGTGCAGTAATTTTTAAATTGTCTCTCCTGGATCCATTTTCCAGGTGAGTGGTTTTTTCAAGGAGATATTTCACATTGCCTTCTATCTTTTCATTTGTTTGGATCTGTTTAATAGTATCTTGATTTCTCATAAAGTCATTTGCTTCCATTTGCTCCACTCTAATTCTGAAGGAATTATTCTCTTCAGGAAGCTTTTGAGATTCCTTTTCCATCTGGAAAATTTGAATTTTTAAGGCATTCTTCTGGCTTTTGGGCTCCTTTTGGCATTTGAGTTAATCTATTTTTAAGGTGTTATTTTCTTCAGTCACATTATTCACTCTCTTTTCATGATTTTCTTACATCATTTTCATTTCTCTTCCCAATTTTTCCTCCACTTCTCTTATTTGGTTTTCAAAGTCCTTCTTAAGCTGATCTATGGCTTGTAGGCAGTCTTTATGTTCCTTGGAAGCTTTTGGTGTGGGAGTTCTGACTGTGTTGTTTTCCTCTCATTCCATGCTTTGATCCTTTTTGTTCCCAAAAAAGGAATCTAAAGTTGGATGGCTGTTCTTACTTTGATTCCTTTGCCTGCTCATGTTGCCAGTGAATTACTTGACTTTTTAGCCCTGTGGAACTCTGCTTCCAGAGAGGAAAGTTCTATCCCAAATCATTGGGGTTTTCACAGCTTCTGGAGGTATTAGGAGGCTGCTGCAGCCCTCACCAGCTTTAGCTCACTGAAAATGCCTCCCAGGACCACCACCCAAGGCCATGATCTCAATCCAGGCTGCTCAATGAAAGAGTGCTTAGGCTATGAATGATTGCCTGGCCCCCTTGTAGTCTGCAGGCTGGGAGCTCTGAAGCAGCCACATGGATGCAGTTCCGCCAGACCACTTTTCTCCCCTGAAAAACTCCACTAAAGTTGAGTTACACTAATCTTTCACTTAGTCCTTGTTTCTTATGGCTTGATAAGTCTGGAAATCACCACAGCTGCCACTGATCCACTCTCCTGAAGGCTCCAGCTGTGGCTTGTCCTGGCTGCCCTAGGGCCAAACTGTGGTTTCAGGCAGGTTTCAGGTTATATATGTACATGTACATATGTATATATGTATAAATATATATGTATGTATGTACATGTATATATGTATAAATATGTATAAAATATATATTTGTCTAATATATATGTATAAAATATATATAAAATAAATATGTATAAAAACATATAAATACATAAAAATAAATAAATAAAATCATAAAAGCCTTTAATAACCCAACTTTCTCCTACCCTTCCCATCCTCTTATATGATACTATTCTCCTAATGACATTGGCCTCCCTTCTGTTCCTTCATTTCTCAACTCCCAGCATTTTCCCTGGATATCACCCACAAAGGAAATTCTCTTCCTCCTCATCTCTTCCTCCTGGCTTCCTTGAAGTCTCCACTGACACATGGCCAATGCTTATTAACTTGATGCCAGCTCTTCCCACTCCTGAAGCTGCTTAGATATTACTTTGCTGGTGGGGGACAGAGCTGCTGTAAGCACAGACTTTCATGTTTTCACAAGGCCTCCTACCAAAGGAAGGCAAACACCAAAGGGAAATGGCCTAATCCCATACACTAGCTTGTATAGATAAGATGTGTGCTCACAGCTTGAAGGCAGCTGTGAAGGGAATGGGGGAGGAGCCTGACAACTCCCCACCATCCTCATGTTTCAAAACCAGAAGGAAGATGGGGAGTCAAGGTGGGAGTCATACTTGGCTACAAGCCATCCCCACCTCCTGCTTCGACCTGCTCATGCCCCTTTCTTTCTATGAATGCTTTTAATTCTAGAAGCTCTATTGTGGGACCAATGAAGTACACATGACAGTGTTTTATTTGTTTTTTGTTTGTTGTCATTGTTCAGTTGTCTTCAGCCATGTCTGACTCTTTGGTGTCTTTGGGACCCTATTTAAGATATTTTTGGCAAAATACAGGGGTAGTTTACCATTTCCTTCTCCATCTCATTTTACATATATGGAAACTGAGGCAAACAGGGTTAAGTGACTTTCCCAGGGTCAGAAACTAGTAAGTGTCTGAGGCCTGATTTGAAGTTGGGAAGATGGGTCTTCCTGACTTCAGGCCTGGCACTCCATCCATTGAGCCACGTAGCTACTTTTTTTTACTTTCTGCTGTTACAAATAAAGCTATTGATCAGGTTTTTACAGGCATACTTTGTGATTTTCATCACAGGGAAACAGTTATCTGAGTAGAATCACTAGGTTAGAGCATGTGATTAGTTTTAGAATTCTTACATAGTAACTGTAGGGAAGGGAATAAGCATTTTATCGTACCTACTATGTGCCAGGCACTGTGCTAAGCACTTTACAGATATTTTATTTGGTCCTCATAACAGTCCCATTAAGTAAGAGCTGTTATAATCTCCATTTTACAGCTGTGGAAACTGAAGAGGCCTACAGAGGTTGAGTGTTTTGCTTAGGGTCACACAATTTGTAAGTATCTGAGGCTTGATTTGAACTTGGGTCTTTTTTAGTCCAGGCTCAGTACTTTATCCACTGCCTCTTCCAGCTGCTTCATGAATGTACTGCTATCCCCTTGATTCCACTAGTGGTGGCTGTGTTTAGGAATTTCATGTGGAGACAGGGTAGGTTTAAAAGTACTTAATCACGTTTTTTTTTCTTATTTCACATCAGTCATGTTGTAAAGAAGAATTAGAACACGTGGAAGGAACCATGAGAAAGAAGAAACAAACAAAAAAAGAGAGCACAAATAGCATGATTGGATCTGCATTCAGATTCCCTATTTCTTTCTCTGGATGTGGACAGCATTTTCCATCATAAGACTTTTGGAGTTGTCTTACACCTTTGCATTGCTAAGAAGAGGTAGGTCTGTCAAAGTTAATCATTGCACAATGTTGCTGTTACTGTATACAGTGTTCTCCTGGTCCTGCTCACTTCACTCAGCATCGGTTCATATAAGTGTTTACAAGTTTCCTGAAGTCCTCCTGTTCCTCATTTCATATGTCATAATAGTATTCCATTACATTCATATGCCACAGCTTATTTAGCCATTCCCCAGTTGATGGACATCCCTTCAATTTCCAGTTATTGGCCACTACAAAAAGAGCTGCTATAAATATTTCCGTACGTATGGGTTCACATTTTTATGATCTCTTTGGGATACAGACCTAGAAGTTGTATTGCTGGATCAAAGGGTACACACATGTTTATAGCCCTTTGGGCATAGTTCCAAATTGCTCTCCAGAGTGGTTGGATCAATTTACAACTCCACCAACAATGCATTAGAATGTTACAATTGTCCCACATCTTCTCCAACATTGATCATTTTCCTGTTTTGTCATATTAGCCAATCTGATAGGTGTGATTTGGTACCTAAGAATTGTTTTAATTTGCGTTTTTTAATCAATAGTTTTGTCACTTTTTTAAAAAAGCAGCATGCTCTTCTCTCTAAACAAATCAAAGAAAATAAATGTGCATTTTTGAGCTTTTCATTTTCCTGCAGAAAACTAGGAGGTTCTTTTGACTTTACATTTATGGTATTAAATTAAACCTTGTTAAGCTTTTCAGCTTAATTCTTTCAACTAACACTCTGGTAAGTTTCCATTGTAATTCATGTCATCACAGAAGTGGTGGTATATGAATAAGACTGATGATAGAGATGTAACTCATTTTCAAGTTTGTTTTATCTTGGATGTACACATCTTGAAATAGTGTTTTGGGTTGAAATGATAAAAATCAGAAAGCCACAGTAGAAATCACATTTTTTTAATTGCATACTTAAGACGAGAAAAACTTGTGAAATATAACATTATATGCCATCAGTTTTAGTCAGCTCACTCTATCCAATTCCAGGCTATCATATAGATTAGAAAATATATTTAGATCGATAAGAACTATTCTGCAGTGGTTTGCTATTGACCTAGAATTTCACCTTCATTGTAAAAATAATCATTACGGGCAGTTCACTTTCAACTTTTCTGTGAACTAAAATGAAACTTTTAAAAATGTTTGTGTCTCAAAGAATATATCAAATGTTGCAGAATCATAATAGGAATGGCTAACATAAAGAAATTTCATGTTTGGAATGACTAGATTTTAAAATGGTCAAAGGATATGAACAGGCAGTGTTTAGATGAAGACATTAAAGCTATCTATAGTCATAAAGAAATGCTGTAAATCAGTATTGATTAGAGAAATTCAAATCAAAACAATTCTGAGGTGTGCTACCTCCCATCTATCAGACTTGCTAACATGACAAAACAGGAGAATGACAAATGTTGGAGAAGATGTGGGACAATTGTAACATTCTAATGCATTGTTGGTGGAGTTGTAAATTGATCCAACCATTCTGGAGAGGAATTTGGAACTATGCCCAAACTATAAAAACGTGTGTGCACCCTTTGATCCGGCAAAACCACTTCTAGGGCTGTATTCCAGGGAGATAATAAAAATGAGAAAAAGACCCACATGCATAAAAATATTTATATTACCTCTTTTTGTGGTGGCCAAGAAATGGAAGTTGAGGGGATGTCCATCAATTGGGGAATGGCTGAGCAAGTTGTGGCATATGAATGTAATTGAATACTATTGCGTTACAAGAAATGAGGAGAAGACAGACTTCATCATAACCTGGAGAGACTTACATAAACTGATGCTGAGGAGAGCAGAACCAGGAGAACACTGTACACGGAAATGGCAACATTGTGAGACGACTGACTTTGATGGACTTATCTCTTCTCAGCAATGCAAGGATCTAAGACAACTCCAAAAGACTCATGATGGAAAATGCTTTCCACATCCAGAGAAAGAACTATGGAGTCTGGCTGCAGATCAAATCATGCTATTTGCTCTCTCTCTCTCTCTCTCTCTCTCTCTCTCTCTCTCTCTCTCTCTCTCTCTCTCTCTCTCATTCTTTCTTGTGGTTTCTCCCATTGGTTCAAACTCTTCTTTACAGCATGACTAATGTGAACATAGTATAACCTATATCAGATTGCATGCCATCTTGGGAGGAGAAGAAGAGGGAGAAAATTTAGAACTCAAAATCTTATGGAAGTAAATAATGAAAACTAAAAATTTCTTTAAAATGGGTTTTAGATTTTTCTGACCCAAAATTGGAAAATATGAATTCTTCATAAATAGGAAATTAGTTCTTAACAGTTTGCCTCTAACAAGGGAAAATCAAAGCTATAGGAAGTACCAAAAGAAATATTGTAAGAGTATGAATTGAATATTAAACATTTTTAAAATTAAATATTTATTTTCCTTAGTGGCCACTCAGTTTTAGAGTAGTCTTTTTCATAGTCCGGAGTTCTCCATACTACAAATGTATTCCTCTAAGCTTGGTGCCCTGGTCATTGTCAGCAAGCTAAATGCTTTCCCACAACATGACCCGACCTTGCCAGTTGGGCTTGTATGTAAAATTAAAAAACAACTTGAATATAGGGAAAGGGACTGTGGAGATGGGGAGAAACTTGCTTGTAAGAACTGATTCAGACGTTGTCAAACAGGAGGCCAACATTTTCAATATGCTGAGCTGTAAGCAACTGACACATCAGTGTTTTGAACACATTTATGGAAGAGAGTGACAGGACACACTGGACAGAAGGCTAGCTTTGGAATCACAAAGACATGGGTCTTGGGTCTGGCCTTGTGACACATGCTGTCTGTCCCCGTGGGCAAGTCATTTAAGCCTTCAGTCGTCCAAGGCAACACTCAAAAACTTGACATTTCTACACTGGGAGTTCGCTGCACTTACGAAATCATAGGTACAAACAAAAGAGAAAAAAAATAGTGATGTTCTCGAGTAAGTTTAGCATCAGAACTCCTGGGCATTGAGCATAAATGGCCACTCTGCATGGAGATGACTTGTTTGTTGACTGCCTTTTGATTCCTTTCCTTTATGAGCAGTAGAACATCACTTTTTTGTCACTGTTCAAGTCCTGTCTTTACTTTGTGATTAAATATCATGCGGTTACCACTTTTCTGTGATCTTTAACATCTGTGCCTACTCTTGCTAATTTTCTGAGTGCTGTAATTGTCTCTGGGTTTGCTCCATCATATGGTAGATTAAGACTCTTCTTCTCAATGTGTGATTCGGTAGTCTGGCCTTATTTGAAAGACAGACACTACAGATATTAGCACAGACATCATTAGAATCACAGCCCCCTTTACCACTTCTGCCAGGTAAAAGTAAAATGTTTCAAGGTGAATGCACCATTGGGCTAATTAACTGTCCTATCTGCCAGGTTTCATCCAGATGTCCAAATGGCCTAAAGTTTTGCCTTTCTGAACACTGACAGTGTGTGGCGTGCACACTTTTCAAACACAGTATGTCTAAAACAACTCACTACCAATACCTCCAGACCCACTCTCTCCTGAACTTCTCTGTTTCTGTCGAGGAAACCACCATCTTTTCAGTTACTCAGATCCACAACTCCAGAGGCTTCCTTAGCATCTCACTCTCCTTCAGCCTCCAGATTGAACTAGTTGCCAAATTTAGTCTAATCTAACGCTGCTACATCTCTCACACCCATCCCTTTCTCCACTTATATGGCTGTCACCCTGATTCAGGCCCTCATTACCATTCACCTGGCCTGCTGCAAGCCCCTTCCTTTGTGTCTGTCCCTCAAGGCTCTGCCCCCTCCAAACCATGCTCCACCAGCATGCGAGAATGACTTTCCAAAACCCCAGGTCTAATTATGTCCCTTCTCTCTCGGTTCTCTCTTACATCGTGGCAGAAGTTTGGGTTGGAAGGGCCCTTTGGAGCCATAAATCCACACCCAAGAGGCATCTCCAGTACTAGAGGTATTGAATGACCTTCTTGCTTCCACATTTACCTAGAGACTTCCCTAGAAACTTACCTAGAAGCTTTGGCATGGAGAGTTCTTCACAGCCAGGATTCAGCCCGCTTGTCCAGCTCTATTATACATATATTCCTCTCCTCCTTTGTGCCTGCAACAGTGTGGACAAACCAGCCTTTGTGCAGTGTTTCACATCCAGGACTCCACTCCCCATCTTTTCACTGGACATCTCCCTCATCTTTGCTGCTTCCAACAACACTCCCCAGGCAGATCCCCTTCCCATGAGGCCTTTGCTATCCCTCTCAGTGGAACAGCTGGTGTCTCTTCTTTGACTTGTTACTTGGTACTCATGTACTTCATACATAACTTTTTTGCTCAGGGTGTCCCAAAGCTGTACTTTAAGCTGGCACATTTACACAAACACTTTCGAGACACCCTAGTTTACATGCTGTTCTCCCTGCCCCATAAAAGGCAAGTTTCTTGAAGGCAGATGACTTTTTCGTTTTGGTCTTTGTATCCTGAGCACCATGTACAGTGACTGGCACAGAGTTGGCACTTCATAAATATTTCTGATGGACAGATACAAAGACTGCATTGTTCTTATTGACTTTCCTGGAATCAGAGGCCCTGGAAGCCAGTTTCCAGAGAAAATAAAAACATTGTTTTCCCCTTTAAAAAACTGTGGACATGATTGAGCAGCACATTAATTGGTTGTAATGCTTCAACTTCAGCTGGTGGTAGTATGTAACATTTCCCAGTATAGAGTTATCTGATGGTGATGGTAGTAACTACGGCCACAGAGTAGAGGAACATTGGGGTTCAGTTACTGAAGCCTGAGACAGGTATAAGAGTCCCTGATCCTTTCCCAGGAGTATGATTCTCCTGAAGTCATTTGACAGGCTGTCACTACTCACCTGTCTCTTTTTTTTCCTCCTGTACACAGTATAACAGTCGCATGTTCTGCGTGTAGTTTGGAGGTGATTCTAAAGGAGGCCCTGGAGAACTTCCGCCGTTGTGTCCAAAAACTCAAAGAGTACATACCAGTCTAAGTCCCCAGTGAGCCGAGCCAGGAGCTGCAGCCAGGCCCGAGCCAGCCAGCAATGACCACAAGTCCAGAGGAGAACAGTGAGCCCAGTGCAGTGCTGCATCGTGGAGTAAGTGGGCTGCCATCATTCTAGAACTGGAGGAAACACTATGGTAGAAAGCTTCATGGCATAAGGTGCCATTTACATAGGCTAGGGAGATTACAGACCTTTAGCTGGAAGGAGCTTCTGAGACCATCTCATCCAACCTCCTGATTTTTCTGTTGAGAAAAAGGAAGTGAGTAGCATGTGGAAACAAAGGTTCAGGGCCAGTGCTTATTCCATGAGAAATCTACCCAATCGAGTGGGCACAAAGAAGAAAGGAATCAAAATCTCAGGCAAAGCCTGTCTGATAAATAACTGAACACCTCCCCTCCTCAGAGGGCAGACTGCTGTGACTTTCAGGATCCCAAGGGAAATACACCTGTGGGGGGCTATCCTCCTGAAAATCAGCTCATGGGCCCCCACCAGTGTGCTGTTCTTTAACAGTCAGCCAGTAGAGGTGGTTCTTTAGTGAAGGAATTTGTTCAGAGAGCACAGCAATAGAGGGAGTTACAAAGCAATTCCCCTCCAGGACAGACTTGGCTTTTGGTCTTCTTTATCACCCTTTCTCTTAACACAGGGCCTCACTTTTTAAATCATTTTGGAATCAGTTACTGAGTTCAGGTGCCGTGGACTTCATTGGTGAAGTCAGAAGGAGGAATAGGTGTAGCAAAAACCTCATGAGCTTGGTTTTGGCCATGTTGTCCAAGTAACAGGGACATCCTTGTAGAGGTATCTTGCAGGCAGCTGGAGAAGAAGGCCTGGCCACAAGCGAGAGAGATTTGCTCTCCATCTGCATTGAAGTAGTAGCTGAAACCCTGGGAGTGAATAGAATTTCCAAGAGAGAAAAAAGAGAAAATGTTGTGGAAATATACATTAATGAGGATAACACAGAAAAAAAGCAGTTAGATAGTAAGAGCAAATATGGCATTTCTGAAACTGATGGAGAGGGTATCAGACTGTAGGACTAGCTAGGGGAAAAATTCATTGCATTTGATGATGCTGATGATGACGATAGTGCCAGGCGTGTGGGGAAGCTCAAATACAAGGGACTGAAGAGTAAATGGGTAGTGAGGAACTTGAGACATCAGGCCTTTTTTGTTTGCCCCAAGAAATTTAACAGTGAAACAGGGAAGAGAAGTGATAAGCCAGAGTACAAAGGGTTTAAGGGAAGAAAAAAAAGAAAATGGAGTGAGATGGTATAAACAGCTTTTTCAAGAAGTTTGACCACAAAGAGAGAACTATAGGATAGCAGCTGAAGTGCAGGTCACCATGGGGGCAGGGAGTTTCCAGGACAAAGAGTTCCCTATATCATTGAAGCCACAGGTATGTCTTCAACAACTACTCATTTTAAGATGGTGGAAAAGTAAAATGGTGGTGTCACAAATTTCTGTTCCTCTTCCTTGATCTCTTTGGGATACAGTCTGGGAAATTCACCTCTTGAAAAAGATCCCAAAAGAAAACTCCTAGAAATGTTATAGCCAGGTTTTGGAACACCCTCATCAAGGAGCAAACATTACAGGCTGCCAGGAGGGAACACTTTGAATACTGTGGAAACACAAATAGGATAACACAGGACGTGGAGCTTCTACACTGAGGGTTCAAAGGGTCTGGAATTGATATTCCAGAGATCAAGGGAGCTGGGATTAAAACCAAGAATCACCTAAACAGCAAAATTGAGTATAATGTTCCAGGGGAAAATATGAACATTCAGTGAAGTGGAAGACTTTCAAGCATTCTTGCTGAAAAAATCAGAACTGAACAGAAAATTTGACATTTAAACACAAGAGGCATCAGAAGGTAAACACGGGAAAGAAATCGTAAGGAACTTATCAAAGTTGAACTATTTACATGCCAATATGGAAAAAGGATAATAGTAACCTATGAAACTTTTCTTAGTATGAGGATAGGTGAAGAGAATACAAATGTATATATCTCTATCTATATCTATATATGTGTGTGTATACCTACACATATGTCTATATAGGAGGGTACATATGTGTATGAATACATATCTGAACACGTGCGTATGTGTACATAGAGGGTACAGGATCAATTGAATACAAAGGGGTGATACATTAAAAGGTGAAATTCTGTGGTGGGAGAGGACTAGAATGAGAGGAGACAGGGAGAGACAAAATGAAGTTAATCATCCCATATAGAAGAGGCAAGGGATAACTGTTACAACTTTACTCTCATTTACTGTCTTTGAATTTGGCTTAGAGGAGGAACAACATAAACTCTAAACTGGGTATCTCGCCACACAGGAGAGTAGGGAGGATGGGGATGAGAGGTGGGATGACGAAGGGGATGGCAGGGTCTGGGGGAGGGTTGCTAGAAGCACACACTTCAGTAAAGGGACAGGGACAAAGTAGAGAATAGAACAAGGGGGGCAGGATAGGAAGGAAGGACATATAATCAGCCTTACAATAGGTCCACTGTGGAGATGTCCTGCATAATTACACATGTACAGCCTGTACTAAATTGCTTGTCCTTCCAGTGGTGATGAGTGACAAGGGAAGAACTGAAAGAATCTAGAATTTAAAGCTCTACAATCAAATGTTAAAAAACAAAACATATATATATATATGCACATATAATAACTATTATTATTATCATTATTATTATTGTTATTATTATTATTATTAACTACATGCAACTGGGAATTAAGATATACAGGGACTGGGGTAGGGACACGTTCCCTTCCCTAACAGAAAGTTAGAGTGGCGTTAGAGGAGGGCATAAAAGAGAGCAGATTGGGTGAGGGGCGTTACAGTGGGATCACTGTTTTGGGGTTCGGGGTAGGGGAAAGACAGGGAGAAAATTTGTAACTCAAAATCTCATGGAAAGAAATGATGTAAACAAGAAAATAAAAAAATTTAAAAAAAGAAAGGGTCATTTACTTTAGCCTTTTTGTGGCAAAGCATTTGGCTCATTAATATGGAATTCTTTTATTTAAGAAGGACAGATGATGAAATGTGTTCCATCAGATGGATATGTGCAGCTTCAGCTAGAAGGCTGCCTTTTTCATTGCTAGCAGTCACCTCTGTTTAACTCCCATACCATCCATGCAGGTAACTCCAGAAAGGCATGGGCTCCATAATGATTCACACTATCAATTTCATTGTGCAGTAAGCTTGCCTTGTCCTGACTTAGCAGTCTATCCTGACATCGGCAGAACTACCACTTGACTATGAGCAAGCTGCATGGAATGCAGAAGCGTCTCTTCCTGAAGTTATGCCTTATGGATCAGAATTTCCTAGCATTGATTGAAAATGTAGAGAAGGAACTGAAGAAGTTAACAGGGTTGGAGAATTAATGTTGTTTACATAAATAAAAAGCTAGCTTATTGATAAAATGCTTCCTCCCAAAATTCATAAAGGTTGGTGTTTCAACAACATCTTTCTCTTATCAGTGTTTTATTTTTATTTTTAAAAATATGTGAATACACATTTTTATACATCATTTTACTTCAACAAACACAGAGAACACAAGTTCATGCATCAACAGCTCAGTACTCAATGAGATACTCCTGAGGTTGTAATTTGGCAATCAACTGTTCAATAAAGATGGGAAATTACAATGTCCAGCTGAAAGTATAATTATTTGCATAGAATATTACCATGCTATAACACTTTTAAGGTAATTGAAAAAAAGTAAATTATAAAAGTCTGCCTGAATTAAATATACAAAGAATATGCTTCAACACCTCAGTGCAAAAGGAATTTAAGAATTTACATGATTTAACAACATAATCACTTAAAAAGCAACTACACACACACACATATATATGAATATGGGTGTAGTATTTACTGCAACTCATGATAACTACTCATTAGACTGTCCTAGTATCTCATTAGAGTCCTAGGTTAAGCCCTTAAGATTATAAATTTCAGTTTATATTACTCCTATTTAAGTACCAGAACAGTATAATTCTCTCATCTGACAACATACAATAAGGAATGAATATCAGCAGCTTAAAAAGGAATCAAGCATGTACTGTATTTTGGTTTTCCCCACCCCCCCCACCACATACACACACACACACATATGTATATATGTATGTATGTACACATATACTGTATATATGTGTAGGTTTGATATTCTTTACAAAAATGTATCACTAGATGGCAGCAGAGTAATTTAGAGCTTTGCCAATGTAATAGCTGCATTAAGTAAAAGATGGTGCATGCATGTGCTGATCCTCACAGGACCTTTCTTACTTTTATTTAAATATTTTCACAAAGGAAAAAATGCAACATTCACAGCACATCAAACCCCATAGAGTTTAAGCCTTCTACACTAAAGCATTGTTTAAAATGTATCTGGCTATGTCATCCTTATAGGAGAGGCTAAATAAGGCATGCTTTAAACATCCATATTGATGGTCACTTGAAGTTTAAACAAACTTAACTTCAACTTCCTTTAAAAGAAAGACAAACTTGGAAGCTTATGATTTTTTTCAAATGCCATTACTCCAAACTATAACTACACTTAGACTTTGAGAGAAACTGCTTCACTTTAAACATAGATAATATAACTGTTTACCAGTAACATATTTATTATGTCCTTAAAATTTGAACTTTTGAATTCAAAACCAAGAATTATGGGTCTTGGGGCAGAGCCAAGATGGCGGTGTAGAAGCAGCAAAGCACCACAGCTCCCACACAACCACCCTAAAAATTCATAAAATGGGACTTTAAACAGATTTTTGAACTCCAAAACTCTCCAAAATACAGAAAACACATCTGTTCCTGCAGGCAGCTCAGCAGGTAGGGCTCTTTGAAGCAGTCTGGGAGCTGTGGACGGCCCAGCCAGAAACCCCGGGCTGGCCAGGCCCCAGGGCATCGTGCAGAGCCCAGTATATAGGAGATCAGATCGCCTGCACTGGAGGCACAGTTACCACATTTATCAGGCCAGAAGACAAAAAGGCTAAGAGAAAGGTCAGTGAATTTTGCTAAATTTGGGGGAGAAGAGCGGTCCGGCCAAACTGCTCCCAGGGCAAGGAAGCTGCAGGAGGCAGCTGTGACAGCAGGAATGGCTCAGAGCAGCAGCTGCCTCCACTGGGCTGCTTCAGAGCCCCTGGCCTGGAGATAGCAGGGGCACTGAGGCGATCGATCAGGGCCAAGGGCTCTTGCATTGAGCAGCCTGGATCTGGATTGTGGTCTTGAGTGGTGGTCCTGGGGTGGGCTTTCAGTGAGACAAAGCTGGGGGGGGAGTTGCAGCACCCCACTAATAGCCCCGGCAGCTGGGAAAATCCCAGAGATTTGGAAGAGAGCTTTCCCCCTCCAGGAAGCAGAGTTCCACAGAGCTAAAAAACCAAGCAATTAATAGACTGGCCAACTTGAGGAAAAGGAAGCAAAGTAAGAACAGCAATAAAACTCTAGAGTCCTTTTTTGTGGACAAAAAGTATCAAACCATGAAGTGGGAGGAGGACAACACAGTCAGAACACAGTCAGAACTCCCACACCAAATGCTTCCAAGACACTGGAAGAATGCCTACTACCTATGGATCGACTTGGAAAGGACTTTGAAAACCAAATAAGAGAAGTGGAGGAAAAATTGGAAAGAGAAATGAGAATGATGCGAGAAAGTCATGAAAAGAGAGTAAACAACCTGACTGAAGAAAACAATACCTTAAAAAGCAAATTAACTCAGATGGCAAAGCAGGACCAGAAAGCCAATAAGGAGAAGAATGCCTTAAAAAGTCAAATTTCCAGATTGAAAAAGGATCTCAAAAGCATTCTGAAGAGAATAATTCCATCAGAATTGGAGTGGAGCAAGTGGAAGCTAATGACTTTATGAGAAACCAAGATACTATTCAACAGTTACCAAAAAAATGAAAAAAATAGAAAGCAATGTGAAATATCTCCTTGAAAAAAACCACTGACCTGGAAAATAGATCCAGGAGAGACAATCTGAAAATTATTGGTCTACTTGAAACCCATGACCAGAAAAAGAACTTGGAAAGCATGCTTCAAGAAATCCTCAAAGAAAATTGCCCAGATGTTTTAGAATCAGAGAGCAAAATAGAACTTGAAAGAATTCACC
>CM053601.1:90009270-90024318 GCA_028646575.1 Pseudocheirus occidentalis
CAGGGAGAGACAGAATGGGGTTAATCATCCCATATAGAAGAGGCGAGGGATAACTGTTAACAATGGAAGGGAAGAACAGGAAGGCAAAAGGGAAAAGGTCAACCTTACTCTCATTGAATTTGGCTTAGGGAAGGAATGACATAAACTCTAAACTGGGTATCTTGTCACACAAGAGAGTAGGGGGGATGAGGATGATTGGCGGGATGATGGAGGGGAGGGCAAGGTGGGGGAAGAGGGTTTCTGGAAGTATACATTTCTGTAAAGGGACAGGGACAGGGTAAAGAATAGAACAAGTGGGGGATAGGAAGGAGGGATATATAATCAGTCTCTCACAATATGCCCACTATGGAGATGATCTTTGTAATTACACACGTACATCCTATATTTAATTGCTTGTCTTTTCAGTGGGGGTGGGTGATGAGAAAGGAAGGGAAAGAATCTAAAATTTAAGTTCTATAATGTTAAAAATATATATGTGTGTGTGTGTGTGTATATATATATACACATATACATATATATTATTAATAACTACATCCAACTGGGAATTAAGATATACAGACACTGGGGTAGGGAGATCCATCCTGCCCTACTGGCAAGTCAGAGGGGCATGGGGGACGACATAAGAGAGAGCAGATTGGGGCAGGGGCTATACAGTGGGATGGCTGTTTTGAGGTGTTGGGTAGGGGAAAGATGGGGAGAAAATTTGTAACTCAAAAATCTCATGGAAATGAATGATGAAAACAAGAAAATAAATAAATAAATACATTTATTTTTTTAAAAAGAGGTGGCCCTTGAGCTAAACCTTGATGGAGAGTTGGGAATTTCAACAGGCAAAAATGTAAGGGAAAGTGGGCAGAGTACTTTCAACATAAGGAACACGTTTAAGCAAAAAACACAGAGAGGAGGAAGTTCATACAGGGTATAGTAAATAAACAAGTTTAGCTGGAGGATGTCACATATTGGAGTATGTGAGGAGGCACCATATTGCAAAGAATTTGAAATGCCTGGCTAAGGACATTGGATTTTACTCCATAGGTAGTAGGGATCCATGGAAAGATTTCAAGTGGGAGAGTGAAATGATCACTGCTTAAGCAGGGGTGGGGAACCTGCAGCCTCAAAGCTACGTGTGGCCTTCTAGGTCCTCAGGTGTGACCTTTTGACTGAGTGCAAGTTGTATAAAACAAATCACCCTTGGCTTAAAGATTAATCTGACAGCAAGATTATTTAAGCAGAGAAACCAGTCCGGAGACTGTTGTAACAGTTCAGATAGGTCATGAGGAGGGCCTGTGCTAGGGTGGTGGCAGCAGAGATAAAGAGGAGAGGACAGATGTAAGAGGAAATAATGAGAGAGAAATTATGTAATTTGACAAGGAGAGGTTGGGAGGGCAATCACAAGAGGAATGACAACATGTAAGACAGTTTCAGGTTCTGTTGTCCCCATTCTTCTCTAGTATTAAGCTCTAAAATCTCTTGTGGTTTCTTCAGTAATTCATTAAATAGTTTTAATAATCACATGTGGATTTTCATGAGTTTCTCTGTTCCCCACAACCATCTCTAACCCTGTAGAATTGGTCACACTGACCACTCCCTGCACTCCACTACAAACCTGATCTCTGTTTCCATTTCACCCAGATTCACCTCTCCTTGCACCCTCTGACCAGACCTCTCACTTGATCTCCTGCTCCCTTTATCTCCTGCTCCTTTACCCTCTTCCTTTCCTATAACCATACAAATAGTGGACATAAGCAAAATCCATTGGTTTCTAATATGTTAGAACTGAAGGAATCTCAAAGACCTTCTTGTTCAATTCACACTTATACCAGAATCCTTCCGTCACTTTCCCCAACACACAGTCATTCAAATTCCAAAGGAAGATGTTCAGTGATGGAAATAAATTACCTCCTAAGGAAGTTCAATATACTTTGGAACAGTTTAGATTATTAGGAAGTTTTTCCTTATGTGTAATCTAAATCTGCCTCTCCAAAATTTCTCCTCATTGTTCCTAGTTCTGACCTCTGGTAGCACATAACATAATCCTATACTGCAACTGTTTACTTGTATGATCTTAGGCAAGATAATTTAACCTCCCAGTCTTGGTTTCTGCATTTGTAAAATTAGAGGGTTAGACTAGATTGCCTTTAATATTTCTTCCAGATCTAATTCTATGACCCTTTCTAATGCCTCTTATAGCCCCTTTAACTGCAATCACATCCTACCTCTCTGCTTTTCTCGAAGCTAAACATTCTTCAACTGATATTTCAGTCTCCATACCAAGGGTTCTAATGTGCCTAATCTGTGATAGAATTTTCTGAACTTACATTGGACTGATCAGACACAGTCAAACACACTGTACCTTGACCCCAACATCATAATATTACTGGTACTCTTCAAGAATGATTGTTGTTACTGTTCATCCTTCATTCTCAAAGAGGACCAAAGACAGCAGGAAGGTGATGTCTTTACCTGCAAGTGAATCGGGTTTAAGTGAGGCAGGGTTGTGCAAAGTCCTCAGCTTCACTCTATGAGTCCAGTGGCAAGACATAAATCAGGATGACTACTAGTGGCCCCCCCTTCAAAAATGAAGGACTAACAACAATATAGCATGGTCTTCATGTCCTTCACTATCATCCTGGTTAGCTAATTCTGGATGCATTCACATGTGTTAAAGTTCTTCCTAAAATGTGGTGTTCTGAATTAACACACACTCCAAAGGTAACATGACTATAGTGATTCTGTGGTCTTAGATAAAATTCTGTGTATGGGAAGATTTACATGCTAATGAGATGGATTGTTTGCTTATTTTTACATAAAGAATTAAATCCTGGTGAAATATTTGATATTGCAGGACATAGACTATCTTCAGTGTTGCTTGGAGTTGATTGATATTTTGATTTTACAATCATCAATGCTGAGAACATCACTTTGCATAAATATGTATGGCAAAAGTATTTTTAGGGCCATTTCAGAAATTTGTTGGCAATTCTGTCCTAATCCCAAACCAAAATTCATTTAATGATTTTTTACAGAAGCTCAAATTTTAAACCTGTGTCACTTAATAACTTGCAAATTCTTCTTGAACTTTTAATGGCAGATGACTGGTTTTTTTTTATTTCAATTGAGTATAGTTTATGAACAGAACTTAGTGTTTTAGAATCAAAATTTGAAGGGAAGTATTTCTGAAACTGTCTCCAGGCACTTCAGATTATCAATTACAACCTTCACAATTAAATCTTTAGAAAGGTTGTTTTCAACTACCAAAATCATATGTAGCTGTAAACATTTCTAAAAAAACCCATTTTTCTACCTATTCTTCCATACATTAACTTTTAAAATAAAACTTTCAATTTTATCTTTTAACACAAATATGTTGCAATTTTTTTCCTTGAAGTAGCATGTTTAAATCATTGAGCTTTTTGAAAATATCTGACAAATGACAGTTTTGAAAGACATAAGTCACTATGAAAAAAAAACCCTTACAAGATCAGATTTCTATTCAGTCAAAAATAAAACAACTTCATCTTTCAATTTCAATAAGCTATTTAAACTTTGCCTTCTTGAGAGCCACCTTACCTCTGCATTGTGGTAATAACCTTTTGTCATTGGAGTCCATGTCTTTCCAAAGGTATGAAAATAAACTACTGATAAGGACCCAGCTTTTAATGAAGTTAGTGGGGGTGGAGGCAAGATGGTGGAGTAAAAGCAGAAAAAGAAGAAGCCTCAAACCCCCCTCGGGGGGCCTGGGAAAGTAACTATTACTATAGATCTTTAGGGCACCTTTGTGCCCACATAGAACCAGAATCACTCTCCTGCCCATTCTCCTTAAAATAATTAACTAAGGCCTCTACCACTACTTCCCAATCAGGTCTTCTGATCTGAGAGCAGTTTGGGAACCATTGATAGACTATTTTAAAAAAATTTTTTAGAATCTGTTTCTTAATGGAAATCCCTTTCTTACAGACTATAAGTTGTAATATTCTCAAATCTTTTCCTTCATCTTTTGAACCCTTCACCAATATTCCTCCCATTTTAACGTCTCTGTGAGCTCTGAATTTTGAAAACTGAAAAACTGAGCAAGCTGGTGATCACTCTTCTTAGAGCCTTCCCCTCACCTTGAATGAAATCTGCTGTCCCTCAAATCTCTTGTGGGCCGCTACCTACTGGTAACACCAGGGGGACTGGTTGCTAGAGACTTGACTGCCATCCTGATGCCCCAAGGTTCTGGGTGCTATTTGCTGTGTCCAGCACAGTTGTCTGGCCTAGCTACCAGCTGAATAAAAAGAGAGAGATGGAGATGTATTTGATAGTCTGTTTATTACAGAGCCATTTCATACAGAGCCAAGATACAAGAAAATCATAAGGCTTATATTCCCTATAGCAGAAATTCTTATGGAACCAGAATGCAAGGACCCTCCTTTGGAATGGACCACTCTCTACCCCAGCCCAAGGCTAAGATTTTATCCTAGGACCATGTCCAGAAGCACAAACAAACAGGGAGTCACAATCAAGACTTGCAAATTAATTTTCTTTTAGATATTCATAGAACCAATGATAGCATCTACCCAACAAGATTAAACTCTTCCTGCATACCCCCTGATGACCTTATAGAAGAGAGGAGCATTTCCTTAATGGGGTCAGGGCCCCTGAAAATCTGGTCTACTACACATTCCACTTGCAGATGATGGCTCAAGCTGATTACCAAACACTGCCTGAAGTCGCTACCTGAAACCTCTTGGATCTGGCATCTGCCAAGTTCCAGACATTGGCTGCAGTTCCCACCTCTCAAATGATGGACCCCTGTGAGGCAGGTACAGCTCTATGTCCTTTCTCAATGTGAAGTAGCCTGGGACTGAGACCTTCGTCCCTTGTCCCCAAATGATTTTGAGTCCCATCTGTTTAAGGGGGGAATGATGGGGTACTGGGTTGCCTTTGGTAAAGGGCATGGGTTCCTATTTAATAAGAGCCCTCAGACCCAGGCCTGACTTTGAATTATTAGTTCTTTGGAAGAAGCCAAATTCTTGCCCAGAGTCCACATCCTCTCCATATTCTCCCCACCTCCAACCAAGAGATGCCCCCATTTCTCTGAACATCTCCAATGGCTTCCCTTGGAGATGTGACCTACACTAGCCAGCCCCAGGGTGAGGAGGTGGAGGAAGAATCTGGCAACAGATGTTGCCCAGAGGCCCAGCCCTTCACCAGCTTTTTACCTACAGGCCTAATGGGTGTCTCTGGCATCATCACCAAGCTAGCCCTGGCGAGTGTGGACAGGGAGAACCATCCCAGGCCATTCAAGTGACCAGCTTTGTTTGCCCATGAGCAGCAAAACCACCCTGCACCTCCAAAATCCAGCCCTGAGCCACTGTCCCATCCCCAACAGAAAGATATGAGAGGTGACCCAAACTGGGTCAGGTTCCCAGGTGTTGGGGTGCCTTTCTAACTTTGTTTGTAACATTGTTGTAACTTCAGCCTGTAAAAATCTCCTTGTCTGTCTCTGCTCAGACCTGCAATTGGCATTCCCCAAAAAATAACACTAAGGGATGTGCAAGGCCAGGCACTTTGTGTCCTCTCCCCTTCTTATGTCATGCACTACTGGCCTTACCTCCTGAATTCCTTTCCACACCTTTGCAGACTCTAACTCCCCTGAAATGTGTATTTTGGTCCATGTTCTTCCTCAAGATTTTTTTTAATTCAGGAAATGGGGGGCCGTAAACATTTTGGCTTGTCTACCTGAGTAATAAGAGCCCCCATCCTAGTTCCCCTCCTGGTAGGATTAGGTATTGCTGGATTGTTGTAGGAATGGCAACCCTGGTTACATGAAAGTCTTAGTATGCTACCTTGAATGCCCAGATAGATCAAGATATAAAGGAACTGGAGAACCAAATTTCATATCTTGGACCTCCCTAGATTCTTTGGCTGAGGTTATGCTATAGAACTTGTAGAGGCTAGTTTCTATAGACCTCCTATTTCTTAAGCAAGGGAGTCTCTGCGTGGCCCTTGGAAAGGCCTGTTGTTTCTATGCCAACCATTCAGGGCTGATCAAAAATAGTTGTCTCCTGGTATGGCAGCACATTAAAGAAAGAGAAGCTGCCCAGGTGTCAGGGTCCAATTGGTTTGAATCTCTGTTTAATTGGTCACCCTGATTGACCTCCCTTGTAACAGCATTAGCCAGCCCCCTTATCCTTCTGCTCCCTTCTAAGCTATGTGCAGAAATGGGTCCAGTCTGTCAAACTAATGGTCCTGCATACACACTATGCACCCATAAGTGGCCAGGAATCCATGATTTGATTCTTTCAAAAAACCAAATGGGGGGAATGTAATGGCCAGGAAACAGTTAAGTGATACTTTATGAAATTAGAAACCAGCCAAGTAAAACTTTATGAACTTGAGATAGGAGTAAAGAAACTGGCCTAGGGTAATTTGTCTTTTTCTTCATTTTTCTTCTTGCTCAGATCTTCATGCCCTGTGCCCCTCTGTTTACTCATTAACCCCCTGCCTACAGATGTAATCACAAATCCCCCTTGCCTTAGTAATAGATTGATTGCACCTGCATAATAATCAGCTTAGTGACAAATTATGTTAGTTAGCCGAACAATGAGATGTACTGTATAAAAGATTCTGCACTTCTGAGCTAGGGGCTGCTTTCCTTTAAGATTGGCGTGGAGTCAGCCCCAGCTGCTAAAATAAAGCTCCTAAAAACTTTTTATTCAGACTTTGTGGTCATTCTGTTTAGACTTGCCATTTCGGCTGTTCAGGAGCTCCAGCCCCACAGATGGTGGGGGACCAAATGACTGATCAAAGGACAATTACAGGAATCTCTTTGCTGGTGCTGAGGCAGTATTCTCTTGCTTTGCCCTGCTTGGATCTGGGTCACAGTTTTAGGTGGCAGTCCTATAGTGAGAAGGAGCACTGGTGTGGCAGATCTTGCGGTAGTTGTGGAGAGGGAGTCCCCCTCACAGTTCTGAGGCAGGTGCCTAAAAGTAGCTCTGACAACAGCTGCACAAAACCCCAGAAATTTGGGACAGAGAACTCTCCACTCTGGAAGCAGAGTTTTACCATGGCAAAGAGCTCAAAAGTCAAGTAATTAGCTGGCAAAATGAGCAAACAGAGGAAAAGAAATCAGACTATAGAGTTTTTCTTTGGGGACAAGGAAGATCAAAACATAAAACCAGAAAAAGACAACAGAGTTAATGAAGTTAATGATTTTGATAGTATCATGAAACACAACATCTAACTCTGGTGATATTTTTTTGGCTACAAGTGCCTCCCAATGGATCATGCAGTAAATAAAAGTTATATATTCATTGCTACCAGTTTTAACTTTTGCTACAAATACAACATTCCCACCCATCATTACTCCAGTACCATGTGTACAGATTCCAATACAATTTTTCCACTCTACACCTTCACTTGTGATATATATCTTTAAGATATATATATCTTCCCCTCTTGTGTGTCCTTCCAAAGGCCAACAAAACAAATCCTTATGTGCACTTCCTTCATAAACATATCTTACATAACAACTATGCCACGTTAGAAATATCAGTTGTTCCATATAACTAAATTGCAAATTTTGGGATGCCCTTAAGCCCGGTAATAAGCACCTAGAATTGGTCATTATTAATTTCAGAAATTCTTTTGGAAACAGTATCAGTTGATAAAGGAATTTTATTAATTTCATCCCATACTTTTTCCAGGAACACAAGACCTTCTATTGTGTATGGCTTTTTACTTTTTGCAATTAAGTTTTGTAAGATGAAAGTAAATATTTTTAGTTGACAGTAACAAATTTCTCAAAATATTATTTTTCTTTATTTGAAGATTTTAAGTCATTCAAAATATTCCTTTGGTTTATTGCAGTATGCTGCATGCTTGGTATTAAGATGCCATTTTAGTTTGGCTGATTTCATGCTATCTGCAGCCAAAACTTCCTTACAAATTAAGCAAAGAGATTTTTCGACAGCATCATTATTATTAGAAGTAAATCCATATTGCAAAAATGATTTGAAATATTTTCTCTTTTTTGCCAATTTACATATATTACAACCTGGTAATAAAGACTGTAACACATCAGTATTTTTACCTCTTATGCTTAAATTTAGCTATTTATGCATAACCAAAAAATATTTTCTCCTAAAACATAAATAAATTTTACTAATAATTTCTCAAATAAATATTAGCTTTAATTTATGAAATTACATTTGTGCTTCATTGAAAAAACTGATGTTCATGTTTACATACACATACAGTGGTAATTGTGGAGAAATATTACTAAAGGGCTTTTGGCTTTACTAGTTGCAATTAAACATGTGTTTCTGTAAAAGAAGGAGATAACAGTTATTTTAAAAATCAAACATTCTAACCCAATACAATACAATTTCATACTTACATGCTGAAGAATGACAATGGGAAAATATTAAAAGTCTTCATTTTCCCTAATTAAACTATTATGCTTCTGTAAGAGCAGAAAACTTTCTATACACAGTAAAAACACTGTAATTCATAACATACAATAGGGTATTTCTGGCAGTGTTTGTTGGTGTTGCATGGCGTGATGGCATGTGCAATGCAAAGTGTACATGTTTTTGTTCAGAACCAAGGCTGCAATAAAGTGTGATGCCATCTGGGCAAGTGCTGTGAGAAACACCTTGGATGCATTAAATGTTTGATTTTGAATTAATTTTGGTTGTTGCACATTCAGAAACCTTTTACTGTTGCCACATTTTTCTCGACCCTCACATTCAGTTACTTGAGCCAATATGGGGTTGTGAACCACTGTTTAAGAAGATTAGAGGATGTTTTGAAAGTGAAGAGATCTTACCCCATCCAACTCAGCAGCAACTGCCATAAAGATTTTAAAATATTTTCTACCATTGATGTAAATGGTGGACTTTTATCATTGTTACTAAGTTAGACTGGATGGTTAACATCTCAGGAATAGGTTTTAAGGAAGCTTGGATCAAATACAGAAAGGTTCTTTAAGAAAAAAAAAAAAGAGGGTCACTCCCAGTACTTTAAACCTGCTGTGGCCAAGACATGGTGGGGTGTGGTGGGGCAGGCAGACTGGTTAAAAGGTCAGGGTACCACTCTGTCTAGTTCACCCCTGCTCTTTATAAATGAGAAATTATGTGGAAATATCCACGCAGAAAACCAGAACTTGTGAGATTAACCTCTTCAAATACTTCAAACTAGAAAAAAAGATGTTTTTGTTGTTGAATCTTTAAAAATGTTAGATCATACAAAGGAGAGTCACTGGGAGCCATATAGCATTTCACAAGGTTTTTCTCTATTATTTGCAAAGTCCATATGGCAGCAAAAAGGTTTTGTTTTGAGGAATATATCATTCCTACTTGTCAACTTAAAATAGATGCAAGGCTGATTTGTTGACAACTTTTCTTAAGATAATAGACACATATTCCATGCAGACAGCCAAATCAAGGAACTGAATTGATACATAGGGGATTTTATGAGGTTGCTAATTGATGCCATTTGTGGGTAAAGGGCATAAATATATCGAATCAATAATGCTGTCATCATTTAAAGCTGCATGGACAAAGGAAGAGGAATAACGTTTTTGTGAACCAGACTCTGCTAGTCTGGGCAGATTCCAAGCAAAACTATGAAGTAGGCTGTTTGTCTTCAGTACCACTTGTATTTCCCTCCTCTTTTAGGACCCTTTGTTGGTATCCTCATACTGGTAGTCTGCGCCTCCCACAATGCCTCATGCCCTGAATTTACCTTGACTTCCTATCAAAATTTAACTATCCCATGTCCCATTCACTCTGGCAAATTAAGCTGCTAAAGTGATTAACGTGAGTGTATGGTGTCTCTTCTGTAACGTATCAGGGGTTTCTGGAGACAATGCTTCATTCTAAAGGAATGAATGAGAATCTCAAGCATTTGGGTGGGATGCTGGGGGAGATGTTCTGGATGAGACAAACTGATGGCTTCGAATTGCTGATAGAATTCAAGGCTGCTTTCCCTAAACTGATCTTAAGCTACTGTCCAACTTTATCTTCCTCTGTCCCACTATGTGGAACCTCCACTGAAGCTTCATTGTCTCTAGAATAAGCCTTTTAACTTCTTGCTATTGTCCTTTCACTACTGCAGTTCAGAGAATAATAGATTTGGAGCAAGAAGGGACCTCAGGGATATTATTCCAATCCTGTAAGTTTATAAGTGATGAAACTAGGATCTAAAGAGATAAGAGGACTTGCCTAAAGTTATACAGGTCATAAGTGGCAGAGACAGGATTTGAACCTAAGTCCACTGACTTTAAGTCCAGCATGCTTTTCATTGCATCACACTTTTTCCCTTCTCCCTACCTGTTTGCATTCTGCTGCCTTCAGGAATCACCTGCTTCAGAAAACTTCCTCAGATCAGCCCAGACCCTAGGGTCACCTCTGTCTCTGTCTCTCTTTCTCCCCAAAGAACTCCAATAGCACCAATTATCTATCCCATTGATTTGGCAATTACATTCCACTGTATTACTTTTATTATTACTTAATACAGGCAGTCCTTTTTTCACTGCTTCAAAGTTCACCATGCTGTTTGACTGAAATTGTCTAGCAGGACTGGAGTATTATAAATCTAGACCTGGAAGCAACATTAGAGATCATTTAGCCCAACTACTCTCATTTGACAGATGTGAAAACTGAGGCTCAGAGAGGTTTGGTGATTTTGTTCAAGGTCATACAGGTAGTAAATGGCAGAGGCAAAATTCCAAATCCTCGCCTTGATCTCTTGTCACCTTTCCCCATTCAGTGAACAGTTTTCACTGGGATCTAAATAGGCCTAAGGATTTTTTAACCTCACAGTGATCAGTTTTAGCACCTTCTTACAACCCAAATGAGAATGTTTCCATCCCTCTCAGCAGTGACTTCCCAGGGGAGCTTGACATGACTTAATTGGCTTCTGGTACTTACTGACATAGAACCAGAGCTCTTGAGTGTCAGAAAAGACCTTAAAGATCATTTTGCAGAGGAGGAAACTCCAACAGCCTATTGTTATTAACAGTGGCTTCAATTTACAATCCAGGAATGCAGAGTATCTAAAAGGGGCCACTAATGTACACCTTGTCTTCTCTGCTGAATTGTATTGTCAGCTCCTTATAGGCAGAGACTGCATTCAGAGCTTTGCCCAGGCTTACCTCAGCACCCTGGACATAGCAGATGCTGAATAAATGTTTGTCCATTGATTTATTTCACGTGACGCAGGCCCTGGAATGCCCCTAAAATTATGCTTTTATTGGCCATGATGATATGAGACTAGATGACTAAGAGAAAGTTTCTATTTCTACTACATATGAGTCATGATCATTTACAGTATAAATCTTTATGATATGTCTTATCTCATCTCCTTTGTTCTTGTGATTTCTTCTTGTCTAAATTATAGGAAAGAATTGATGAACTGACAGTTTAGGTCTAATCTTGAGGAGTCACTTCTGGGTTGCTGGGGACGAAAGTGGGTGGTAGGTAGAGGTAGGGGAAGGAGTATTGCTTCCTTGTCCACCCAAGGGGCTCCTTTGCTTTGCATGTAGGCATGAAATCGGGCCAGCTTCAGCCCTGGGAGAGGCTGACATGTAAGGAGAGTTATTAAATATCTTTTATCATACTCTTTGGATCATTAAAACCCCTACCTGATGACTCTGGGAACAATTTTACTTGGAGCTGTTTATTAGGTTATGGCTCATATCTAAGACTTCCTCAAAAAGAGAAGAGCAAAAGATATAATATCAATCAGGTATGGGGCAGGATATTTATTCCTATGTATCAAAAATACTGAATAAAGAAGACTTATAAAAATAACCCTAAAGAGAACAAGATTTGGTATCTTAACTTATAGACACTTAATTTATAAATTGGCTTGTAGACTGACATACAAATCTCATAACATAAAGAATTTTGAAAGATTATTTTACTAAGCAGGCATTTTACTTTTCATCTTAGCTCTGTACTACTCAAATGGTTTCAGGCATATATATATATTGGTAAAATAGCCAGGCTCAGGCCGGTCCTCTTGTTGGAGGCTGTCCTCTATAATATAAAAGCTTCCCTTTCTATGAGCCACCTCCAACCCAAATGAACCAAATTTCTGGACCTCCCAAAGGCAGCTTTGGATTCATTGCTGGGCCTGGAGTCAGAAAGACCTGAATTCAAACTCAGTCTTATATACTTACTAATTTTGTCTGCCTCAGTATTGTCAACTGTAAAATATGAAATAATAATAGTACCTACACCCCAGGGTTGTTGATCAAATGAGACAGGATTTATGAAGTGCTTAGCACAGTGCCTGGCACTATTCTTACTATAGTAAGAACTTAATAGATCAGTATTTCTTTCCTTTCTCTCTTAGCTTCACAAAGCTACCTCTAAGTTTAGCTATCTTAGTACACTTGTTTGCCCACAGGTTTGACTGGGCAGGGCAAGTGATTTTGATGCCAGGCCCATTTCTAAACCGCGATGTCTACACTCTGGCCATTTTCCTCATTGCCTTCCTTTAAACTTGCACTCTGCCTCTGGGGTCCTCTGGTTCCACAGCAAACAAAGGGACTCACTGTTATTTCAAAGTGTAAGTCCCTCAGAGATGGGGGAATGTAACTGGAAGGACATCCTACCCCTTTTCTGATCCAAGCTTACACATAGTGGCAAGGAAATAGGAATGTTGGCTCATCATATTGCATGGGATGGCTTTTACCACATAGGGATGTTACCACCAGGGGGCAGTAGTTCCTCCATCATTCTATAAACAGCAAACATTAAATGTTATTGCAAGCCTGGGAGAAAAAAAAATAAGAAAAACACAAAAAATAAGTCTCTTCCATGAGAACTTTACATTTTCCTAGGTGCATACATATGAATCTAGCTGAAAAAAAAAAGATGTGCATTACCAAGGGGTTTGCATGTATGGGTATGTATATGTGTGCATCTCATTCTGATCGTCTGTCTGAGGTAAGGCTTCCCTGAGCAAGATGCATCTGAACTGAACCTTTTAGAAAGATAAAATTTCTGAGAGCCAAAAAGGAGGAGTGAGTATATTCTAGGCACAGAAGACAACTTCTTGGAAGGAATAGCCAAGAGATAGAAGATCAAGTATAGGGGACAACTAGAAGGTTTTTCTGAAAGCATCCTGCTCATCATTTCATATAGAACAATAGCTTTCCATTACATTCATATACCAAAACTTGTTCAGCTATTCCCCAACTGATGGGCATCTCCTCAATTTCCAATTCTCTGCAACCATAGAAAGAGCTGCTATAAATATTTTTGTATATGTGGGTCCTTTTCCCTTTTTTATGATCTCTTCCACTTACAGACCTAATAGTAGTTTCGCTGGATCAAAGGGCATGCACAGTTTTATACCCCTTTGGGTATAGTTCTAAGTTGCTCTCCAGAATGGTTAGATCAGTTCATAATTCCACCAAAAATGCCTTAGTGTTTCAATTTTCTTACATCTTGTACAACATTCATCATTTTCCTTTTCTCTTATATTAACCAATCTGATAGGTGTGAGGTGGTACCTCAGAGTTTTAATTTGCATTTCTCTAATCAACAGTGATTTAGAGCATTTGAAAATGGTAATGCTTTGGGCAAAGATAAGTGATGAAGTCAATAAGCATGCATTAAGTGTCTCCTATGTTCCAGGCATTATGCTAAGGAGGTAACTAATCCTGGACAGTGAGACATTTGGACAATTTCTTTACTTTTATGTCTTTTTTCATCATAATCCTTGAGGCCGCCTGGTACTGAACCCACTAAGACTGAAATTATCTGAACCTAGTTGTAGATCTTGCTATAAGACCTTGGATGAGTGATTTTAAACTCTCTGGGTTTCAATTTCCTCAATTGTAAAAAAAAAAAAAGATGGGGGTGAGGGGGAGAAAGGAAAGGTCAGACTCCATGATCTCTGTGACAATCAGTGATGAATTTTGCAGATGTTGTTTTAGGAGGGAAAGAGGTATAATTACATAACATTTTTTTAAAATTCCTACATTAGTAAATAACTTGCCTCTCTCAGTCTCACTTTATTCAAGGTTGTTATGAAGACACAATAAGATAATATATGGGAAGTGCTCTTCAAATCTTAAAGTGCTATATAGATGCCAGCTATACTGATTACATTTTCCACTATTAATTGACCCTGAATTTATAGTCTGAAATTAAAATCCCTTCCCAGTAGTTTGTTTAAACTTTATAAACGTGATGTCAAAGTGTTTCCAGGCAGATAATCTTGTAGCAGTTATGGGGTAGGATGTAGGTATGGTCTATTCATTTTGACTTTTTAAACCAATTAGAGGAAAAGATAGTTGCCTTTCTAGTAATGAGTGTCTTCCTCCTCACATAATAGAAGAGGAAGCAATGGCTTCATGTTATAATGTATCTCAGATTAATAGGTGGCAGAGCCAAGATGGTGGCGTAGAAGCAGCAAGGATTCGTAGCTCCCACACAACCACCCTAAACACCCATAAAATATGACCCCAGACAAAGTCTAGGACTCTCAGACTCACAGAAATACAGAAAACACATCTCTCACTGAAGGCAGCTTGGCAGCAGGGGCTCAGCACAGCAGGCCGGGGGCAGAGGCTTGCCCAGCCTGAAGCCCAGATCACAGCCAGGCATGGGGCAGTAGGAAGGAGCTGAGATGAGCTGAGCCAAGCTGTGCAGCAGCCAGTATGCAGAAGAGAAGATCTACAGCCTCCAATACCTCCACATATTGGAGAGGGGCAGCTCAGCAGGAGGGGCTCATCCAGCAACCTGGCAGGCCAGGAGACAAGACCAGCCCAGCCCGAAAACCACAATGAGGCCAGGCCAGGCTCCAGGGCGGCCAGGAGGAACCAAGTCTCCCAAGCTCCAGCATGAGTCTACTTCAGAGAAGATCGAAAGCACCTGAGGGAATCTTAAAATCCAGCAAACCAGTATCAAAGACGATTAGTGAAAGTGAAATTTGGAGGCTTAATTTGGGGGAGGAAAAGCAATTCAGCCAATCTGACCCCAGGGAAAGAAAGCAGTGGGGGAAGGGCAGGATCTGCTGTAACCGGCAGTGGCCCCCACGGGG
>CM053601.1:90024818-90042874 GCA_028646575.1 Pseudocheirus occidentalis
CTTGAAAGTCCTCCACCTCACTGAATGACCATATTTTCCCCTGGAACATTATGATCAATAATTCTGGGTAGGTGATTCTTGGTTTTAATTCTAGCTCCCTTGATCTCTGGAATATCATATTCCAGGCCCTGCGATCCCTTAATGTAGAAGCTGCTACATCCTGGGTTATCCCGATTGTGTTTCCACATTATTCAAATTGTTTCTTCTTGGCAGCTTGGCCGGATTGCTTTTCTCCCCCAGATTTAGCTGAGTTCCACTGAGCTTTCACTTTGTCCTTGTTTATTATGGCTTGATAATTCTGGAAACTATCACAGCTGCCACTGATCCACTCTCTTGAAGCCTCCAGGTGTGGCTCATCCTGGCCACCCCAGGGGCCAAGCCATAGTTTCAGGCCAGGCTGGTTTCAGGTCCCAGAATCCTGTGATGAGCCTTTCCTGCCAAGCTGCCTTCAGTGGGAGATATGTTTTTCTGTATTTTGTGAGTTTTTGGGCCCTAAAATTTGTTTAAAGTCATATTTTATGGGCATTTGAAGTGGCTATGTGGAAGTTGCAAAACCTTGCTGCTCCTATGTGACCATCTTGGCTCTGCCCCCAAGGACCACTTCTTTCCTGGGACTTTCACTAAAATCCCCAGTTAGAGTTTTCCTCGCTTTAGATATTTCTACCTCTTGTTTTTTTAAATGAGTATCATAAAATTTATTTAAGCAAGAATTCATCTTTTGACAATATATGCAACACATTGATTTAAATATATAGCAATCTTATATTTTTCACATTTCCACAGACTTAATAAATGTAGTTCAGTGATTTTTCCAGTTTTCCTTCTTCAATAAATTTTTCTCTTTTGTCCCTACCAGTTTTAAAAACATAATACCAGAAGACAAGGGGACCAATTCCAAATAGAGCACCTAAGAATGACATCTTGGGAGTTGTAGGGATTAGTGTGAGTACAAAAGCACCTGTGGTGCTGAGAATCACAGCCCAGTTGCTAAGCTCACAAGGAGGTTTCTCGGGAAATTACTAGCCTGCTGAGTGGCAGCTGAAACAGCTGGCTTGGCCTCCTACGTTGGTCAGTTGCCCTACATGGGCCGTGAGAATCATGCTACCTCTAGGGCTCTAGGGTATTTAAGGAGGACACTACAATGCAATAAAGGACAGTTGCTGTACACTTCTCTCTCAACTCTGGTCTCTTCAGTCCCTCCTGAGAATACAGCCTAAGGCTGGCCCTTAGGCTACTGAGAAAACCTGAGAAAAAGCAGCTGCTACAGGGAGTGAGTCTAAAATTGGGGTAGACACTTGCTGTTATTGCACAGATCCACTCAAGCAAAGCAGGATCTTCATATGATCCCCCTTGCAGTGAGGGTTGTTGTACTGCAGAAGGTAATGGAATTTGAGGCAGGAGCAGATGGACAGTCCCTCAATCTGTGCCCGCCAGACCTTAGATCAGTGGTTCTCAACCTTCCTAATGCTGCAACCTTTTAATAGTTCTTCATGTTGTGATGACCCCCAACCATAAAAATATTTTCATTGCTACTTCATAATTGTAATTTTGCTACTGTTATGATTCCTAATGTAAATATCTGATATGCAGGATGTATTTTCATTGTTACAAATTGAACACAACCTACAGGTTGAGGACCACTGTTAGGTCATTATATTACTGAAAATAGCTAAATCATTCACAGTTCTTAATCAAACAACATTGCTGTTACTGTGTACATTTTCCTTTTTTGTCATATTAGCCAATCTGATAGGTGTGAGATGGTATCCCAGAGTTGCTTTAATCTGCATTTCTCTAACCAATAGTGATTTAGAACATTTTTATATACTATTGGTAGCTTTGTTTTTTTTTGTCATATCCTTTGAGCGTTTATCAATTGAGAATGACTTGTATTTTTATAAATTTGACACAGTTCTCTATATTTCGAGAAATGAGGACTTTATCAGAGGTGCTTGTTGCAAATTTCCTCCCAGTTTTCTGCTTTTCTTATAATTTCGGTTGCATTGGTTTTGTTTGTGCAAAAACTTTTTTTAATTTTATATAATAAAAATAATCTATTTTACATTTTGTAATGGTCTCTATTTCTTTGGTCCTAAATTCTTCCCTTTTCCATAAATCTGACAGATAAACTATTCCATGCTCTCTTAATTTGCTTATGGTATCACCTTTTATGTGTAAATCATGTTCCCATTTTGACCTTATCTTGGTATACAGTGTGTGATGTTAGTCTATACCTAATTTCTGCCATAATGTTTTCCAATTTTCCTAACAGTTTGTGTCAAATAATGAGTTTTTGATCAAAAACTTAGACCTTTGACTTTATCATATATTAGATTACCATGGGCATTTACATAATTTACATAATTTGTGCCTAATCTATTCCAATGATGCACTCTATTTAGAATTTGTACATAATTGCTATAATGTGGGATAGTATATGAGAAGAACATAAAAGGAGGTAGAAAGGGGCTTCCAAGATGTCCAAGTACTTGCCATCTGGCCTGACCACCTTGCCCCCAACCCTTGATACTGCTGAGTACAACTCATATGATTGTAATGAATTATTATTGTGGTGTAAGAAATGATGAGCTAGGGACAGCTAGGTGGCATAGTGAATAGAGTACTGTCCCTGGAGTCAGAAGAACCTGAGTTCAAATTTGGCCTCAGACATTTAGCACTTAATAGCTGTGACTTTGAGCAAGTCACTTAACCCCAATTGCCCTGCCTTCCCCCCTCCAAAAAGACAAAAAAAATGAGAAATAGGATGATTTCAGAAAAACCTGGAAAGACTAACACAAACAGATGCATAGTAAAATGAACAGAACAAGGAAAATGTTGTACACAGTAACAGCAATGTTGTTTGATTAAGAATTGTAAATGATTTAGCTATTTTCAGTAATACAATGATCTAGCAGTGGTTCTCAACCTGTGGGTTATGTTAAGTTTGTAACAATGAAAATACATCCTGCATATCAGATATTTACATTAGGATTCATAACAGTAGCAAAGTTACAGTTATGAAGTAGCAATGAAAATAATTTTATGGTTGGGGGTCACCACAGCATGAGGAACTGTATTAAAAGGTTGCAGCATTAGGAAGATTGAGAACCACTGATCTAAGACAATTGGATTAATGATGAAGCATACTATCTGCCTTCAGAGAAAGAACTGATATTGTATGAATACAAATTGAAGATGCTCTTTTCACTTTATTTCTTTCTTTTATTCAAGTCTTCTTGTCAAAATAACTAATATGAAAATGCTTTACATAATAGCACATTATGATCTATAGCTGATTGCTTACCATCTGGAGTGTGTGTGTATGTGTGTGGGGGATGCTGTTGTTTTTTGTCCTTTGTTCTCAAAGAAGACCATGACATCAGGAAGGTGATGCCATGACTTGCAAATGAATTGGATTTAAGTGAGAGAGGGCTGTGCAAAGTCACCAACTCACTTTTTCCTCCAGAGCTATCTGGGTCCAGTTGCAAGATATAGATGAAGATAATTAGAGATGGCCTCTACAGGGAGGAAAGAAGGGATAGAATTTGGGACTCATAACTTTAAATAAAAGTATTGAAAAAAATTAATTACAAATTCTGAACTCTGAGGTCAAAGACTATATCTTAATTATTGTTCCATTTCCTCTAGTTCCTAGTACAAGTGGTCTTATGAGAAATAGATATTTAATAAATGACTGTTACTGAATATATTAAAATTTGTGTATATGTTAAAATTAACTTAAATGTTACCAAGCTGTATCTCCTAGAGTTGTAAAGAATTTAAAGAGCTGCACGTTCTTTATTGAATAGGACATGTTGCTCTTTCACTTCAGTTATCTATAAGGTGCTCCATTCTTCTTCAGAAGCTAAGGCTGTGTTGGGGTGACCCCTCACTTCAGCCAGCAGCTGGCATTATTATAAACAAGTCTCTACTCATCCATCTCCTGAAATGGTCATCTCTGAGCTCTGCCCTTATCCTTCATGATGGTGACGATACAGTAAAGGAGGGTAAAATCAATGCTCTGGTTAAAGCAGCAGGTGTGGATGTTGAACCTATTCGCAAAGGCCCTGTGCAATGTAAACACTGCAAGTCTCATCTGCAATGTGAGACTTGGTGGACCCACCCCAGCAACTGGTGGTGCTACCCCTGCCGGAGGGGCTGCTCCTGCTAGTACAGCTGCCCCAGCTGAGAAGAAGGAAGGAAAAAAAATAGAAGAATCCAAGGAGTTCAATGATGACATGGGTTTTGGTCTGTTTGACTATTTTTTTAAAAACATTAACTAAAAAGCTTAACTCAACTGAAAAAAAGAATAAGACATCACACCTTTGTATCAGCAGCTTCTACCTGGTACATTGTAAGGAGTGAACAAGTATTTGTTGATTGATACATTTGCATCATTCACATTCTGCTTAACAATGACATGGTGTTGTTTGCATTAAGCAGTGGAATATTGTAGAACCTCCTAGACAAGCTCTGTGACTACTTGAGAGTCTGTGCTAATAATCTTCACTTTAATAAAAACACACAGAAAATATCTATTATTCAGATCTAGTCTTTACTTTTAATTTTTTCAAATATTTTATTTTTTCCAATTACATGTAAAAATTTTTAGTAGTCATTTTAAAAATTTTAAGTTCCAAAATTTTAAGTTTCCAAATTATCTCCCTTTCTCCTTCCATCCCCCCTCCCCCTCATTGAGAAGGCAAGATATTTGATTTAAGTTATAAATGTATAGTCATGCAAAACATATTTCCACATGAGTTATTATGTGGTTTTTTTTGGTTTTTTTTGCTTTTTGGAGGGCAGTTGGGGTTAAGTGACTTGCCCAAGGTCACATGGCTAGTTTTTTTTTTGTGTGTGTGTTAAGTGTCTGAGGCCGGATTTGAACTCAGGTACTCCTGACTCCAGGGCTGGTGCTCTATTCACTGCGCCACCTAGCTGCCTCCATTAGTTATTATGTGAAAGAAAACATAGACAAAACACCCCAGTAAGAAAAATAAAGAAAGTAAAAAATGTATGCTTTAATCTGCATTCAAATTACTTTTTCTGGAGGGTAATAGTATTTTTCATCAGGAGCCCTTTGGAATTGTCTTGGATCATTATATTTCTGAGAAAAGCTAAGCATTCACAGTTCATCATTGTACAATATTGCTGTTACTGTGAACAATGTTCTCCTGGTTCTGCTCATTTCGCATCATTTCATGTAAGTTTTTCCAGTTTTTCTGAAAGCATTCTGTTCATTATTTCTTATAGCACAATAATATTCTGTCACAATCACATACCACAACTTGTTCAGCTATTGCCCAATTGATAGACATCCCTTCAATTTCCACTTCTTTGCAACCACAAGAGCTTCTATAAATATTCTTTTTTATTAATTGATTTATATTTAGTTTTGAACAATCACTACCACAAGATTTTGAATTCCAAATTTTCTCCCCATTTCTCCCCTCCACCTATCCCAAGGTGCTTCTCCCAATCTGCCCTCCATTCTATCATCCCACCCCCTTCTTTTATCCTCTTCCCTTTTATTTTCCTGTAGGGCAAGATAGATTTCTAAACCAGTTTAAATTGGTATACACACACACACACTCACACACACACACACGCACAATATATATAAATTCAAATTGGATATATATACACCAATTTAAATTGGTTTAGAATATATACACACACATATGTATATATATGTATGTGTATGAGTGTATGTGTATATGTATGTGTACGTGTGTATGTATGTGTATGTGTATATGTATGTGTATGTGTATGTATATGTATATGTATATGTATATGTATATGTGTATGTACCTGTTGTAATGGTAATGGGAATTTGAAGATCTTCTCTGCCCCATAATAGACCTAGGGGGGAGTTTGAAGACCTCTCCAGCTTTGAAAGTAAACCCTGTCCCCAATAGGCTGAATGTAATCATATGGAGCCTGTGAAAGAGGGAATTTGCTGAAGGGTGAAGCAGAGCCCACAGGAAGCTTCCCTGCTGTGAAGATAAACTCTGCCGCCTAATAGGCTAAATATAGTCACATGGAGACCGTGGTGGGAGGAGTTTGCTGAAGGGAAGTATAGCCCACAGAAAGCTGGGGATCAGAACCAGAGATATGGTAAGGAAGAGAGGAGCTCAGGCAAGGAGAGAGAGAGGTTTATAAGTAAATACTGATCTTGTATTGGTTTGTGAGAAGGCTGAAGGATGCTGTGGCTCTCAGTGTTATTATGGCTTCTGAACATCTCTGGTTTGTCCTCTACCTGGAGAATCTGTTATATTTTGCAATCAAATGTCGTGTGATATTTATAGTCATAGTCTAAAGATTGTAGGTGCAATAAATATTGCATTGGCACTACATCTATATACTTATTTGCCAGTTGTATGTAAAACCAAATTTTAACATTCAGTTTTAAAACTTTGAGTTCTACATTCTCTCCCTTTCTCCCTTGCCACCCACCTTCATTGACAAGGCAAGTAATTTGATATAGATTATACGTGTGTAGTCATGCAAACACCTCCACACCAGTTATGTTGTGAAAGACTAAGTATATTTCCCTCCAACCTGTCCCACCCTCCATTTATTCTATTTTCTCCTTTGACCTGCCCTTCCTCAAGAATGTTTGCTTCTGATTACCCATCCCCAAATCTGCTATCCCTTCTATCAACCCCCCTACTTATTTCTTCCCCCTCTATTTTCCTAGAGGGTAAGCTAGATTTCCATACCCCATTGAGTGTGTATGTTATTCCCTCCTTAAGCCAAATCCAATGAGAGTTAGGTTCACCCATTTCCTCTCACCTCTCCCCTTTTTCCTTCCATTATAAAAACTCTTTCTTGCCTCTTTTATGTGAGATTATTTACTACATTCTACCTCTCCCTTTCTCCTTCTCCCAGTATATTCCTTTCAATACTTCATTTTATTTTTTAGATATCATCTCTTCATATTCAACTCATTCTGTGTCCTCTGTGTGTGAGTATATGTGTGTGTGTGTGTGTGTGTTTATGTATGTATATTCACTCCTACTACTCTAATGTTGAGAAAGATCTCATGAGTTTCAAATATCATCTTTCCATGTAGGACTATAAACAGTTAAACTTTAATAAGTCACTCTTTCCTGTTTACCTTTTCATACCTCACTTGGTTCTTGTATTTGAAAATCAAATTTTCTATTCAGTTCTGGTCTTTTCATTAAGAATGCTAAGAAGTCCTCTATTTCACTGAATGTCCATTTTTTCCTCTAAAGAATTATACTCAGTTTTGCTGGGTTGGTGATTCTTGGTTTTAATCCTACCTCCTTTGACCTCCAGATTATCATACTCCAAGCTCTCTGACTCCTTAATGTACAAGCTGCTAAATCTTGTGTTATCCTGATTGTGTTTCCAAAATACTTGAATCATTTATTTCTGGCTGTTTGCAATATTTTCTTTGTGACCTAGGAACTCTGGAATTTGGCTACAATATTCCCAGGAGTTTTCCCTTTGGGATCTCTTTCAGGAGACGATTGGTGGGTCCTTTCCATTTCTATTTTACCCTCTGGTTCTAGAATAACAGGGCAGTTTTCCTTGATAATTTTTTGAAATATGATGTCTAGGCTCTTTTTTTGATCATGGCTTTCAGGTATCCCAATAATTTTTAAATAATATTTCCTGGATCTATTTTTCAGGTCAGTGGTTTTTCCAATGGGATATTTCACATTGTCTTCTATTTTTATATTCTTTTGGTCTTGTTTTATAACTTCTTGGCTTCTCATAAAATCATTAGCTTCCATTTGCTCCATTCTAATTTTTAAGGACTTATTTTCTTCAGTGAGTTTTTGGATCTCCTTTTCCATTTGGTCAATTTTGCTTTCCAACTCATCCTTCTCTTCATTGGCTTTTCAGACCTCTTTTGCCATTTGGGTTAGTCTATTTTTGAAGATATTATTTTCTTCAGCATTTTTTGGGTCTACTTTAGCAAGCTGTGGACTTGTTTTTCATGATATTTTGGCATCACTCTTATTTCTCTTCCTAATTTTTCCTCTATTTCTCTTACTTGATTTTCAAAATAATTTCTGAGCTTTTCCATGGCCTGAGACCAATTCATATTTTTCTTGCAGTTTTTTTGTTTGTAAGAGCTTTGACTTTGTTGTCTTCTTCTGGTTGTATATTTTGATCCTCCTTTTCAGCAAAATAAAATTTTATAGTCTGAATTTTTCCCACTGTTTGCTCATTTTCCCAGCCAATTACTTGACTTTTGAGCTCTTTATTAAGTGGAGGGTGTACTGTCCCAAGCTTCAGGAATTTTATGTAGTTGCTTTCAGGGATATTTCTAGGGACCTGTACATTTTAAATTCTTCCAAGGTAGTATGAGCAAAGGAAAGGTGTTTACTCTTCTTCTTGTCTGTGCTCTGGTCTGTGAGCAACCACAAGCACTCTTTTCTGCCTTGGAACTGTGAGGAGGATTCCTTCTCTACTGCTGCATCAAGCTCCACCACTCCTTCTTGTCCTGGGCCCTGCACTCAGGACTGCTACCCAGATCCAAGCAAATGCAAAGCAAGAGAATCCTGTCTCAGAGCAAAGAGATCCCTGCAATACCCCTCTGATCAGTCACTTAATTACCCCACTGTCTGTGGGCTGACAATTCAGGAAGCAGCAGCTGCTGCCACGGCTGTAGCTACAGCCACTCTGCTGCTGGGGCTGGACCACACTCCCCTCTCTTGTAGGTCCCACAGACCTTTCCTATTGACCTTAAAAGTTGTCTTTGGCATTTGTGGGTTAAGAAATCTGGAAACCGCTGCAGCTGCCAGTGATTCAGCCCTCTGAGACCTGATTCAGGCCTACCTGTGGTCGACTCTGAACTGCCTTCCTCTCCCAGCCCAGTGCAGCAAACCTTTCCTGTCAACCTTTCAGGTTATCTTGGGCTAGAAATTTTGTTTCAGTCTGTCATTTTGTGGCTTCTGCTGCTCTAAAATTTGTTTAGAGTCATTTTTACAGGTATTTTGGGAGGTTTGAGGGAGGGCTTAAGTAAGTCCCTGCTTTTACTCTGCTATCTTGGCTTCTCCCCCTGCTATAAATATTACTTATAAAATAAATATTCTTTAGAAAAACCGCTTTGGCTGATGAGTGGAACATAGATTAGAGTTGGTCGAAATTTGAGTCAGAAAAACTAATGAGAATTTGAACTAGGGTGGTGACTGGGTGAGTAGTAATAACTAATAGAATAAGAACAACAGTAATAACAATAATAATGATAAGTAGTATGCAAATAGTACTTTAAAGTTTGCAAAGTGCTTTTCAAATATTATCTCATTGTATCTTCACAATAATCCTTGGAGCTAGATGCTATTATTATCTCCATTTTGGGATGAGGAAACTGAACCAGAGAGAGGGCAAGTGACTTGCTCAGGGTCATACGGCTAGTTAGTTTCTTAGGCTAGATTTGAACTCAGGCCTTCCTGATTCCAGGTCCAGTTATCTATCTATTATTACACTTAACTGAAGAAGACAGTGCTCAAAGTCTTTACTGATTTATAAATTTTAAGATAAGATGAGCCAAGATAATTTGAAAGTACTGAAATTTGAGTAATTCAATGATTTTTTTTGAATAATTCAATGATCTTATAAGTGTGAGACTTTGAGTGTTGAGGGGTTGTAAGTAACTACCTTTCAAAATAATTTCATGCCTAAGTTTTCAGATGAAAATATTCTTGCCAGTGCAAATCACAACTTCTCACTCATTCTGTGAAATTTTTGTTCACCCCTTCCAAGAAACCCTTTTTTGGGCGTTCATCCAACATAATGGAGGCCATCTTCAGTACCATGAGTTCTTAACCTGGGATCTGTGAACTTTAAAAAAAAAGAGTTTGATTACTATATTTAAATATAACTGGTTTCCTTTCTAATCCTATGGGTTTTATTTTATGCATTTAAAAACATTATTCCGAGGAGACATCTGCAGGCTTTACTAGACTGCCAGAGGTGTTCATGACATGAAAAAGGTGAAGAAATCCCAACCTAATATGAATATCATTATAAAGAAAGATACTGTATGACAACACTATATTGACATCTCTATAAGATAAGCCATAGTGGATGAAAATGTGTGTGTGTATGTGTGTGTGTGCATGTATGTATGGGTATGGGTATATGATACACACTTCCTTTTTTTTTTTTGCTTTTTGGAGGGGGTAGGGCAGGGCAATTTGTATTAAGTGCCTTGCCCAAGGTCACATGGCTAACAAATGTTAAGTGTCTGAGACTGGATTTGAACTCAGGTCCTCCTGACTCCAGGGCTAGTGCTCTATTCACTGCACCACCCAGCCACCCCAATACATACTTTCTTATCAGAATTAAAAGCACTTTCCATTTGATTAACTCACTAGAGAGGCTTGAGATCAGTTGTATCTCATCTCCTCACCTTAGGAATTATGATTTCTAGCAAATGCCCTTATAACAAACTTACACTAAAACAAAAAACTTGGATATACTGGGGATTTCATTATGCAAATATTGTCCTTGTCACCTCCTGGCATAATATTCTGCCCTCGGTTGAAGGTGCTTTAGAGGCTTCAACCTGAGTGATGTTGTATTTAGCTGGGTAGTGCATTAGATAGAGTGTCCATGTCTGGAGTCAGGAAGACCTGAGAGTTCAAATCCAGCCTCAGACACTTCTTAGCTGTGTGACCCAGGGCAAGTCACTTAACCTCTGTTTGGATCAGTTTCCTCAACTGTAAAATGGAGATAATTATAATAGCACCTACCTTTCAGAGTTGTTGTGAGGATCAAATGAAATAATAATTATACTAGCACATAGGAGGTGCTACGTAAATCTTAGGTTGTAATTATTATTCCAGGAGGAGACAAGGAAATGTGACTAAGTATGACATTTAAAAATTTTTAAACTTATTTTTCCTTTTTGACATTCACTTTTATAATATTTTGAGTTCCAAAATTTTTCCCTTCCTTTCTTCCCTCCTCCCCAAGATAGTATGCAATTTGATATAGGCTATATTTTTACAATCATATTAAACATATTTCCACATTAGTCATGTGAATGAAGAATCAGAACCAAGTGGGAAAACCATGAGAAAGAGAAAAAAAAGAGAGAATAAATGTACAGTATGCTTCAATCTGCATTCAGACTCCATAACTCTTTCTGTGGATGTGGATAGCATTTTCCATTATGAATCCTTTGGAATAATCTGAGATGATTATTGGACTGCTGGGAAGAGCTATTTCTATCAAAGTTGATCCTTATACAATGTGCTGTTACTGTGTACAATATTTTCCTGGTTCTGCTCACTTTACTTAGCATCAATTTATGTAAGTTTTTCCATGTTTTTCTGAAATCTGACTGCTCATCATTTCTTTTTTTTTTGAAATTTATTACTTTATTTATTTTGTTTTCAACATTCATTTCCATAAGTTTTACATTTTCTCCCCCTTCTTCCTGTTATGAAGATCTTCCCTGCCCCTAGGCCCTTTGATAGGCTTCTGAGAACCTTCTCTGATTTGGAAATATACTATGCTCCCTAATAGACTGAATGTAGTCACATGGAGCCTGTGGTAGAAAGCTTGTTTTTCAGGAATGCCCACACCTTATTACTTTGTGATTGGGCAGTGAGTCAAGAGGGTTGTGACACTCTCTGATTCAGAAGGCTATATATATCTTGATGTGAATTTTTGCTTTGGTGCTCACTTTGGAAAGATTTGTGTGATTTGGCTAGATGAGTCTCTGGGCAGCTGTTGAGCTGCCCGGCTTTAAAAACCCAAATGTTGGTGCTTCCTTCTCTAGTAACTAACTAGGTATAGATGTAATGGTCAGATGGCTGGAAGCCCATCTGCTTCTATGTTTCCTTGTCTGCTTGTAACTTCTGTTTGTATTCTCTGAATTTCAGGGTGTTGACTTTTCCCCCTGAACTAAATAAACGATATATGTTTGATTGATTAAAGTAAGATTGTTAACCCATTTTGAGTTGCTTTCCTTCAGAAAAGCAAATCTAAGAATCTGTGCTAGCAGCTACCCTGGGTATGCTAGGGTGCTTGCTGCTACCCTCCGTACTCCCTCCCCAAGACAGCATGCAATATAATGTGGCTATACAGAAACATTCCTATTAAACACATTTTCATATTAGTCATGTTTAATAGAATAATTATAATGAATCGGAGAGACCATGAGAAAGACAAAACAAAACAAAAAAATATATAGTCTGACTCCATAGTTCTTTCTCTGGAAAGCATTTACCATCATGAGTCATCTGAAATTGTTTTAGGTCCCTGCATTGTTGGTCTAAGTCTATCAAAATCAGTCATCACACACTGTGGCTGTTACTGTGTATAATATTCTCCTGGTTCTGCTCACTGCACTCAGTATCAGTTCATATAAGTTTTTCTAGGATTTTCTGAAGTCTGCCTGTTCATAATTTCTTATAGCACAATAGTATTTCCTTACATTCATATGCCACTATTTGTTCAGGCATTCCCTGATTGATGGGCATCCCCTCAATTTCCAGTTCTTGGCCTCCACAAAAAGAGCTGCTATAAATATTTTTGTATATGTGGGCCCTTTTCGCTCTTTTATGATTTCTTTGGGATGCAGACCTAGTAGCACTATTACTGGATCAAAAGTTATGCATAGTTTTATAGCCCTTTGGGCATAGTTCTAAATTGCTCTCTAGAAAGGTCGAATTAGTTCACAACTCCATCAACATCAGTGTTGTAATTTTTCAGTTTATCATTTTCTTCTCTATTTATCTATCTCCATCTTCACCATTTATCATCTTTGTCATATTAGCCAATCTGATAAATATAAGGTGCTACCTCAGAATTGTTTTAATTTGCATTTCTCTAATCAAGAGCATTTTTATATGATTTCAGATAGTTTTAATTCATCTGAAAACTTAGGCATAACGTTATTTTGAAAGGTAGTTACTTACAATCCCTAGACACTCAAATAGAACTTCACGAGGGAAGTCAAGAAGGAAAACTGTCTCTGTGTCCCTCTGTCTCTGTCTGTCTGTCTCTCCCTCTCTCTCCTTCTCTCTTTTCTGTCTCTCTCTTTATTTCTCTGTTTCTCTCTCCCTCCATGTTTATTTTCTGACTACTTTTTATTCTAAGCACCTGGATCTCATAGAGATAGGCATTGCAAATGTGAGAATTTTGATATTTCTATTCATGTTACATAACCATAGCTTCTTTGTTAGTTCTGCTTTTCTTAAATGGCTATTTGATGAAGTTGTGTGTGTGAGTGTGTGTGTGTGTGTGTGTGTAGAGACAACATTCATATGGGAGTTTCAGTCACATGAGTAAGTCATCAATCATCTAAGGCAGTGGTTCTCAACCTGTGGGTTGCAACCCCTTTGGGGGTCTAACAACCCTTTCACAGAGGTCCTCTAAGACCACCAGAAAACACATATTTCCAGTGGTCTTAGGAACTGAGACACTGCTCCTCTATCTGTCTCCAGGCAGGTCCACCCACGTGCAGATATGCCCACACACAAGTATTAAAGGGTCACAACATTAGGAAGGTTGAGAACCACTGATCCAAGGGATAAAACCATCCATACATGCCAACAAAATACAACATCCCAGGGATGACAAATAGCAACTCCAAATTGCAATTCTGTCTGTAAATTACAATCACGTTGGAGAAGTCACCATGATTTAGAAAGGGAAAATTAAACAATTTGAAGTCAGTTTGTGCATATATGTGTTTTAATGAAACATAAAATGTTCCTGAGCAAAGGTAAGAGATTCTATGTTAGATCCAAATTTCTCCCCATTGCCAACCTCACCGCTTGGATAGGTAGGAAGAGTTCTGAAGAATGAACATGAAGAACCCTTCCAGACTTTGTTTACTGTTACTACAGATGGCAGATACCATCACATGGGATTCTTACATCCCTTGAACTGGCATTTGCAGGTCTCTAAGGTAGCAAATCTTCCAAGCTACCTGAACTTGCATAGATTAGAGATCAATTTTAGAAGAGGTATGTTAGTTAGGACTTGTCCCCCCCCCCCCACAACTTTTTGTTTTCCACTGTCTGCTTCAACAATCTGGGGGAAGTAATTTCATATGTAGTGCTTAATTGTTATAAGGATGCCTTATTCTGATGCTTTCCTATGGGAATCCACTTTGGAATGTTGGGACAAGCTTTTTGTCCTCAGAAAGTCTGTCTAATTATATTTTATGTTGGTCTGACAGTTTCACCAAAAAAAAAACCCAAACCAACCTCTTGTTCAGAAGTTTTGAGTATTTGGTTTTCTTTCTTGTTTTGACCTTTTGAAGCTGGGAGCTTACCCATTGTTTATCTATTCTTAGAGGAAGTATGTAAAGTTAGTCTGATGCATACAGAATCATTTGAGGGGCACCAGGTAGTGTAATCCCTTGACATCCCCCATCAAAATCCCTCAAGGAATCTCCTCTATTGTAAATCTCCACTGCTAAGGGTTTGGGTTAATACCCTGTTGCCAAAAGGCCATTGTTAAAATACATATTTGTACATTTGGAATAATTTTAATAAATTATATATTTAATATATAATGTGATGGAAGACCTATTAACATATAAGCAAAGATTTCTCTTCTAGATTGGCCAGACATTCTGGTCCTCAGAATATAAGACACAAGACAGGAAAGTTTTAATGGTGAATGGGGACTCTGGAAAAACCTTAGTGAAGAGGGTACTGGAGCATGTGTTTATATGATATGTGTGTGTGGGGAGCATGAAGGTTTAGAAGGAAAGGGGAGGCAGAAGAAGAAATACAGAAGACAAAGTAGAGTTGAATAACAACTTTGCTATGGACAAATTTTGGAGCTATGAAGATAAAGATGTTCTTTGGGAGAGTAGCTAACATATGCTGAAAGAAAGACTTTTTAAAGAGACCAATAAAATCATCAAATCTTAGAGGCATTTCAGTTGTTGTACAAGCCTTATCAAAAACTGAAATCTCGGATCTGCTCTAACACTTCTAATGCCTGCTATGGAGCAGCACATTCCATTTTTCATCAGCTTTAATTTTTAGGAAATTTATCATTACAGTGAGTCAAAATCTGCCTCTCTGTAACTTTCACTCTCTGTGTTTTGTGGGTTTTTTTGTTTGTTTTGCTTTTTTCTTAATTTTTTTTTTAGACTGGATCTTCCTGGGGCAACTAGTGGTACAGTGGATAGAGTGCTGGGCTTCCAGTCAAGAAGACTCATCTTTCTGAGTTAAAATCTGTCCTCACACATTTGCTAATTGTGTGACCCTGCCTAAGTTACTTAACCCTATTTGCCTCAGTTTCCTCACTTATAAAATGAGTTGGAGAAGGAAATGCTGAACCCTAAAGGGGGTTACAGAATTAGACACAACTGAAAAACAACTGAACAATAAGTTCTTTCTGTCTCACTCAGGCTGGAAGTACAATAGCCACTCACTGCCCAGTCCCAATACTGATTGTGATGTGGTTACCCATAAAGAGGGTTAAGGGTGCTTGAGACCCTAAAATACCAACACGCTGGGTCCTCCCAAAAGAATTCAACTCAAGTCTTTTCTTAGCCAAAGAAAAGTAAAGTTTATTAAAAGTTCACCATAAGGGGCAGACTCTTAAGGAGCCTAGGTATCTGTGATGCTTGCATTGGGCAAGCAGGTCATTCATGGTCACCACATGGAGGGAAGATGGGATCTTATATACAGAAATGTTGTGGGAGGAATATAGGGGTGGTCTAGAGGAGGAGTTTGGGGAGGGTCTTCAGGAGCAGTCAGATGAAGTTGGACTCCAGTATTAAGGGTGGGGAGTTGCTGGAGTCTATCTGGAGATGACAGATAATGGCTGGCCAGGCCAGTTCAGGAGGAACAGGAAGATCAAAGGTGGAAAACTGGGAAATTGATGGACAAAAGGACTAGCTAAAGACTTGAGAAGAGCAACAATTAAAGGCCTATGGCCTCAAGTAAATGCTTTATGTGGGAAGATTCAAGGAGGGATCAAGGGGATCCCAGAGCCTGTACCTCAAAGACTCAAGGAGAGCTTGAGGGGGCTCCCAAAGCCTGCACCTCATCGTTTGGAACAGAAATTGGGGTTATGTGGGGTACAATGACCCCCAAAATCCCCTACCCATGAAAAATCAAAAGTCAGAGGTATTTTGAGGAAGAAATGGGAGGTTTTATTCTCTTCCTCCACAGGAAGAGGGCAGTCCTCTCCATGGCAGGGACAAGGAGAGGAGGATGTTACAAAAGACAGAACAAAAATTTATACCCTAATGCAGTCAAGCCCCCTCCCCCTCCCTGGCTGTCCCTTCTCCCATGGGCTAGGGAGCAGGCTCTTAGTCTTGGCGAAAAATCTAACCCAATGGCGGAAAACAAAGAAGCCTGCCACTGTCTCCTATTGGCATGGAGGTAGGACAGGAAGCCAAGGTATCATCCATGTCCTTATTTGTTAAACATCAAAGCAAGGGAGGGGAAAAGGTCACAAGCAAGAGTGGAGATCTAAAACTCCTGAAAGGGGCCTAATGCTGATGACAACAAGGGAAGGGGAGAATGGTCCTAGGTTGTGTAAACCCAGGACTCAGGTCTATTCAGTCTTATAAAAGTCTATCTCTGGTTTCCAAATAGTTTCTCCCCCTTCTCAATCTGAGGAGTCTTCACAGAGGGTGCAGAGAGTGCATCCCACTCAGTGTGATTTGTCCATTTTTAGGCAATTGATGTTAGACTTAGTGTGATTGGCCAATCAGTTTTAGCCCCACTGCAGCTCAAGTCCAAAGCTCATGTGATTCACCAACCCAAACCTCCCCAGCAGTAGGGGATTTACAAAGGCCATGCCATGGGGGTTCCACTCCTTTCAGACTTCGTGAATTTGTTCCCAAGACCACAGGAATCACCATATCAGATGAAGGGATAGAGATGAGGGGTAGCAATCCAGAGAAACTAAATGCCACACTATCCTTGTTACATAACTTTTCTGTGTCAGGCCAAAGTAAACATCCTTCATTGTTAAGTGCTTCACTTCTTCTCAAAATTGAACCTGAATAAAGAGACTTCTGGCTTTAGAGTAGTGTCTGTAGGCTTGCACCACCACACTGGCTCCCCTTTTCTGGTCTTGCCCTGGGTAGGTGATTGGGAGAGGAGGGGCAGCAAGTTAAAAATGACTAATCCACCATGACAGTTGCTCAAATACAATGAAATGTTTCTACTACACAATCTCAGTTCCTTCCACTGATCCTTGTATGTTTTGGCAAACTGAAAGATAATGGTGCTAACTCACCCTGTTCATAATTACCAGAAATAAGAAAGACTTTCTAGTGGACAGAATCCCTAAGGCTCAAAGAATATAGTTCCATTATAGGACTGCTGGAATTTTTAGTACTATCGAGTGCAGAGTTGTACCAGACAACCTGTGCTTAGTTTTATACTGATGTCAGTATATGAAATTTACACAAACCATCACTGAATAGCTGGGAATTGGAAAAAATGGAGCCTCCTCCCCACCCGTGCCTATTCCAAGGTCAAGTAAAAGGGCAGAGGTGGGGTGCACAGACACTTTCCTGAGTAATGAATCTGGCAGTTGGGAGGAATGTGAGGGCCAGAAGATGCTCTTCTTTGAAGTGTAACCTAAAACCCATGCAAGAAAGAAAAAGCTGCAGCCTAAACCTTACAAGAAAAGTACTGTTTTTTTCATTAATGATCTCTTCTTATCTATTCTTAGTCAAGAGTTTTGAATGGGAGGATGGATAACATGATTTCTCATAGGTACTATGGAATCATGGTTGGTCATTGGTTAAATAAGAGTTCTTTTTTTAATTACGTTATTGATGACTTGTATTGGTGAATTTCAAGAAAAGTTAGTTTTATCAAATAATTATTCTTTCAAGACTTAGGAAAGGCATATACCACAGAAGACGGTTTACTTTTCTGTGATCATGGAGATCAATTCTATTTCCTAAGAATTATTTCTTTTTAAAAAATTTTTTTTAAAATTTGTTTTCTTGTTTACATTATTCATTTTCATTACATTTTTGAATTACAAATTTTCTCCCGTCTTGCCCCTGCCCCAACCCTAAAACAGCAATCTCACTGTAAAGCCCCTCCCCTGCTCTGCTCTCTTAT
>CM053601.1:90043374-90089174 GCA_028646575.1 Pseudocheirus occidentalis
AGTTCTGCAATACCTGCAACTAGGAATTAAGATATACAGGGGCTGGGATAGGGAGACCCTCCCTGCCCTACCAGAAAGTAAGAGAGCAGAGCAGGGGAGGGGCTTTACAGTGGGATTGCTATTTTAGGGTGGGGGCAGGGGAAAGACAGGGAAAAAATTTGTAATTCAAAAATGTCATGAAAATTAATGATGTAAACAAGAAAACTATTTTTAAAACTATTTTTTAAAATAATTTAAAAATAATGTATCTCAGATTTGTAATTTTCACAATTGTTTTCTTAAAGGGCCTATAACCATTATAACCCACCATATATTGAATCATTTTTCAGTCTTATCTGATTCTTTGTGACCCCATTTAAGGATTTCTTGGCAGAGATACTAGAGTGTTTGCCATTTCTTTCTGCAACTCATTTTCTAAGTGAGGGAACTGAGGCAAACAGAGTTAAGTTACTCACGTATGTTCACATAGCTAGTAAGTATCTGAGGCTAGATTTGAACTCAGGACGATGAATCTTCCTGACTCCAGTGATCCAGTGATCATTGTACCTACCACCTAGCGCCCATTACACAGAATAGAACATTTTAAAGAAAACAATGCATATTTTGAAATCAGATTTAAATTGATTGTAGTGATTTCTTGAGAAAATTCTAAGTATTTTATTTCATTGCATTTTCTTTGGAATCATCTGTGCTCAAGGTCCATTTTATTTTTGTTTTTGCTTTGAAGCTAAAAGTTTGTGAGCTATTAGGGAAACTTGGGCTACCTTGGTGTTCATTATTGTAGACATCACTCCTATGGGTCTAGAAAATAACAATAACAACAACATTAATAACCACAGCTAGCATTTATATAGTACTTTAACATCTGAAAAGCTGTAATATGTTATCTTGTGATCATTTGAACAATACAAATTCAACAATTCTATTTAATTAAGGCTATCAAGCACTGATCCATTATATTTGATATTGATAAGACAAAGTAATTTAAATTTTAAAATTTTTAATGGAAATGTTTGTCTCTTGTAGTATGTTTTTATGTGAAATTCATTTACAATTCAACTCCAAATGTAGCTCTTAACTATTTAAACACAACAACAACATTGTTTACTTCTCCTTGGTAATTTTACAGACACTTCCTAGTGAAGACTAGAAATCTTTTAAAAACAGTCATTTAACCTTTCAGTGCTCCCAGAAGGATCAAGACAGACCTATTCTTGCAAGGATGAAAGAGGCAGTCTATTTATTAGTGGTGATTTTAGGCCACACCAGCCCAAACATACCTCTAATGCAGGGCTGCCAGAGTTTCTCTTTTTCTGACTGAGTCGGAAAGATTCAACCATTAGAATTACTCCCTTGAAAGATAGTATTGTGGTATCTTCAGATACTAGTCCTACTTCTATTGAAAGGTAGCTTTGTGACGCTGAGCAAGTTAACCACACCTTTTTTTAGTCTCCATTTCAGCTTTAAAGTTCTGTGATTTATTGGGCTTAGCATTATTTAGCAACTAAAAAACTCAAACCATTAGAAGTTCTTCCCAAAGCCCCAGATCCCTACTGAACAAAAGAGATGGTAGACAAATTTTATATACATAACATTCCTACCCCCTTACTTTTCAAATCCCATTCTGTTACATAGATAAGGGCAAGCGTGTGTCTTCCCTACCTCTGAGCAGCTGGGGGGAAAAAAGCATTAAAAAACAAACAAGAGGGAAATTAGTTCACTGACCATCGTAACTGCCAGTTGCAATTGTAACATTCAGGACTAACAGACATATCTTTTGGGAAGTACAGCACATGCTCTTAAATATTCTGAAGGTGATCCAACCACTCTACAAATAAATATGGAAATTTCCCTAGCTGGGAAAACTGGAAAGTAGTCCTGCAGAAACTAGGTATAGAACAGTATCTCCCACTATTTACCATGGATACATGACCTAGATATAAAGGGAAATATCATAAGTAAATCAGAAGAACATGGAACATATTACCTATCAGATTTATGGATAGAAGAATTTATGAATAAATGAGAAATAGCATTGTAGGATGTAAAATGGATAATTTTGAATACATTAAATTTAAAAAGTTTTTATACAAATGCAACTAATGTAGCCAAGATTAGAAGGAAAGCAGACAATTTGGAGAAAATTTTTATAGACAGTTTCTCAGATAAAGGCCTCATATCTCAAATATATAAATAACTGAGTCAAATGTATAGGAATATGAATTATTCCTCAATTGGTAAATGGTCAAAGGATATAAACAAGAAGTTTTTAGAAGAAGAAATCAAAGCCATATATAATCATATAACATGTTCTAAATCATCATTGATTAGAGAAATGCAAAATAAAACAACTTTGAAGTACCATCTCACACCTATCAGCTTGGCTAAAAGGATATAAGGGGGACATGACAAATGTTGGAGGAGATATGGGAAAATTGGGACTGTTAGTGCAGTACACTGTTAGTGCAACTGCAAAATGATCCAACTATTTTGGAGAGCAATCTGGAATTATTTCCAAAGAGTTATAAAACTCTTCGAACCAGCAATACCAATATTAGGTCTATTTTCCAAGATGATCAGGGAAAAAGGAAAAGAGCCTATATGTTCTAAAATATATTGGCTCTCTTTGTAGTGGCAAAGAATTAGAAATTAAGTGGATGTCCATCAATTGAGGAACGGTTGAATAAGTTGTGATATTTAATTGTGATGGAATACTGCTGTACTATAAGAAATGAAGAGCAGGTTGACTTTAGAAAAACTTGGAAAGACTTGCGTGAAATAATGCAGAGTGAATTGAGTAGAATCAAGAGAACATCATATATAGTAAGAGCATATTGTTTGAAGAGTAACTGTGAATGTCTAAGCTATTCTAAGTAATATGAATATTCAAATCAGCTATGAAGGACTTATAAAGGAAAATGCTATCCACCTCCAGAGAAAAAACTGAAACATGAAATATATTGTATGGCTCCATATATATCTGTATCTGTATCATATGCTGGCCTTTTCTAATTTGGGATTGAGAAGTAGGAAGGGAAACAATTTGGAACTCAAAAGTGTAACAAAAAATAAAATAAAGTAAATGTGTGTGTGTGTATTTTACCTAAAGCAAGTATTAGAACTAACCCTTTTGCCATCAAACTTAAACTGGACTGACCTTCAAAGCTCTTAAAAAGGACTGATTCCTTAGGGCCCAGAGGTGAGAATCACAAGCTGATCTTTAGCCAGCAAATTAAACATCCTGGGGCCTGAATGCAACTTTAAAGATAAATTCAGTTGAGGGGGAAGAAGAAACTTTGGGACATTGGCCCATGTTGAAGATAAGAGATTCTGAATATTGAGAAATCTGTTCAGTAAGCTCTATTCTGGTAGCTTTCTAATTTAACCATTAGGTTAAGATACTAAGTTTAGTTATTTCTGGCTGCTAAAAGCTCATGTGTTATCAGCACCCCTGAAATTCTCATCCTTTGGGTTTAGAGTCCTCGTTGCCCTGCCCCAAGTGCCCTCATGTGCTCTGCATCAGGCAGCAGGACTTTAACAGTGGCACTGAGGGGCTTTCACTGAATTGTTAATAAGGATAAACAGGTTGAAACTCAGTCTGCTCCAAATAGCAATTTGAGATTGTTTTATAGGATTTTTTGGGAGAGCTGCATTTGAGCTGGTCTAGGTCAAGGAAGGAAATATCATTTACCTTTGTTGCTTGTTGTCTCTAGAAATTCTTCCTCCATTCCAGGTGTGCTTCTAACTCTTTGGACTTTGACATTATGCCTCAGCTGTCTTCTCGCCCTGAAACCTGGCTCTACCCTCACAACTCCCCTTTCCTCACTGGTGAGTTCCTCCAAGAATTTGAAGAAGGGCCTGGGCCAACCATTTTTCATTCCCCTTGCAGCTTTGTGTCTACACCTGCATACTTCATCACTTTTCCCCAGCCCCTTTTATGTGTATCCCCAATAGAATATACACTTCTTGGGGCTGAGACCATCTTATTTCTTCTATTTGTATGCAGTGCCTGGCACATAGTAAATGCTAAATAAATATTTGTTGACTTAACTTGTTGATTTCTTGCTAGGAGCATGACATCTAAGAAAGACATTTACATGGCCTCTTCTTATTCTCTCTTTTTCTTCCTTTCTGTTCTTCCTTTCTTCCCTCCCCCTTTCTTTGCTTCCTCTCTTCCCCCTCATTTCCTTTCTTTCTTCCTTCCTACCTAGAATGTGCAAATAAGAGGGAGAGGTGATTGCTTTTGTTAGGCACAATAACAGAAGTGAGAAGTGCCTATAGATACCCTGATAGCCTGTTTCCAAGGAAGGAGCCAGGAAAACCAGAAAAAGTAGAACTGAGAACTCTATCTAGGGTCATTTAGTATAGGGATAAATAACACTATACAACTCAATTGACCCTGAAGACATAACTCAATTTACTCCACAGTAATAATTGATCAGTATGATGACTCTGAGTCATAAAGAAAAGCTCCGATTATGCTCAGTATATTTGTTTGAGAAGGGAGCAAAGTCTGTCATATATTTTAGAAAAAGATCTATCCAAAACGATTAAGATTAAAAAAAAAAGAAGAAAGAAAGAAATTTAATACTTAAATGTCCAAACTTAAATATTTAGATTTGGCAATCTAACAATGCTTGGCTTTCTAGAATTATCTTTTTTTTTTACACCTTTTATTGTGCATAACTTTGTTTTATCATTTATCTGTGTGTGTAACATTAGGGATAAGATTAAAGAGGACAGGAACAATACCTTATCCCAACAAATGCTCATTACATAGTAAGGACTTACTAAGGAAATTTACAGGAGTTACAGGAGCTTCTTTACAAACCATTACTACATCTTAGTAAACAAGAATGATTTACACCTTGAGTGTTTGTTCCAATTAAGTTATGTTTTACTGTGCTTTGTAACCATTTTTATTAGAACATTTTATTTTTATTATGGGGGAAAATCATGAGAGATTACATTCATCAGTTATAAAGTCCAAATATTGTACTATGATATCCATAGCAATTCCCTGGTAGTTCCAAACAAAATACGTTTTATATCTGATCAGCATGATTGGTTCTAAATAAAACCCCAGCATGGATGCTTTCTTGTCATTCCTTCTGATTTTCTGAATGCTCGTGTTATACCTATAAAACTTGAGATAAGCATTAACTGTATTCAAATAGCTGTGGATCTCAGAAGGAGTTTGCTATTCACTGGGCAGGGTCATTATACCAACTCTTGTTTCCATTCCCTTATGTGGCTCACAGCATGAGTCCTGAAAGGCTGTTTTCCAGCTCTTTCTCTCCTTACCCGCCAAGGTCTTCTTTGTGTTCACTTTCTAGGGATGGTTTGCATGCCTTGTGAACTTGCCCAACTCACCTGATCCCATTTCCTCCAATGTGTCAACTCCGTCATAATAGGCTTTGAGCAGTTGACCTTTCCTTAACCCCAAAAACATGCACATAGTTACACATAACAATATATACAGTTTCTTTGCATCTATCAAAGGCAGAGATTCCTTGGGGAATAAAGGTTTGACAGCTCCAGTTACAAGATAATTGTGATCCTTAAAAAGAGACGGAGAGAGATAAGACAGATGGTGTACACTGGAGACAGGTAGGTTTAAAAAAAATAGCTTCAGAAATTCAGGCGAGGAGAATGACAGGAAGCTATGCAAATCATTCTTTTTTTTACATAAAATATCACAGAACACAACGAAATTATTGTAGTCTTTGGGCTCTCATCAAGTGATTTCTGATTGATGGGATGTAGAATACTAAAGACTGATAATTACCTGCTTTTTGGTTTTGGCTAGGAATCTCTAACCATTCATTCTAAACTACGTGGGAAAATTATTTTTTTTCCTTGAGATTATGATGGCAACACATGTTTTCTACATGGTTGAATTCAGGCTTAAATATTACAGCATCCACCATAAACACCAATTTAGTTGAACTTTTCAGGATTGTTCACATAATTTACATGTGTGAATGCTTCATAAGAAGTTTACTGGCTGACTGTTCCTTGGTAGAGATCATGTCTTACTTATGAAAGTGATAATACTGTGCTTTGAATCCGTTTTGTGTGTATGTACGTGTTTTTGCAAATCTGCTTTTTTAAACTGGGTTTAAACTGGATTTTAACAACACTTAGCTATTTTCACACATCATGAAAAGGAATCACTTTTCTGTCTCTCTTCTTTATTTTTACTTGATCCTCCAAACATATATTTCCCAGGATGGACACTGCATCAGAAGTTCTAAGAAATAGATTTGAGCTGGAAATTGTTGCAAGTCAACTCCAAACTGAAAAAGAAACTATTCCCCCCTTTCCCTCTCATTTTTTTCCCCTTTAAGTAAGGAAATGTGATTGTAGAAACAAAGTAGAAGTCAAGTGTTGGATTTAGTCGAGCATAGCCAAAGATGGAGGCAGAAAGAAGTCTGGTGGGATTATTGCTTCATATGATGATAATTACACTTAATGGGATGAATAAAAAACACATTTTGGGGGCAGGGAGGAGGAGAGATAAAGGGCTGGTGAGAATGAAAGGCAAAAAGAAAATTTAATGGGAATCTAATATATGAAGGGAGTGTGTATGCATTTGATAGCTGTGTTGGGGGTGTGATCAAGTTGACTAATGCCTTCATCTTCTACTCAAAGCTATAGTGAAAGGAAAACTGGGTTATGACTTTGGGAAGCTGAGCAAAATACATGCAGATGTTTTGCTTGTACTTTCTGGTTGGCTTGATTAATGACAGAAAAGAATTTTCCTTCCAAGTTGAATTCCAAAAGAAGTTTGAAAATGATTAGACAATTTTTAGTTTATGAAGACGGATTGTCCAGCAGGATGAAGGAATCTAATTTCTTGGAGATAATTGGATAAATTTATATTTAACTACTCCACTTAGGAAGAAGAAAGGAAGCAAAGGAGGAAGGGGAAGACAGAAGAAAGGAAATAAACATTTATTAAGCACCTACTATGTGTCAGGCACTGTGTAAAACACTTTCCAAACATTATCTCATTTAGTCCTCACTACAGCCTTGGAGGTAAGGGGTAGGGTGGTGTTATTATTATTCCTATTTTACAGATAAGGTTAACCCTCCCCCCAATTTTCTTTAAGTGATTTACCCAGGGTGCTGGTTAGTTAGTATCTGAAGGCAAATTTGAATTCAGTTGTTTGACTTTGGGACCAGTGCTCTAGCCACTGTGCAACCCAATTGCCTCAGAGGTTAGAGTGAAATGGGGCTATATGGGGTGGCTAGGTGGCACAGTGAATAGAGCGCTGCCCCTGAAGTCAGGAGGACGTGAGTTCAAATCAGGCCTCCGACACTTAACACAAAAACTAGCCGTGTGACCTTGGGCAAGTCACTTAACCCCCAAATGCCCTCCAAAAAGCAAAAAATAAAAAAATAAAAAGAAATTGGGCTATATGGAGTGACTAATGGGATCAGAAAGGATTCATGAATTTTATTTTGTTTTGTTTTAAAGGGTTCTGTCCCTCTGGCCAGAGAGAGATATAGGGAGAAAGTATGTTTCAGAATGTGTCAGAACAGAAGCAGAGAGTGACTATATTTTTGAGGACCACAGTTTCCTTATTTGTAAAATAAGGGATTGGACTTAAAAGATCATTTAAAGTTTTGAATCTTAGGATTCTACAAGTTTATTTGGAGACAGATCTTTTTTTAAACTTTTAAAATCATATTGGAATTTGGCAGCAGAAATATTTTAAATAAGAAGAGAAAAACTTACTCTTCCCTTCTCTACCAAGCTTGATATGAATGACTCTAGTTTATATGTGGGTTCCCCAGGGGATTCTGTGATCTTTGAATTTTTGCCCTAAGGCTAAGGTTATACAGGACCTATAACTTCTCCAGATGCCAGGTTCCAATCAATCCATATATTAATTAATTATCAGATTGCAAGTTATTTTGGGGCAGAAATGAGATTTTTTTAAAAAAAATTCCTTGCATTTAGCAGATACTTAACAAATGCTTACTAAACTGAATTAAATTTACTTTTTCCCCTACTATATTTTCTCAAGGGTCCTGATTCACTTTTAAGAAGAGACAGGAAAGTCCATTTTATTATGTTTCAAATTGATTATTGATGCTTTCTAGGTGAATGGGACTTTTCTGGTGATGCCTACAAGTATTTTTGCTCAGAGGTCCTTCAAATCTTTGGATTTGGACTTTTCCACCTTCCCAACATTAATGGAAATATGTTCCTTGGGCTTCCCTGACTACCTTCTGGGTATCCAGTCACCTATAGTGATAAAGTGAAATGACTTTGTCTAGGGGTTTCTAGAGCCCCTAGAAATTACTTGTTCCTGCCTCAAAGCCCATCTCTTTAGCGATCTATCACTCCTCTCAGTCATTTCTCTCCACTAAGTTATAATTAGGAATGCCCCCTCTGAAGTCAGTCATCAACTTCCCTTAAACTCTCAGGCTCACAAATCATCAAACTTCATTCTGTCATGATTATTCTCCAACAGTTCCCACATTTTGCCGGGAGATGGAACCAGATCCTCAGAATTTAGAACAGGGGAGAGGGCTAATTCTGCCAACAGTGCTTCACAGTCAGGATCCCATGGTTGCAGGCTATTTATTTTTTCGGTTCTTCAACACTAGGGTCCCACAACTCCACCCTTCAAACTGGGGGCTTCTTCAGATATTATAGAAATTGTTTTCTATTTGCTCTGCTCAAAAATTCCCCAAACCGTCTTCCCTGCCCCATTGCCCTCTATTACGGGCAAGGGCAAGTTGCTTAATATATTACTTATCTTTCTCTATGTAGGCTAAGCAGACATAAGCAGTGCCATGAAAATCTAATGCAATGTAAATCTACTGCAAGTATCTGGGATCTACAAGTTAAAAAAAAAATTTTTTTTAGAGGATGGGTAGGATGTCTATGTTGATACAAAGGGTAAGGGAATAGCACTTATTAGACAGTTACAGTGTGCCAGCCCTGTGCTAAGTGCTTTACAAATATCTCATTTGATCTTCACAACAATCCCATAAGGTAGGTGATATCCTACCATTATCCCCATTTTACAGATCTGAACTTAAGTCTTCCTGATTCCAGCCCACTGCTCCATATTCCACATCACCTAGCTGCTCATGGTACATAAAAGATAAGTAACTCTGCTCTACCAAACATCTTTACATTCCATTCTTACCCAAATTCTGCTCCATCTAGTAGGGCTCAGTCTTTCCTATTCACTTCAATTCAACAAACATTTATAAAATCTACCTTTCTACTATGGCAGCTACTAGGGATATGAAGCTAGTTATAATAGCAAACCTGATCTCAAGGATCTTAGGATCTAGCAGTGATGTCTTAGTGAAATTTAGAATTAGAGGGACCTTAGACATTCTCCCTTTGGAGCTAGAAACAGCGCTTGGTAGCGGATAAATGTTAAACAACTGGCTTTCCTTCCCCCAAACCCCCCCTTTTTTTTTTTTTAGCTTTTTTGGAGGGCAATTGGGGTTAAGTGACTCACCCAGAGTCACACAGCTAGTTTTTTGTCAAGTGTCTGAGGCCAGATTTGAACTCACGTCCTCCTGACTTCAGGGCCAGCACTCTATTCACTGTGCAAACTAGCCCCCCCATCCCCAGCCCCAAACACTTTTAACTTTAGTCTTTATTATTAACATTTTCTTTAATACTTTCTTAAGCCTGGGAAGTAATGAAACTATAAACTAAGCCCTGATTTGTATCATTTGTACATTTCTGAGGTATAACTCTTTTCACTGAAAATTTAGCAATGGGTTTCTCTCAAGTTGTTCCTAACACACCATGGCTAGAAAGGATGTCAGAGGCCATTTGGTCCAACTCCCTCATTTTACAGATGAGGGAAGTGACTAAGCCTAAAGTAATAAAATTACCTAGGCTAGTTAGATAATTTAAAAGCCTGTCCTCAGACTTCTAATTCAGTGCACTTTCCACTCTATAACACTAGCTGAAAGGTTTTTTTAAAAATGCCTATATTTTAAGAAATATAACATAATCTTCTTAAGAACTGTTTTTGTGTTTTTTTGTATCCCTAGTGACTAGCACAGTGTCTTTCATACAATAGGCAATTAATAATTGTTGAATTAAATTCTCCATGAAGCCTTTAAAAAACCAGTTGATAAGAACTTATTAAGCACCCACTAAGTGCCAGGCAGTGTGTTAATTGCTGGGGATACAAAGAAAGGCAAAAGGTAGCCCTTGAATTCAAGGAGCTCATGATCTTCTCCTTTACTTTCCCCAGACCTAAATTCTTAACACTTAAAAATGTTATATTATGATTCTCCAAATAGGTTTCAAGCTGGTTGAAGATAGGGTCTATGGGTTATACTACTGTTACATAGTTGACATAAGAGGTATCCAGTAGACCTTGCTGGTTAGTTGATTTTAAGATATTCTGCCTTACCAATAAATGAATGGTCAAAGAGTATAATCAAAACCCTCAAAATAGTTAAGATAAACTATGAACAACCATATGAAAGAATATATCAAAGAATGTTCCCAATCTCTAATAATAAAAATTCAAATTAAAATCATTTGAGGTTTCATTTTAAGCAGAAATTGGTAAAGATAACAAAATGCAAAATGTCATTTTCAGCGTAAGGTAAAACCTCAGAGCAGTTTTGATTTTACATTTTTCTTATTTGCATCTTGGGGCATTCTTTTCTTTTGTATGATTGTTAATAGTTAGTAATTTCTTTAAAATGTCCTTACCCTTTGACTCAGAAATTCTACCCTGTGAAGGTCAAGGATAAAAAGAAAATTTCCAAATATGGCCAAATACTTATAGCAGAAATTTCGATGAATGAATGTAATTGAATACTATCACGATGAAAGAAACAAGGAACATAAACATAGATAAATACAGAAAAGCATGGAAAGATTTATGTGAACTGATGAAAAATGAAGTTCAGATAGGAAAATAGTATACCCAATGACTACAAACAACTTATTTATTTTTTTAAATTAACTTTTGTTTATTTTTAGTTTACATCATTGATTTCCACAAGAATTTAAGTTACAAATTTTCTCCCCATCTTTCCCCTATCCACCCCCCCAAAACAGTGACACCCCCTACCCCAATCTGCTCTCTCCTATATCCTCTCGCATCACACCTCTGACTTTCTCGTAGAGCAAGATGATTCTCCCTATCCCAGTGCCTGTATATATTATTTCCCAGATGCATGTAAATAATAATAATTATATAGATAGATAGATAGATAGATAGATAGATAGATAGATAGATAGATAGATAGATACATATATAGGTTTTTTAACATGAGATTTTAGAACTTTAAGTTCTAGATTTCTTTCCTTTTCTCTCTTGTCACCCATTCCCACGGGAAAGACATGCAATTAAATACAGGCCGTACATGTGTAGTTACACAGAACATCACCACAATGGACATATTGTGTAACACAGACAATATTTCCCTCCTTTCTATCCCACCCTCCCCTTGTTCTATTCCCTATTTTGTCCCTGTCCCTTTACAGAAGTGTGTGCATCTAACAATTCTCCCCCTAACCTGCTCTCCCTTCCATCTTCCCCTCTCTCATCCCCTTCCCCATGCTCTCCTGCAGGGCAAGATATCCAATTTAGAGTGTATGTTATTCCCTCCCTAAGCCAAATTCAATGAGAGTAAGGTTGACCCATTCCTTTTTTGTCTTCCTGTTCTTCCCCTCCATTGTAACAGTTATCCCTTGCCTCTTCTATATGAAATGATGGATCCCATTCTGTCTCTCCCTGTCTCCTCTCATTTTATTCCTCTCCTACCTCCTAATTTCACCTTTTAAAATATCATCCCTTCCTATTCAATTGATCTTATGCCCTCTGTCTACGAATACATAAATACACACACTCATATATGTATTCATATGCATATATACCCTCCTATATAGACATATGAATAGGTATACATATAAATACATTTATACTCCTTTCATCTATCCTCATACTGAGAAAAGTTTCATGAATTACAATTATCATTTTTCCATGTTGGCATATAAATAGTTCAACTTTGATAAGTTCCTTATGATTTCTTGTCCATGTTTACCTTCTCATGCTTCTTGTGTTTGAATGTCAAATTTTCTATTCAGTTCTGGTTTTTTCTCAAAAATGCTTGAAAGTCCTCTACCTCATTGAATGACCATATTTTCCCCTGAAACATTACACTCAATTTTGCTGGGTAGGTGATTCTTGGTTTTAATCCTAGCTCCCTTGATCTCTGGAATATCCTATTCCAGGCCCTTCAATCCCTTAATGTAGAAGCTGCTAGATCCTGTGTTATCCTGATTTGTGTTTCCATAGTATTTAAATTGTTTCTTCTTGGCAGCTTGTAATATTTGCTCCTTGATCTGAGGACTCCAGAACCTGGCTATAACATTTCTAGTTTTCTTTTTGGGATCTTTTTAAGGAGGGGATTGGTCAATTCTTTCAAGTTTTATTTTGCCCTCTGGTTCTAAAATATCAGGGCAATTTTCCTTGAGAATTTCTTGAAGGATGATTTCTAGGTTCTTTTTTTTTGATCAGGGCTTCCAGGTAGTCCAATAATTTTTAAATTGTCTCTCCTGGATCTATTTTCCAGGTCAGTGATTTTTTCAATGAGATATTTCACATTGCCTTCTATTTTTTCATTTATTTAGATTTGTTTAATAATATCTTGATTTCTCATCAAGTCATTTGCTTCCATTTGCTCTACTCCAATTCTGAAGGAGTTATTCTCTTCAGAGAGCTTTTGAGATTCTTTTTCCATCTGGCAAAGTTGACTTTTTAAGGCATTGTTCTCCTCATTGGCTTTTTGGGCCTCTTTTGCCATTTGAGCTAGTCTATTTTTTAAGGTATTATTTTCTTCAGGAAGGTTGTTGACTCTTTTCATGATTTTCTTGCATCATTCTCATTTCTCTCCCCAATTTTTCTTCCACTCCTCTTATTTGGTTTTCAGAATCCTTCTGAAGCTCCTGTATGGCTTGTAGGCACTCTTCATATTTCTTGGAAGCTTTTGGTGCAGAAGTTTGACTGTGTTGTCTTCCTTGTGTTCCATGCTTAGATCCTTTTTGTCCCCCCAAAAGAATCTAAAGTTGGATTGCTGAGCTTTCTTTGCTTCCTTTGCCTGCTCATGTTGCCAGTCAGTTACTTGACTTTGAGGCCCAGCAGAACTCTACTTTCAGAGGGGAGAGCTCTGTCCCAAATCAGCTGCTGGAGATATCAGGAGGCCACAGTCACTGCAGCCCCCACCAGCTTTGGCTCACTGAAAACATACCTCAGGACCACCACCCAAGATCAAAATCCTGATCCAAGTAGCTCAAGGCAAGAGCACTTAGCCTCTGAATGATTGCTTGCCCCATCCCCCCTGCAATCTGCAGGCCCCGAGCTCAGAAGCAGCCACATGGAGGCAGCTGCAGGGCCACCACTTCAGACTGCTTTTAGCTCTGGAGGCAGTTGGCCAAACCTTTTCCCCCAAATTTAGCTGAGTTCCACTGACCTTTTTCCCTTTGTCCTTGGTTCTTATGGGTTAGTAATTCTGGAAAATGCCACAGCTGCCAGTGATTGCTTTCCTGAAAGCTCCAGCTTGGGCTTCTCCTGAACAGCCTGGGGCTAAAACTGCATGGGGCTGGGCTCTGCTCCCAGTGAGCTTAGATGAACCCTTTCCATCCATCTGCTGGGCTGCCTTCAGCAGAGCCTTGTTTCTCTGTCATTTTATGAGTTCTGGAGCTCTAAAATTTGTTTAGAGTCATATTTTTTAGGTATTTGAGGTGGCTATGGTGGGAGCCATGGAATTCTCCTGTTTCTACTCTGCCATCTTGACTCCATCCCCACTCCCTAAATAATTTAAATAGAAAGAATAACAACAGTCAATTGAAACTGAATGATATGGAATTATATGACCAGGCTTGGTTTCAAAGAAGAGATATGAGAAGATATCTCCCTCCATTCTTTTTAGAGGTGGGGGACTAAGGTTACAGATACAGATAACTTCAGACTTAAAAAAATGTGCTTTCCTTGAGAGCAAGGAGTTGTCTTTTGCCTTTCTGTGTATCCCAGGCTTAGTTTAGCACTGTTCCTGGCATACAACAGGCACTTAAATGCTTGTTGACTTGATCTGTTGGTTAGTTTTGCTTAGATTAAAAAAAATTGTTTGTCATAATGGATAGCTTTCTTGGGGGGGGGGGGATAGGAGAGGGAATACATTAAGAAATATAGGTAACGGGGGTAGCTAGGTGACCCAGTGAATAGAGCACCAGCCCTGGAGTCAGGAGGATTTGAGTTCAAATCTGGCCTCAGACACTTAACACTTACTAGCCATGTGACCACTCAACTGCCATGCCCTCCAAAAAATAAAAAAAAAAAAGAAATGTAGGTGATGGAAGAACAAAGACATCAATAATAATATATTTTTCAATATAAAATAATCTTGTGAATGGGCATCTGCCTTCACGGTAGAACTAGATTAGCTCTGTATGATTCCAAATATGCACTGCATTAGTATGACAGAGAAGGGTCATTGTATAGCTTATCAACACATTTTTCTTTCTATAAATTTTTTTCTTTTTTTTCTAATTTATTAATTAATTTATTTTTAGTTTTTAAGATTCACTTTCATAAGTTTAAACACTTCTCCTCTTCCCTCCCCAAGATGGCATGGAATCTTACATGGATTCTACATGTGCATTCCTATTAAACACATTTTTACATTAGTCATGTTGCATAGAAGAATTATAACAAATGGGAAAAACCAAGAGAAAGGGAAAACAAAACAAAACAAAAAAGAAAATAGTCTGCATCACTTTGCATTCAGACTCCATAGTTCTTTCTCCAGATATGGATAGCATATTCCATCATGAGTCCTTTAGAATTGTTTTATGGTTCTTGCGTTGCTGAGAACAGCTAAGTCTATCAAAATCAGTCATCACACACTGTGGCTATTTCTGTGAGCAATGTACTCCTGGTTCTGCTCACGTCACTCAGCATCAGTTCATATGAGTCTTTCTAGTTTTTTCTGAAATCTGTCTTTTCGTCATTTCTTACAGCACAATAGTATTCCATTACATTCATATATCACAACTTGTTCAGCCATTCCCCGACTGAGGCAGCCCTCAGTTTCCAGTTCTTGGCCACCACAAAAAGAGCTGCTATAAATATTTTTGTACATGTGGGTCCTTTTCCAATTTGTATGATCTCTTTGGGATATAGCCCTAGAAGCAGTCAAAGGGTATGCACATTTTTATAGCTTGTTGGGTGTAGTTCCAAATTGCTCTTCAGAATGGTTGGATCAGCTCACAGCTCCACCAACAATGAATGTGTTCCAACTTTCCCACATCTTCTCCAATATTTATCATTTTCCTGTTTTGTTTCTATAAATGTTTTTTAAAAATTGCTTTTGATATCTTTTGTTTGAACATCACCTTCATTTTCCAATATAATCCTTCCCTCAACTCTTTCCAGGGAGTTATCCCTTATGACAAGTCAGTCAATAAGCAATTGTGCCAATAAAAGAAGAAAGAGAAGGAAGGAAAGGCAGTTCAGCCAAACTAACCAAATGATTGAATCACCCACAATCCTAATTTATCTCTACAAAGAAGGAGAGCTAAGATCTCATCTCTTCTCCCCAGGATAAGCTTGTTCAGTATAATTAAGCACTATTCAGTTTTGTTTTCATTGTTGTTCTTTCCTTTTACAGTGGTGCAGTTACTGAGTATATTATCTTCTTAGTTCATATTACCTTACTGTGAATTAGTTCCTATGTCTTGCCATGCATCTCAGAATTCTTCATAGTCATCATTTCTTATAGCATAGCACTCTTCTGTTTATAATCATGGTGCATAATTTGTTTAGATGTTTCCCAACTGATGAGAAATGACTTTATTTCTGGTCCTTTGAAACAAAATCACATCAACATGATTTAGTTAGTATATATGCAATACCTGCATGTGGATTATTTTTACATGTTTATAGGATGAGACTTAAGAGACCATTTAGGACAACCCCTTCATTTTATAAAAGAGGAAACTGAGGTTGAGGGGAAGTTAGTTGACATGCCCCAGGTCATGTAAGCAGTTATAAAGGCAATATTTGAATTCAGGCCATCTGACTCTGTTGTGCAGAAAAATGCAAGGCAAGACCCAGTTATAAATTTAATGTGGATTTATTGAAGCATGACTATTTGGAATATAGACTCAAATCAAACAGCCCAGAGCAGGGGCAGAGCCAGAGTATTTAAAGGCAAAAACCACCAAGTAATGGTCTGATCTCTATGAAAGGAGAAATTTAGAGAAGCAGAGGAATGCAATTGGTTAAATCTCAGTTTAGGGCCTTGTATAGAATATGGAATATGGTTAAGTTTTCAATTTCCCAGAACAGGATAGGTGACTGTGGCTTGGGCAATTTCCCAGAAATATGCCTTGGGTGGTTCTCTGTGACGGGACTTCACTTCCATGAAGAAGGGATCACAAAATGATGGAGACTGGGACAAAATGGAGAGTGACTTGGGTCCCAGTACAACAACTCCAACACCAGTATCCTTTCCACTATACCATGCTGTATATCTATCTACTCATGATAGTTTAGCCTAATGAAGAGTGGGAATTCAGAGATTAGGGCCTCATTACAAAGCACATAACCTAATCTTTCTTTTTTTTTTCCCATCTGTATAATGAGGATAATTGTATCTGTCCTTACCTACTACTTTACAAAGATGTTGTGAAGATAATATATATTGAAGTGCTTTGAAGTCTTGAGAGGAAAAGGACTAAGTGAATCTCAGCTTTCATTAGCAGGAGGTCACACAGTAAGGCATCACCTTAAAGACATACAGTATTACTTTAAATAAGTCATACCGTAGTCAGACAAATAAGTTGATTCTTTCCTTAATGTTGAATCTATGGGAATGCAGGGAAGGAAAATCTCATCCTGTGCCTCCCTTCCCTTGGGGTGTAATATCAAGCAAAGGCAACTTTCAAGGTTCACATTACCAGCATAGCAAATCCCATTTATTCAGCAAAACATTCACAGAACAGAGAAAGTCAAAATACAGTGTAACTCATTCATTTAGCAAGTAACTTCTCAATTCAATTGCAAAGTACCAAGGTCCAGGTATCCCACCACTGGATCAGTAGTCAAAGTAGCCAGCTCCAGAGCAGTACATTCATTTAGTCTCTTCTCAAATGGAGAATAGTTTCCAATCATAAACAAAGTACATTCATTTAGTCAATCACAGAGCACAAAAAGGCCAAAGGTTTCCCACTCATGGGATACTAATGAATTACAATACCATCCATAAACACCAAGCACTTTCTCAAAAGGGGCAGGAGAGCACAAAAGTTTATCCACCCTTAAGTTACAACGAGGTTAAGATAACATGTCAGCATAGAAAACCCAAGGAAAGGCCCTTCTTTCATCTTGACTCAAGGCGCAACCTCAGTTCCTGGGGAGACAAGCTTGGCTCAGCAAAGCCATAACCAGTGTCCTCATCAAGTCACTCTCTGCCTCTAGAACAGTCCCAGAACCCCTGAAAACATCAGCAAGGCCCTCTTCCAGGATTTCTGTAAACATACCACAAGAAAATCCTCCTTCAGGGCTTCTGAACCAACAGCCAGTTTCCAGGACCTCTACAACAGCAGCACTGTCCTTCACCAGCAAGTGAATCTGGCAAAACAATGTCAAAACAGACAAACAAAATACTAGCATAACAGCCATGCCTCTTCAGTTCTTGGCTTCTTGGCCGCTCCAGGTAGCAGTTCTCAAAAGTCCTTGAGCAGCTCCAACGGGCCCTCATCAGTTTTTCTCTCAGCATGATACTGGATACTGCTCCATGATACTGCATACTGCTCTCCAAAAGTCCTGGCCTTTTATGGGCTTGGGCCTCTCTCCCAATTCACTGCTCCTCAAAGTTCAGCCCTCTTTCTTCACATCAACAAGTTCATGCCATAAGTGGTATTCACAAGCTCTGGGTTTTAACACTCAACCCTAAAATCAAGCCAATACAGGGGCATCTCCAAATTCCATTACAGTTACATGGGATTATGAGATTTGAGGTCCTTGTGAGCTAGGACTGTCTTACTTTACAGCCTCAGCTCTTAGCACAGTGCCTGGTACAAAGTAGATGCTTAATAACTGCTTATTTCTTTCCTTCCTTTTTCCTAACTGGGGTAGCTGAGTTTCAGTCTATTCAATTACCTCCCATAAATTAGTTTCCTTCATCCCCCTTGATAACGCACATTTATTAACTGTTTATTGACTTCTGACTTACCTTAAGGAAGAAAAAAATACTGATCCAACTTTAGGAGCTTAGATTAAAAAGAGAATAAGCTATCTTCTACTATAAATCTGGTTCTGGGGTTAACTTTAGCAGAAATCAGCTCCTCATGTTGCCAGTCAATAAACATTTATTTGTACTAAGTACTGGAGTAAAGAAGAGGCAAAAAGACAATCCTTGCCCTCAATTGCTCAAAATATAACTTTGAAACAGAGCAACTAAATATAGACAAATAAGCTATATACACGGTAAAAAGGCAATAATTACAAGAGGGGTGGGGAACCTGTGATCTTGAGGCCACATGTAGTCCTCTAGGTCCTCAAGTGTGGTCTCTTGACTGAATCCAAACTTCACAGAACAAAACCCCTTAATAAAAGGATTTGTTCTATAAAACTTGGGCTCTATCAAAAGGTTGCACCCAAGGACCTAGAGGGTCACATGTAGCCTTGAGGTTGCAGGTTCCCTACCCTTCCAACAATTAGGAAACATTCCCTGTAGAACTTGAGATTTTTAATTGGGAATTAAAGAAGTCAGTAGACAGAGATAAGGAAAGAAATTATTCCAGGCATGGGGGAAGCCAGAGAAAATGCATGAAGCCTAGAGCAGACAGGAGGCCAGTGTCACTGGATGGAAGACTAAAACTGGAAAGGTAGGCTAGAGCTCGGTTATGAAGGGCTCTGAATGCAAGACAGGAGTTATAGTTGATGTTGGAGGCAATTGGAAGTCCCCTAGAGTTGACTGATTGGTGGTGGTACAATGAAGTACCTTCACTTTAGGAAAATCACTTGAGTGGCTGAATGTATTGGAGTGGGTAGACACCTGAAGCCAGCAGACTCATTAACATCTAAAAAAATATAGTAACTTGTATCTAGGAAATCCTATAGCTGCCAGTATGTTATCGAATACTATATTCACCAAGGTTATGTGGACTGGTCATCTCAAGCCTACTCTAGTACATGCCAATTTTTTAGGGTCAGTCACAAAAAAGTACTTATTACTACTACTCGGTGCCAGGCACTATGGGGATAAGTCCCAGAAGTGTAACAAGGAATTTCTGTGCCCATCTGAGTTTCAGAAGGTACAACATTTTGTCCCTTGTCCCTGACCACAACCCCAAACGGTACATACCAGGTAAAAGTAAAATGTAAAACTAAACCTTCTGGCCAGCCAACATTTATTGACTGCCACCATGTGTGGGGATAGAAGACGCTAACCAAAAGAGACCAATAGTGAGTGACTCATTGAGCCCAGCCAAGGCAGAGCTGAGGTTGGCTCTTTCCCTAGACTCTGTGCTCCACTACTTTATCCTAACTATTCATGCCAGAGGATGTGAATTCTGAAAAGTCCGGGGACTGAACAATCCCAAGCAGAATCGTTCTGTTTTGAAGCTGACAGGGTGAAAGAATCCTCTTCTCCCTTCCCCCACTTCCCTCTCTACTAAAGCCCATTCATTTGTACACCACCTCCCCGCCTCCATCTCTTGTGCTGGAGGGGGAGTCGGTCTTACAGGTGTGTGCAGGGGGCCACCCAATACAAAGAATCCAGGTGAAAGCTGCTTCCTTGGCTCGGAAGCAATTAGGCCTGTTTGTCAGATTCCTTCCTCGTCCGCCCCCACTTCCCGAACTCCCCTATCTCCAACTGTCGGGGTCAGAACTCTTCACTTTCGGGGCTGCGTGGGAGGTCGTACCTTTCATATTTCTGTTTTTTTTTTTTTTTTTTTACACCGCCCCCCTTACTCCCCCAGAGGCCGCTGGTATACCTATATAAGAAACAGGATCCTCTGCCCCAGGTGTGTATTTGTGTGTGGGCGCGCGCCTGTAAGCGCGTAAGCGTGCGCGTGCTAGATTGGAAAGTGAATGGGTGGGAAGGAAAGGTTGGGGGTGGGGGTGTGGCCCCAGGAATACAGAAGCTAGGACTCTAGGAAGTAACTGGTTTACATTAAAATAGTGTATCACGTTTCCTCCTCGCTGACCAATGCAGTCTCTCTTCCCCTCTCTCCTCCATCTCCCAGGGGCCGGACAATGTAAAACAGCCCAGCGACGTTGGAATTACACTCCCATCTTGCTCGTTAGGGCGGTTCCCGACGGTCCTCCTCCCACTACTCAAGTCTAGGAATCTAGTAGATTAGCTCCAGAGCACAGCGGGAAGAGGGACTGGTCTGTCCAATCAACGTCCACTGGGCATTTCAGGGTCTCCTGGTTATCTGTCCAGGGAACAGCCTAGACACAGAATAGAGGAGGAAGGCGTTGTCTCTTTTCGCTTCCACCTCTTTTTTCATTCTTCCGCCTTTGCACCGCTGTGTCCTTCTGCAAGCAGCCGTCTTCTAAATCTACCCTGGGACCCTCACCCTAAAACCTTTAGCGTAGAGCTTCTCCCTACCACTCTAAGGCTAGGAGCGGGGGTGGTATCTCTGAACACCTCCAGACACGCTGTAATCCTTGAAGACTGGGCTCAAAGTTGCCTTTTCCGAACTCAGCTTTGCTAGTGCCTTGTCTCTGAAATTACCTCGCATTTATACAGTGTGTATCTTACATTAATGTAATGATTTGCATTTTGTCTCCCACATTAGAAAAAGAGCTTCTTGAAGCCTCGTCTTTGCTTTTCTTTGTATCTCCTGGCACACACTTGTTGACTGAGGAACATACCAATTACCTCCCAGTGTATATATTTTGCTTGTATGTAATTACTATTGTCTCAAATCCCATCTTCTGCAAGCGGCCCTTCCGGGTCCCTCCTGCATCCCTCCTGCTGATGCCTTTCTTCTGGGATTACATTCTCTCTGTCCTGTATATATTCGCGCGCCTACATACTCATTTGTATATTTTTTTCTTCCATTACAGTGTGTGTTCATTGAGACCTCTTGGCTTTTTCCTTTTCTTATCCTTAGGGCTTAGCCCAATGCCTGGCACACGGGTAGAGCTTAATAAATGCTTATTTATTAAGGGTTGAATCAGAGTCCTAGACTCGGTTCAAAACCCATATTCAGCCGGCCTTTCCCAGTCCCGCCCGCCCCGCAATACCTAGTGTATGTATTGCCCCCATTATGTTATGTGTCTTCTATGTACGTAGTCGTTCCGCTTGTAGTCTTCTCCATTAGAAAATGAACTTCTCGAGGGCAGGGACCCTGTTTTTGCAGTCTTTGTATCCCAGGAGTTTAGCACATATATCTTTTAAGTACATAGTTGTTGGCTCCTTCATTCGAAAGGGAGCTTTTCGAAGGCAAGAATCCCTGTTTATACCTCCCTTTATATGCTCGAGGCTTAGCATATGAGATGCCACGATGTATGCTAAAATTAGCAGGGTTGGGTAAGCTGCACTCTCCAGGATCCTTCCAATTTTCTTCCCTGTAGAAGGAAGGCAGAAGCCAGCGCTCCAAGAGGGGCAGGGAACGGCTGTAAGGGCAGCAGTAGAGGAGGCAGCAGCAGCCGCCCCCCCCACTCCCTTCCCCTCTCCCCCCTCCCTTCTTCGCCCTTCCTTCTCCCCCCCTTCCCCCGCCGCTGCCCTGAGCCTCTAAGGAAGGCGCAGTGTGTTTATGGCTAGGCGGGGCTGGACTCTGGGATCCCCGCGTCCGGGTGCTCGGGCTCCGGTAACTTCTCTGCTGCCTCGTCCCCTTTCCTTTCTCCTTGGCTACGAAAGTGGGAAGTGGCGCGGGCGGCGTGTGTGTGTGTGTGTGTGTGTGTGTGTGTGTGTCTGTACGTCTGTCTGTGTCTGTGTCTGTGTATGTCTGTGTGTGCGCGCGCCTGTGTGTAGGGGGCGCAGCAGAGAGGAGTCTCCTCGGTCCAGCCGCGTCGTCAGAGACCGGCAGACAGACACACAGACACAGACACAGACACAGACACAGACACACACACACACACACACACACACACACACACACACACACACACACACACACACACACACACACACAGAGGCAGCAGGGCTGGGGCGGCATAGGCTGCGTCGGCTGCATCTCCTGCTGCTGCTGCAGTGCCCAGGAACAAAGAGGAGAAGGCAGCTCCATACCGGGAGCAGGGGGTCCCTGGACCCTGGCTCCTGCCTCCTCCAGCCCGCCTTGGCCACGGAGGAGTCACTCAGGAAGGAGATGGTGGGTGCCTTCTCTCTTGTTCTCTCCCCGCCTCGCTTCCTCTCCCTCTCCCGCTCTTTCCCTCTGCTCTCTTGGGCTCTTTTTTTCACTGGGTGCGGGCCGGAGATGTCTCTCCTTCCCGGAAGCGCTGGAGAGCTAACTCGCTTTGCCGGCTGGGTCCCTCTAGGTGCCGGGGGAGCCAGGAGGGAATTGGCGAGGTTTGGGATCTGCGGCAGGACTTCCGTGGCTCGGGCTCCAGGCTTGGGTGGGGGTTCCTCCCTAGGCTTGATCAGCTTCCCCGGGATCACCAGGACTCTCCCCCCCCCCCATCTGTTTCTGTGGGGACTGTTATCTTTTTACTTCTCGCTCCCCTTTCTCTAATAGGTTTTCTTGTTTTGTTCCTCCTCCCCCCCCCCCCGCCCTTTGTGCCGAGCTAAGTTTCGAAACTTAAGGCAACGCATTTATTTTTAATTAAGTACATGAAAACTTTCAGAGAGAAAGTGTGGAAAGTGTGTGCGTGCGTGTGTGCGTGTGCATGTGCGTGCGTGCGTGCGTGTGTGCGTGTGTGTGTGGCCGGCCCCTGCCATAACCGAAAGGTGCAAGCACGGAGGATTCTTATCTAATAACCCCTTTAACCATCCCCTTGACTTTTCCCACTTGGAAGTGGCCGCGCCGCGTCCCAAACACCTTGCTGTGGGGTGGTGGTGGTGGTGGGGAGACAGAGAGAGATAGGTGGGTTGCCTTTATACAGTATTTCTCTTCTATTTTGGGTATGAGTAAATAATCTGTAGGGATTGTCTTTTTGGGGCGTGAGGGAATTGAGGGGATGGAGGTGGGTAATGATTTTGTTTTTTTACTGAGTGGTCGAATTTCCTATTCTGCCAACTGCTTTCTAGGCAAAGATTCCTCATCAGATTCACAATTATTTTTGCCTCTTGTCTTGAATGGAGTTAGGGCAGGCAGTTTAAACAAACAAAAAATAAAAATGAATGTATTTTAGAGTTTGTGAATGACTGGAGGTGGATATTGGTATAAATTACTGCTGCTTTTATATTTTAGAAACTTTCAAGCCAGTCTTTTTACGGATGTCCTTCGAATTTGGTTTTAGAATACAGAATAAGTTGTAAGTTATAGCCCCTCATTTTACAGCATTGACCTTCATTCTTTTTTATGAGAAATATTACATAACCTCATTTTTAAGACCAGATAAGAAAAAAATTAAGATTTACAGAGTTGCTTGTTGGCCAGGGGTCTTACCGGTGTTGGAGTCAGTAAGACCAGTATTCAAATCCAGTCTTCTGTGCTCCTAATGCACATAACCTCTTAGTATTGCAGGAAAACCTTAAAAGGTAAGTAAGTTAGCAAGTGACTGATCTTCATCAGGAGAGGGAGTTTCTATCTTGGGAGTTTCCTTACCCATGAAATCACAGCCCCAGACTTAAAAAAGAAAAAGATATGATACTGGAGCCAGTTTGCCACAAGTGATCACAGACAGCAGAATTTATTAAACTCTAAAGTGGTTTGAAAATTGGAGCGTTGTTGGATGTTGATAGTAATTTCAGGTAAAGAAAACTTTAAATTGGCTTCTGTTTAGCTTTTCATTTGAGCCAAGTACTGCAGTTAATAGCACTATGATGGTCAACGAAATTATCTTCTTTATTTCATTTCATAAATTACATTTATTACAGAAATTCTTCTGTAATAAGCACTTAATGGCTATTACAAAACAGTGTACTTCAAAATAGCTTTAGGGATTATTTTTGAATTGTATGGAAATCTTTTTTAAAAAATCATTGACTCACCAGTGTAGGAACAGCGTTCAGAAGCAAAGCAGACTATTAAAAATTTTTTATGAATGTTTTGGCTCTTGGCTCTTGGCCCTTCATATGTTGCCCAAGTTGGAAGGAACTTAGAGACTCTCTGATTTGATACTTTTATTTGCAGGTTAGGAAACCGAGGCAGGGTAATGCCAATGAGGAAGTGATTTATTAATTTTAAATTAAACTAATACTATAGTAATTCGTCATAATTTAAAGTCAACTTTTATTCAATTAAATTTCTTAAAAAGTAAACACTTGATTAGTGAAGGAAAACTTGTTAATAGCAGAGCTGGGACATAAACCCAGGTCTCTGAACCACAGTGTTCTTTCTGCTTTTCAATGAACATTAAAATTTTTTTTCCCCAGATCACATTATTCATTTATTTTTCTTTTTTCTCTACTACCCACCGATCCCAGAAGAGAGTCTGAACAGGCATGGATGTTACATGAATCACTTGAAGGAAGGTGAACTATGAAGACTTTTTTCTCAGTAAATTAGATAAAGATGGATGAATCTGCCTTGTTGGATCTGTTGGAATGTCCTGTGTGTTTAGAACGACTTGACGCTTCTGCAAAGGTCTTGCCTTGCCAGCACACATTTTGCAAACGCTGTTTGGTCGGGATTGTTGGTTCTCGAAATGAACTGAGGTGTCCAGAATGCAGGACTTTAGTGGGCTGTGGAGTTGATGAGCTACCCAGTAACATCCTGTTGGTTAGGCTGTTGGATGGAATCAAGCAGAGACCTCGGAAACCAGGCACCAGCAGCGGGATTAACTGCACAAATGCTCTCAGGGCCCAGGGCAGTGCTGTTGTGAATTGTAGTTCAAAAGATCCCCAAGGTTCCCAAGGTGGACAGCAAAGAGTGCAGGCCCAGAGCTCCCCAGTACGAGTAAGTAGCACAATAAGTGAATGGAGAAATAGATTTCTCTTTTTGCTTCCTTTTATTTGTGACCAGTACATAAGAAAACAAGTGCTTTTGGAACTGGTGGTAAATTATCTATTTTCAAATATCTTGATATTCTGTATGTGTTCTCAGCTATAAGTTTTTCAGGGACAATTACCAAGTTATTCAAAGGTAATTTAGAAGATGACAGGTTGTGGTAACTTGTAAAATGTTGGTTAGGTGTGATTGCGGTTTATTTTTCCCCCACACTGATTGTATATGTCCAGAATAAAAAATCCGCCCAGTGGCATTATTTTTTGCTTCTGGTTGTGGTGGTTTTTGGCTTTATGAAAACATGCTACTGTATATGCTAATAGGAGTTCTTAATAGACCATAGCCACAGGTAGGTCTATTTTGTTGCCATGGCAACAAAATGTCATACTGGACTGTGCATGAATCTAATCACAGTTTTTTTCTTCTGGGAGTGCAATAAAATTAATTCAGCAAGATCCTTTATCAGTGTGGACCTGAATTTGGGCTGGAAAAAAATTTTAAGTGTAACTCTGTGTGACTGCTCACTACCAGTTGAAATCAACCAATGAACAGGCATTTATTAAGTACCCACTGTGTGCCAAGCAAAGGCAAATAGATGACTCAGTGGATAGAATGGTAGGCCTTGAATTAGAAGACCTGAATTCAAATCCAGCCTCAGATGAGGCAAGTCACTTGTTTGCCTTAATCCACCCCAGAAGGAAATGGCAGACCATTTCAGTATCTTTCCCAAGAAAACCTCATGGCATGCTATGGCCATCTGTGTTATGAAGAGGCAAACACAACCTAGAAACAACAATGTGCCAAGCACTGTGCTAGGTGCCAGGAATGTAAAGATGAAAGTGATATCGTTCCTACCTTTGATGAACTTATGATCTGAGGAGGGGACATGAAGAAGACTTTGCAGATAGTACTGGATTTGGAGTCAAATTACCCAGAGATTGAATCCTGGTGTGGCCATACGTGATACTCATGTGACCTTGGGCAAGTCAGCCTCTCTGTGCCTCAATTTTCCTACCTGTAAAGTGAGATCGTTTGACTAGATGGACCTGTAAGGTCCCATCTGACTCTACATTTGTGACCTTATGCAGTTTGATACAAAATAAATACAAAACAATTTTGGGGAGAAGTTCCTATCAGGAAAATTTTTAGATAGAATATGCTCCTTAGCTGAGCCTCAATCTATTTTAATCAAATATATTTCTTAGGAATAAGCTATTTTATTAAGTAAGGTCAGAAGTCAGATAATAATATTATTTTGTAATTAAATAGTATAATATCTTTATACTACATTGTGGATTTTTCTCTTGCTCCTTTTTTTTTCTTTTTTGGAGAAGTAAATGTAGGAAAAATAGTTTGTCAAGTAAATAGTTGCATTTGTCATGGTGAAGACTGTTTTGGAAATTGGCCAAATTGTCATGGATCCAGTTTTAATTAGTAGTTAATCTTGCTTAGAATATTTTTCAGCAGTTCACAGAATCTTAGATTTAGGGCTGACGGACCTTAGAACTCCTTTAAGGACCTACATAGGTCAGCTATCTGATTTTGCTGAACAGACTGCAGACCAGAGAGGATTAGTGACTTGCCCAGCCTCACACATGTGGGAGAATAAGTGCCTAACTCACAGTTATTTTAACACTTGAAGGGTTTATAAGGCCATTCCCTCCCAACAACCTGGTAAGGTAAGTAGTACAATTTTTAAAATTCCTATTTTACATATGAAACAACTGAGCCTCAGAGAGATGAAATGTCTTGACCCAAGTTTACACAGGTATTAAGTATCAGTGTAGCCGTCTTGATTGCAGGTCCCCCCCCCCCCTACACCCCAAGGTGCTGGTATCTATTATTATAACCTTCCACTAAAAAAATAATATATTTTGTAGTTTCTTTTGTAGTTTCATTTGATACACTACAGGGATTTTTCATCTTGCAGGCATTAGATAATACAGGTTTTACCTAGAATGTATGAGGAGCAGTTGGTCTGACTGCAGCTCTAAAGATGTGACTGCTGCAAGGGTTGCCTCTATAGCCATCCCCCTGGGGATGGCCCCAAGTTTAGAAAACTGGTCCTTTGAAAACCCAGCAGAACATTTGATGATCTTTTCTTTTGATTCACATTTTAAAATTTCTACTGGAGAGTGAGTGTTTTGAGGGAGAGGGTGATCCTTTTCAGTGCTTGGATTAAATAAATACACAGGTTCTCCCCAGTGCTCTTCTTGGCATTTGTTTATTTCCTGGACTCTTTTAAGAACAATTCTGCAGGAAACTAGGCATTGGGAATTTCACTCATGAATCTTTTAACTGAAACACCAGTCATCATATTGGTTATTTCTGAGACACCTGACCCAGGTCTGCTTCCTTTAATGACAGGAGAGATTTGCTTCTTTGGAAAGGTTTTGTTTCATTCTTAATTAGACTAGAAGGATAGCCTCTAGCTATAAATAGAAAGTGTCTTTGTTGTTGACACATCACTTGTGTTAAGAGGAAAAAGAATTTGAGGAGCAGGCTCAGCTATTCAACTGAACAGCCCTAAGATTTAGAGTTAATAATTTACAGCCTTGGTTTTCTTTGTAGGTGTGGAATCTGCTACCTACTTTCATTGATCAAGAGCAGAAAGGGCCCTCAGAGGTTCTTTTAGGCTAACCCCTTTTTTTGAATATGAGGAAATGGAGACCTAGGGAGGTGAAGAGACTTGCCTGAGGTAACTGGCAGAAAAGTGGGTGAACAGGTATTCAAATCTACATCCATTGACTCTAAAGGAAGCATTCCTTCCAAATTCCTTCCAAATACCTTGTTATCTCCCTACGTAATACACCTACACAGTTGTTAATGTTTTTGGACTGCTAAGGTATTTCAGGTATGCATTGCTATGTAAACAGTTGCTAGTATTTATGGCTGTAATACCAGCTATTATTGATAGTATTTTTCTAGGTTTTGCTGTTTTTCTTATTTTATTACCTTATTTTTATTAACTGATATCTTTTGGGACAAGAATAGCAAAGGGTCTGTGATTTCATCAGTATGGGGGACACCTTGTGTGGGAATTCCCCCATGCAGAGAGTTCAGAACCGTATATAACTTAGTAAATGAATTCTATGGAGTTACTTGGTGTACATAGAGTTAAAGTGACTTGTCTAGTGTCACAGAGGTAATAAGTGTCACAGGTGATAACCAGAACTCAAGGTCTTCTTGATTCCAAACCCAAGTGTTCTGTTACTTGATATATTTCTTGTGATTTCTCTGCATGGAAAAAAATTGTTTTTTAAGAAACCGAACTTATATTGCTGCTTACTATAACTTGGGTACTTTAGTAGAGATGGGTAAAATAGGAATAAAATATGTTGTTTTTGTTGAAGTAGAATTTACCCCAAGGTGGATAGAGCACTGGACTAGGAAAAATCAAATTGAGATCCTCCCTCCTATTTTTATTATATGACTCCATGCTTCAGTTTCTTCAGTCTGTAAAATAAATATGTTGAACTCGATGGCTTCTAAGGTCTCTTCCACCTCTAAGTCTGTGTTTGATGAGTGGTGCCAGATCTTTCATTACTTACAAGGACACACTCTTCTGTTTAAAATAACTCTTCATTAGCAATTAACAGTACCTTTTATAGTTAGACTAAACAGTGGTAAAATACATTCTATTTGAAGCATATTTTCTAAGCATTTAAAAAACATACTTGTGGGTCTAGGAGATAATTCTTGAGAAAGTAAGAAATCACAGTTTGTGGATAGCACTGAAGTTGGCAGGCACAATCTCTTGCTCAGATACGCGCGCGCGCGCACACACATACATACATACATACATACATACATACATACATACACCGAAAACTTCTTCAGGAGACTCAGAGAGTGGCCATAATGACTGCCAAGCATTTATCCTTGTGAGGGAAATATTTTTAAATGACAGTACTGTGCAACATGCATGTTGCCTCATGTTTTGGCACAACTCAAAGTTGATAACATATGGAACTTTGCTTTAGTTTATTAGTTATGTCCCATTATACACCAGTAGACTTGAGATCATGTGGCTTCCTTGTACCCTTAGCTGAGGCAGAGTGAGTATTATCAGCAGATCTGAACATTTCTAATATGTTTTGCACATCTTGTTTCCAGAATTTAACTTAATAGCTCAGTCCAAAGACAGAGTGAAGAGGAATAAAGGTTAGGGCCTGTTCTGCCTGAGTCAGTATTGGAAGCTTTCATTCTTGCCCTTAGGCAGAGAATTACATTGACTTGGTTTTAAAATGAAGACCAACACCTGCATGGGCCTCTAGGGAAGAATGATCCTAGCTTATCCAATCCTTTCCCAATCTTTAGTGTAATGGAAAGAAGACTGCCTTAGAGTCAGGGGCCATAGGTTTTAATCCTGCTTCTGTCAGTCTCTGTAATCTCCGGCAAGTACCTCAATTTCCTCAAAACAAAAGGTTGGACCAGATGAGCTCTAAGGTTCCTTCCAGCTCTAAATTTGTATGGAAGGTTCCTTCCAGCTCTAAATTTCCAGCATTGCTCTTGGAATGAGGAAAACCTTAGCCATTTATTAGCTTTGTGACCCTGTTCAAGTCACTTAACCTTGGTTAGCATCAGTTTCCTTATCTGCAAAATGGAAACAATAATAACACCTGTCCCATACAGTTGTTGTGGATCAAATGCAGTAACATCTATAATCAACAGTGAACATAGTGAAATGAGACCTGGAGAAGGCGGCCTGTCATTGTGGATAGACAGCCGAACTTGTAATCAGAGAGATTTAGGTTCAAAACCTGCCTCAGGGATTTTCTGTATGACCCTAGGTTCATCATTTAACCACGACATGCCTGGGGAGTCATTGATCGATTTCTGTATCTATTAAGTTCATTGGATTTACAGTCAAATGAGACCTGAGAGATCACCAGAGGTGATCACCAGATCAGAGAGGTGTCAAACTCATGACCCATCTGAGACCAGCAGGGGGGACTTAATTTCTATGTGATCTCAACACAACTGATCTAATCTGACCCTCTCATTTTATAGATAAGGAAACTGAGGTCTGGGGGAAGTAAAAGGACATAGTTAAAAGTCTTACAGGTATTAAGTGTAGAATTAGGGTTCAACTCCAGCTTCATGTGTGGTATGTCCCAAAAGTCTTAGTGCAGTTTGTACATTTTCATGGTTTAGAGCTTAAATAGCTTAAATCTGCACTAAGAATTTGGGGACCCTAAAATAAGTAAAGCTCTGCTTTTTTGACTGTCTCACTGTGAGAGATAATTGGCATTGCCTTCTTTCATTCCACAAGTATTGATTGCTGGACTTTGAATCAGGAAGACTAATTTTTGTGAGTTCACATCTGACCTTAGATACTTGACCCTGTTTGCCTCAGTTTCCTCATCTTTTACATGAGCTGGAGAAGGAAATGGCAACCCACTCCAGTATCTTTGCCAAGAAAACTCATTTTTCACAAAGAATTAGACAAGAATGCATAACAACAAAAACCTAGTAAGGATCAGAAATTGCCAGGTGCTAATGTTGTCCTTAACTTCAAGGAGTTTACATATGAATATTTAAGGAATAATCCCGTAGTAAACTCTATGTAAGACAACAAGAGGAGAGGTGTTGCAAGGACATGACTGGGATGGTGAATTTGAAAACCTTAAACTTGGAGTCTTTGGAACTTAAATTTTCTTCCTCTTCTTCCTATGACAGGGCATAGGTTACTTAATCCATTTCGCTCCGGTTTTTCATCTGTAAAATGAGAAGGTTAGAATTAAATCAGTTATGTGATTGTATGTTTAACAACCTGCTCTCCAAAATACACAGGACACACTTTTAAATTTAATCTACATTATGAACATTTTCTTCATTGTTTTCTCAAATCTAGACAAAACCAGAAATCAAGCCAATTTCCAAGGTATAAATTCTCACATCTCATGAGGAGCTGTCTCCAGCACACTCTGGATGATGTCAGTCAGGAACCCTTTCAACCCTGAATTTATGATCCTGTGGTTAAGGGCCAAATAAGTGTTACATTCAACAATAATGATAGTAATTGGTAACACAAATTGTGGTGATTGAGGATTTATGTTCCTTGAAACTGCTCTGTGATATAGGTGAATATGAGTATTATTATCTCCATTTTGTAGATGAGGCCACTGAGACTCAGTGAGATCAAATGACTGTCCCATATGTGGAAGCTAGGATTTTCGAGAGAAAATCGGTCACTAGGGGATGACCAGTTAAGGCTTCATGAAGATTGTGAGACCAAGAGCTGGACTTTGAGGGATGGGATTTGGATAGGTAGAGGAGAGTTGGGGAGGGACTTTGGGCAGTTAGAACAGAGTTGAAGATGGTGTTTTGTTCCTAGCTCTTAGAATTCTACCTTTGCTCTATAGCCTACTGTGACTCTCTAGCCTTTCTTTTACATTTATCAATTCCATTCCACAAGGCAATGGAATTAAAAATGCCTACCTTGTAACCATGAAAAAAACGAGTGATAACCTCAAAGGAGAAATCCCCTCTCTCATTCACCCTCTGACTGCCCCTCCAAGCTTATGTATGTAAGTCATCAGTGCCAAGACAAGAGGAAGGCAGTGGTTGTTTCATGAATGGTGGCATATGGGCATATATAAATATAGCCATAGATGTGTGAACAAGCTCTTCAGTGAAAGCTGGAAAGGAATGGAGGTGCCTTTTCAGATGGATGACAGCAGCAGTAGGTAGTAAATTACTTGAGTGGTGAAACGGAGAAAAGTAAGCAGTAGGAGGCCTTGAAAATGAATTTTTCAGCTATATTAAATATAGTACAGAAAGGCAGGAGTTGTCAGGTTTTAAACATTTTTTCTGTTACCCTAAGGAAATAACAAATATCCTAAAATACCTTAAAAAGAAAGAATCCCTTCCCCCTAGGGTTTTTTTTGTAACTCCTAGAGGCCAGTAATTCATGAGGGAGTGTAAATTTTTGTTGTTTAATTAGCAACTGTCTCCAAGTAATAAGGAATTACTTTTATCCTTTTGTGACTTAGAAGTGAGAGTCTAATTTCTAGTTTGTGGTAGAGGCTTCTGTTCAGTCATTGCCATTTAATAGGCTTATGCTTGACTGCTTCTGGGATCCATGATTGATATGGGTACAGTGGTAGCAGTGCTGGAAGACCTGGCTTTGAATCCTGCCTCAGATACTTATTAGCAGCGTGACCCTGGAGGAGCTGCTGTATCTGCCTCAGGGTCCTCATTAATAAAATGGGATAGGGATATAGTTCACACCCTACTCGATTGTTGTGATCATCAGATAAAATGCTTTGCAAACCTGAAAGCATCCTGTAGCTGTTCACTGGGCTAGCTAGGTGGAGCAGTGAATAGAGCACAGCCCTGGAGTCAGGAAGACCTGAGTTCAAATCCTCTCAGATACTTGATCACACTTACTAGCTGTGTGACCCCGGGCAAGTCAGTTATCCCCTATTGCCTTGCCTTCCCCATTCAAAAAAAAATATATATATATATAAAACTTTGCTCTACACATCTTTCTTTAAGATGGCTATATTTACATATACATTTCTGATCTCCCTGATGTGGGCAGACCCCTCCTCTTATATGGATTGCAACCTGCAACCCATTCATCATTGCCTTGCCTGACTCTTGCCTATTTCTCCCTTCCCATAAGTTTACCAGGGGAGGTCCATCCAAAATACATGGGGATTTTCTTGCTTTCTTTTCCCATCAGTGAAGATACTAATGGAGTACTTGTCAGTCTCCTGATTTTTACAATCCCATGTGATCTTATAATTTTTTTTACTCATAAATTTCATTGATGGCATCTGGCAGTGTACCACTTCTGCTTTATAATATATTGTTCATGGTGGGTGGTAGCCTGTTCCTTCCCTCATGCACTTCTCTGTGACCCTATTGATGCAGAAAAATCTCCACTAACTTGACAGTTTTGTGAGTGGCTGGGACTGAGGACAGTTCTCACTTGGGGACCAGCTTTCAGGTGACAGACTTGGCTAGTTTGGTCCTCAGGGAAAAGACATACCATTTGTTCCCTGTGAAACACCTCAAGTCTTTCCAGATTGATATGGTGGCATCACCTCTGAGAACACAAAATCCTGTCCATGCCATGATGAGGGATGAGCCATATCTAGTTTTAATTCATATGAGGCATCTCACAGTACTTTTGGAGAGCAATCAAGTATAAAGATATCCTTTCCGAGATTGCTTCTCCTTTAAAATGTTTAGTGTATAGATTTTAATTTTTTTTTGTCTTTGATACTCAATTGGCAATTCGGGAAAGCCTATGTACCACCTTTTTAGAATGTTTTTAAATGCATAAAATATATAGCATTATAATATATTAAAGTACAGTTATCAAAATATTTTCTGTAAAGTTTATGCATTTCAGGTTAAGACCCGCTAATGTGGTCCATACCATTTTTGCGGGGCGGCTAGGAGTCAGGGGAGTCTGGGTTTTCTAAATCTCACTCACACAAGCTGGAAATGCCATGTCTCCTCACAATCTGACCCCATTGCTGATCTTAAAGGAAGCTCTGATCTGCTTGCGTCAGTCCATCTCTCTTTAGGCAGCCTAGTGGTGCTCAGCTTCCAGGGGCTCACTATATTAGTGCTGCACCTAGTGCACTGTAGCTCATAATGCCCAGGCTCAAAGAATACCATCAGCCTCAGCCTCCCCAGTAACTGGAATTATAGGCCACACCCTTCTCGACCCACTTATTTTAGAGATAAAGGAACTGAGTGCCAACATCTTGTTCAAGGACATAAGGTAAGTAAATCAGTAACAGAACTGGAATTTTCAAATCCGCCTTCAGCTCTTAGTGGATGGATAACTACTTGCCTTAGGTGTTAAAAGAGGAGATTTTCCTTCTGGTATAGGTTTGACTAGGTGGGCTCTGAGGGTGCTCCTATTTCTGAGGTTTAGCAGTGCCTTCCATTTTATTTTTCTCCCTCTACTTCTCCAGTATCCAGCTGCTTTGTGGGGAGAGGAGAAAGAAGTAGTTTTGGGTTAAGGACCACTTTGGGAAATAGGAAAAGCCTCCAGGATTAGGACAGCTTGAAGGTACTGGAGGTCCTGAGGATAGGAGCACAGAAAGAAAGGGACTTGGGAGACAGAATTCACTTACCTTAAACTGGGGGAAAAACTTTCTACCCTACCCCCATTTCTTTTTGCTCTTTCTTCTGCACTACTGGGCCTCTACTAATAAGGAGCAGAACTCTGGCTAGTGCTATTAATTAATGAAGATTAATTACATATTAAGTATGCTTTTATGGTTCAGTCTGGGAGCTTAATTCCCATTAATACTTTTTTTGTCAGGGAGGAAATGTTCCAAGTCCCAAAAACGTTAATGAACTTTGGGTTACAACTCACTGGAAAATTGAAGATTTGCATGTTTTTGAAATGTTTTTACTTATAGCAGCAAAAACAAAACTAGCTGTATTGTTACATGTTGTATGTATATGAGAATTTTTTCCTTTAGTTTTTCTTTTAAATGAAATGTAGGAATAGATACTATTAATTCAAATGATCTGAACCATAAGCTTGGTTTCTTTGTTTAGCTTTCAGAAGCTTTAGAGTGGACTCTTATTTTAATGAATGACAGACTGGGTTTGGAGTATTCTGAAGGTTAGTTTTAAGGAGGGCAAAGATTCTCCTACTGTTGGTGGAAAAGAATTTTAGATCTCATTTTATGTTCTTATGTTTTTTTTATAGTTGAGAGATTTTTTTTCCTCCCTGGATGACACTGAGGAGATTATAGTTCTTGAAGAAAGCATAATAAATTTCAGGTCTAGTTATCTGTGTATTGAATATTTCTACATTTAGAGAAACTCATGCTCTTTCTTATAAGTGGGAAAGTGTATGTCTAATTATTGCATTCTCCAGCAGACACTGTATGTAAGATTTTGGGAATGCAATGACAGTAATGTATTTTACTGTGTTTTACCTCATTCTCAAGAGCCTAAATGTTTAAATTTATACAAGAGTGCAGTTTCATAATTCTGGCTTATCAAAAATCTTCCATAAGTAAGTATAAAGTAAGAAAGGAATTTGACAAAAGGTGGGCATCTACTGTACTTTTTAACATTTATTTTAGACAAATACTAAAACAAGACAAAACTAAAAAAAGGCAAATATATAATAAGAAACAAACTTAAATATAAAATAAGAAAAAAAAGATGTCATGTGCACAGTGGAACATAGAAAACTGTCCATCTTTTCTTTGCTTCCTTGTAGGTTTTCTTTTGTTCTCTACTGAACACTTTCTACTTTATTCTTTTCCTCCCCTTCTTCCCCCCCCCCCAGGTTAATTGAGCATGAATATATATTTATATATAGATATTGACATATTCATAAATGTATACATACATATATACGTATATGTATGTGTATATATCTATCTATATCTATACTTTCCCTAAGAGATTCAGGTCTACAATCTTTTTTATAAGCTATCTAATTACTAGTAACAAATCTTAGACATAGGTTTTACATTTTCCATACATAAAAGGTAAACATTCTATCCTTATTGAGTCCCTTGTGGTGGTCATTGTTATGTACCTTATATTTCTCTGAACTCTTGTATGTCAAATCTACTGAATTCAGATTTTTTTTTTAACAGAGTCCTGAAAGTCTGACCACTGATCAGATATTCATTTTTTTCCATTCAAAATTATGCTTAGCTTTGCTGGGTATGATATTATGCTCTTCTTTATATAGTGTTCCAAGACCTGCAATCTTTTAGTGTTGCCAACGCTAGGTCTGTGTGATTCTAATTGTGGTACCATCTTATATAAACTTTTTTTTTCTTGTGGTTCATAAAAATTTGTCCTTGATCTGGAGATTTTGGAATTTATAATATTCCTGTGAGTTTTCTTTTAGGTGGTGATTGCTAATTTTTTTTTCTATTTTCTTTTGTTCTAATGCTTCAGGACAATTTTCTTTAATTCTTGTACTATTTTATCAAGATTTTTTTTATCATAGCTTTCAGGTAGTCCAATTATTCTCAGATTTTTCTCTTTTTGATCTGTTTTCTAGATCAATTGTTTTTTTATGAGATTCACATTTTTTCATTTATATTTTTAAAAATTTCTTCATCTCATAACTTTGCTGGCTTCCCAGTGCTCAATTCTGATTTTTTTTTTTTTTGCTTTTTGGAGGAGGGAAGGTAGGGCAACTGGGGTTAAGTGACTTGCCAAAGTCACACAGCTAGTTTTGTGTTAGGTGTCTGAGGCTGGATTTGAACTCAGGTCCTCCTGACTCCAGGGCTATTCACTGTGCCACCTAGCCTCCCCAAAATGAAACTTTTTTTTTTTTTTGCTTTTTGGAGGAGCGATTGGGGTTAAGTCACTTGCCCAAGGTCACATGACTAGTAAGTGTTAAGTGTCTGAGGCCAGATTTGAACTCAGATCCTTCTGACTCCAGGACTGGTTTGGTTCTCTGTTCACTGTGCCACCTAGCTGCCCCCTAATTCTGATTTTCAAGTAGTTATTTTCTTCAAGATTCTCGATCTCCTTTTCTAATTGGTTGACTTTCTTGTCATAATCTTGTTTTTCTTGTCGTATTCTTATTTTTAATTTTTCTTCAGTCTCTCTCATTTGGTTTTTAAAGTCTTAAGTTCTTCAGTGAGTCCTTTTTAGGCAGGTGTCATCACCATTTGGCATTACTCTTTGGGGTCAGTGGGGGTTACTTTGTTTCAGTATCTTCGGAAGATGAACTGCAGTCTTCTCTGTTCCCATAGTAGCTCTCTATGGTTGGATTCTTGTGCATTGTTTTTGGTAATAATTTAGTTTTTATAATCACCTCTGGTCCTGAAGGATGGGAATGGTGCCTCTGGCCACAGATCCTCTTCATTTCTCCCTTCTGACCTTGAACTCATACCAAGGCCTCCAGCCTACTGTAAATGTCCACAGCCAGCCACATCCCACCCTACTACTTCTTTTTTAAAATTTTATTTATTTTTAGTTTTCAGCATTCTCCTCCATAAGTTTTAAATTTTCTCTTCCTCCCCTTCCCCAAGCCAGCATGCAATCTGACATAAGCTCTACATTTCTATTAAACATAGTTTCACATTTGTCATGTTGTATAGACGAATCAGAGTACAATGGGAGGAACCATGATAAAGAAAAAACAAAACAGAACATTCATTCTTTCTATCATGGGGCCTTTGGAATTGTTTTAAGACACTGCGTTACTAAGAAGGGCTAAGTCAAAGTCAGCCATCGAACACTGTGGGTGTTATTGCCTGTGTACAGTGTTCTCCTGGTTCTGCTCACTTTACTCAGCATCAGTTCATATAAGTCTTTCCAGGTTTTTCTAGAGTCTGTCTATTCATAATTTCTTATAGCACAGTAGCATATACCACAGTTTGTTCAGCCATTCCCCAGTTGATGGGCATCCCTTCGGTTCTTGGCCACTAAATAAAAGAGCTGCTATAAATATTTTTGTACATGTGCTGTCCCACGCATATGCTGGTTCCTTTTCACTCCTGCTGCTCTCCGAAGCACAGCTGAATGTGACATTCCTTGTCAGCAGAGGTTCCCTTGATCTTCTGGGATCAGAAGCCCAACTCCCAACTCCCCAGGGGTAAAAGTTCCTGTGGCAGGGCCAAGGTGACCTCCCAAACCAACTAACCTTGCCCACTTGTTAAATCAGACCCTGGAGGCATTTTTCTTCCTGGGGAAGAAATCTAGTCCTGGGATTTTTCTTCTGGTCTTCTCTAACCCCTGTTCTGGCCTCTACTGTTATTTGTTTTCTTGGCCCTATGTTCACCCAGAGGTGAGCTCCCTCCCTTTTGTGGAGGAAAATCTTGAGAGTTTGACATTTTCTGACCTACTCTGCCATCTTCCCAGAATCTTCTCCCTACTATATTTTTTAAGTCTCTTGAAAAGTAGATACCCTGTCTTAATTGCTGTCCAGAGTTTTCATGGCCAGAAAGTTTTTTCTTTATTAAATGTAAATCCTTATGGCTTTAATTTAATTACATTTCCTCTTGTTCTGTTTTTGATGGAAAAGAAGAACTTGATCATATGCTATACTTTCCATATCTGTAAGAATTTGTATCAAGATTCCATCTCTCATCTCTCGTTTAGGCTAAATAAAATAAGTCCATTAAAAAAAAATTTTCTCTTAAGACCTATAATTATTTTGGTTATTTGGTTGCTTGGACTCTCTCCAACTCTGCACATCTTGCTTAAGTTTCAGTCTGGTAGAGCTCCCAGGAGTATAATAAAGTTCTCACACTGCTCCCTTGCCCCACTTATTTTTATATATAATATAATATTGTAATACATATTATATATTATTATATTATGTATTATTTTTATATATAATGTAATATATATAATATAATGTCATTTGTGTGACACAGTGGAAAGAACCTGGATTTGGAGTTGGAAATCTTGGGCTTGAGTCCTGACACTGCTCAGATTGTAAGCTGCACCAGCTATGGTGTTCATATCTGAGAAGTGGGTAGATGAGTGGAGCAATAATTTTTGCACTCTTTACCTCACAGGGTTATTTACCCCTTTGTAAAGCTTATAGCATCAGATGAATATGAGTTATTATTATCATTATGATGATGATGATGTACTTTTTGAACAACTTTTCTACATCCATGACTTATCTGAAGAGCTGGAAATGGTTTTTTGTCTTTTTTTTTGGAGGGGGGAGGGCAGGGCAGTTGGGGTAAAGGGATTTGTCCAAGGTCAAACAGCTAGTACGTATTAAGTGTTTGAGGCCCGGTTTGAACTCAGGTCCTCCTGACTCCAGGGCCAGTGCTCTATTCATTGCACCACCTAGACACCCCAAAATCAAATTTATTTTATACCATTCATTGTCTAGCATGTAACACTGAATCCTCTTGTTAAAGAAAAAATAATTCAACAGGCTGTGACTGCGGCCATGAGTATACTCAGGCTTCAGAAGAGGCTTGCCTCTAGTGTCCTTCAATGTGGAAAGAAGAAGGTATGGCTTGACCCCAATGAGACCAATGAAATTGCCAATGCCAATTCCTGCCAGCAGATCTGGAAGCTGATTAAAGATGGGCTTATCACCTGGAAGCCTGTTACTGTGCACTCTTGTGCCAGATGCCGAAAAAATACTCTGGTTCAACAGAAGGGCAGGCACACGGGTATTGGTAAGAGAAAGGGTACTGCCAATGCTTGTATGCCTGAGAAGGTGACCTGGATGAGGCGAATGAGGATTCTGCACCGTCTGCTTCATAGATACCATGAATCCAAAAAGATTGACCACCACATGTACCACAGCCTGTACTTGAAGGTGAAGGGAAATGTGTTCAAGAGTAAATGGATCCTGATGGAGCACATTTATAAACTGAAGGCAGACAAGGCCCGGAAGAAGCTCTTGGCTGACCAGGATGAAGCCCCCAAGTCTAAGACTAAGGAAGCATGGAAGCGTCGGGAAGAGCGTCTGCAGGCTAAGAAAGAGGAGATTATCAAGACTTTGTCCAAAGAGGAGGAAACTAAAAAATGATCCTCCCCTATCTCTTCTGTACATAGTACCCTTCTATTTGGCTCATGCAATAAAAATGGACAACTGGTCAGCCAAAATAATAATAATAATAATAATAATAATTCAACAAAATTCAAAATAATTGACCAGAAAAGTCCCTTGTATAACATGGTATGCAACATTCTCTGCTTGTAGTTCCCCACCTCTCTGCAAAGAGGAAGGAAGTACGTAAGTGTGTTTCCTTGCCTGTTCTCTGGGGCAACAGATTTTTTTTTTTTCATTTTATTGTAAGCAACTTATTAATGTGCTTGTTAATTTAATTTTTCTAAGTAGATTGTAAGTACTTTGCAAACAGGCATTATAAAAGACAACACAGGAAATAAAGTGGGCATTGCATTGGAATAAGAGAACCTGGGTTCAAATCCCATTTGGGTCCTATGGGATCATCAGCAAATCAAGAAGTTAGACTAGGTTGCTTCTGAGGCCTCCTCCTGGCTCAGGATCTTCCCGTAGTCTTCTAATCATCAACCTAACTGGTACTTAGATCTGATTCTATAAAAATACAATTCATGGTCTTTACCCCGTTCCAATTGGTCATAGTCACTTTGAATTCATGACTTGTTTTTGGTAGGCATTTGGGGGCAGTTGGGTGTTTCATTATAGACTTGGAGTCAGGAAGACCCATGTAACTTGACACATTCTTTGTGTGTCTCTGGGCAAGTGAATATTCTGTCTGCCTCAGTTTCCTCAACTGTGAAATGGGGAAAATAATAATAGCACCCACATCCCAGGTTGTTATGAGGATAAAAATGAAACAGTATTTGTAAAGCACTTAGGATAGTACTTAGTACACAATGCTATAGAAAATGTTATTATTTTTGTATGTAATTATATATCATATTACAATAATTATAACATTGTTATATAATACATAATTATGCAATTATATAATGGTAAGATTTAAAATTTTTAATGTAAATATTAGATGTAATTATTAACTAGCTGTGTTTCCTTGGACATATCATATGCTTCAGTTTCTGCAACTATAAAATGGTGAAAATAATAATAGTACCTATTTCTTAGGGTTGTTGTGAAGTTCCAATGAGATAACATTTGTAAAGCACTTAGCACAATGCCTGGCACACAGAAGGCACTTAATGAACGTTTTTTTTTTAAAGAAAAGTATCTAGAATTCTTTTATTTAACTGTAGTCTCTTTTCCGTTGTCCATCAGTGATGAATAGCATCATCCTTCAAGTCCCATTGGATTGCTAGCTAATTTGTCAGTAGATCCTTCCTGATTAGTCTTCTTGAGTGTTAGTTTTTAATTTTTCCCAGTGGTCTAAACCATCCAGCTTTTAAACAAAGTACCATATGGAATTTGACTTATTAAAGTCAAAACATGTTATGTCTGATATTTCCTTATCAAGTATACCACATGGTCAGTGCAGAAAATGAGATAAACCTGACAGGGCATGCCCTTCCTAATGTAATTTTGACTTTTTTCCTGAACAACTGGTGAATCCTGTGTTTTCCTTTATACGTGAAGGATCACACAGGTATCAGAACTGGGATTTGAATCTGTCTCTTCTGACCACAAATAACAGTTCCCTTTCCATTTTATCTAGTAGAATGTAAACTCATTGAGGACAGCAACTGTTTTGTCTTTGTAGCCCCAGCAATTAGCACATAACATACTACCTCTCACTTAGTAGGTGCTTAATAAATGCCCATTGAACTTACATTTATTCAATTATACCACTGGTCTTGGACTTTGAGTCCACTTAGTCTATCCAGCAAATGACTCCTGGGGGAGTCCTGCTACTGATTAATGGAAAATATGACATAGTTAACAACAGCATTGTGTGAGATAAAGACCTCAAGGACCCTTACCCAAATAAATCCAAGTTTCTCAAGGTAAAGACAGAAGCTCTTTATTCTAAAGACAAGTCTTGCGAGAGTTGGGCATCACCCATTCCAGATAGGCCTGGGATAGGGAGGTACCTAACAAGAGTCAAGCAAGAAGTTATATACCCTTACCCAAACAGTTCTAAGAAAAACCCCAAAATTTCCAGATAACCCACAAAAATCACCAAACCCCCCTCCCACCAAAAATCCCCTAATGTTGGATCATTATCCCATTGGTGGGGTGACATGACCTCACAGTCTACACAGGACACTGGAAACTCCCTTTTACCAAATACAAAGACATATAGCTATGATTATCCATATTTAGCAAAAGGGAACCCTTAGAATGAATGGAATGTTAGGTCACAGTGATTTTGCGGGGGTGGAGGTAGGGGGGAGGAGACTTCTGGGGGGCAAAGGAACCATTTGATTTTCCTTTTCTATTTTTCCTATTCCTGATACTATATCTTCAAGACAAGGAAGAACAGGGAGTTGGAGGACATAGAATGTAGCATCAGCAAATTGGTCCCCAAAGGCCCTTTATAAATTCTTACATCAGACTGCTGGCCATAAAAATGAGAGGGGGAAAGAGGTTATCAACTTTATTTTCCTGTTCAAGTTACTCCTTAAGATAATTAATCCATAAGATAGTTTTGAATTCTTATAAAAATGTTAACAGGAAAATGAATGTTAAAATTTTTTACATGTAATTTGCAAATATTTAATGAAAAGAAATAACAGATTTAAAATATTAATATAGTGAATGATTAGGTTTCATTACTTCCTTTAGAAGAGACAATGTCTCTAGGAAGTAGAATGGGAGAAGAGGGAATTCAAAGAAATGACTGCTTTTGTTGTTCTGAATCCATGACTTTATTGTTGTAAAGATCACTTAGTGAGGAAAAAGCAGTGTTGACTGAACCCTGTCAGCCTCTTGTCTGCCAAGTTGTCATTTTACTGGCTCAGGCAGTGAAATGGCTTAGACTCAGGAAGACCTGAGTTTGAATCCTGCCTCAGACTCTTAGCTGTGTAACCCTTAGTTTACCCTCTCACTTAACCTCTCTCAGTCTTGGTTTCTACATCTGCAAAATAGGGATAATAAAAGGGTTGCTATGAGTACATTCATACCTTCTTTACAATTTAAGGAGTTTTCTAGAGTTTTCTAGAAAGTTAAGAGACTTGTCAAGAATCACAGGTAATATATGTATATATAGGAGGGTGTGTGTGTATAAATACATATGTGAGTGTGTGTATATGTGTGTACATGTATACTTAGAGGGCACAGGATCAGTTGAATGGAAAGGAATGATATCTAAAAAATTAAGAGGTCAGAGAGGAATATCATGAGAGAAGGAGAAAGGGAGAGATAGACTAGGGTAAATTATGTCATGTGAAAGAGGCAAGAGAAAACTGTTACAATGGAGGGGAGGAGCAGGAAGGTGAAAGGGAATGGGTCAACCTTATCCTCATTGAATTTGGCTTAAGGAGGGAATAACATAAACACTAAATTGGGTATCCTTAACCAACAGGAAAAGTAGGGGGGAAGGGGATGAGATGGAGGGTGATAGAAGGGAGGGCAGACTGGGGGAGAGGGTCTTTAGAAGTACACACTTTTGAAAAGGGACCTGGTCAAAGTAAAAAATAGAGTAAGTGAGGGGTGGGATAGGATGGAGGGAAATATATTTCACGATATAATTACTATGGAAACATTTTGCATAACTACATGTAAACAACCTATATTGAACTGATTGTCTTCCAAGTGGGGGGAAGAAGGGAAAGAATCTGGAAATCAAAAAGTTTTTTTAAAAATGTTAAAAAAATTGTTTTTTTACAGGGAACTGGGAAATAAGATATACAGGCACTGTGGTATGGAAATCTATCTTGCCCTAGTAGAAAATAAGAAGGGGTATGGAGGAGGGTATAAAGGAGCAGATTGGGGGAAGGGGTATTCAGTAGGCTTACTGTCTTGGGGTGAGGGGTAGAGGAAAGATGGGGAGAAAATTTATAACTCAAACTCTTGTAGAAATGCATGTTGAAAACTAAAAAAATAAGTAATTCTCCCATAAAAAAAAGAATAACAGCTAATATGTGTTAGAAACAGTCCTTGAACACAGGGCTCCTAATTCCAAGGTTGACTCTCTATCCACTACTATGTCGTATTATCTCTTGAGAGATGGTGTAGTATGGTTTAATTTAATTTAAAACAAATTTTTTTAAATGTCACTGAATAATTTTTGTTAAAAATGAGAATCGGAGTGGCTAGATAATGCAGTGAATAGAGCACTGGCCCTGGAGTCAGGAGGACCTGAGTTCAAATGTGACCTCAGACACTTAATGCTTATTAGCCATGTGACCATGGACAAGTCACTTAACCCCAGTGGCCCTGAATTCCCCTCTCCAAAAAGAAAAAAAAAATAAAAATGTCATTTGAATTAGGCAAATTTGTATCTTTTATTTTTCTGTATTTTTCTCTAAGCATCATCTTTCCTGAGGAGCCCAGAATTTGTAGCCCTAGATAATCCAGCATTCATGACTGGGCAGTTAGACACTAACCATCTTACTCTGTTGCTTCAGGGTGAGGAGAATACTGTTTGAGTTTTTGACACTACTAATTTAAAAGTTGCAATGAAATTACTTTTTAAAAACATTTTTTTCCCTTTGGATATTATGTTCTTGGATCAATGTTAGTAGTAGTGGTAGTAGTAGTAGTAGTAGTAGTAGTAGTAGTAGTAGAAGTTGAGATGTTAAATGGTGGTAGTAGCAGTAGTGCTAGAAGTAGCAGTGGTGGTAAGTAGAAGCAGTGGTAGTAGTAGCAGTGGCAGTAGGAGTGGTGGTGGTAGTAAGGATAGTAGCAATAGCTAGAAGTTTAAAGTTTGTTATTCACTTTACTTAGGCTATCTGAGGTCACGACACCCTTGGGAAGTAGACGCCAGAAGTGGGTAATTATTGACCTGTACTCTGAAAAGCAAAGTGACTCCCTTCACTCTGGGCTAACAGGATGTCACTACCCACCTCTTAGAGGAGTAAAGCACAATTTTAGCAGCTCATTCAAGGAGATTTATGAATGGATTTATTCAGTTCCTTGTGAATAGTCTCTGCCTTGGACTCATTGTTTTTTAAAGGAGGACAGTAATAAACTTACTTAACTGGAAAACTCGACAAACATGGCCTAAAAATGTGAAAATGAAGGATTTTATTTGAACATAGTAGGTTTTGCTTGAAGGATGTGTTTACTCTGCCCTCATGTTAGACTCTTTCCCCCCCTACCCTAACCTCTCTGTCTCTCTCTCTCCCTCCCTTTCTCTCTCTCTTTCTCTCTCTCTCTCTCTCTCTCTCTCTCTCTCTCTCTCTCTCTCTGTCTCTCTTCTTAAGCTTGTTTGTGGGCAGCATAGGATAGTCATTATTTATAGAGATGTATAAATCATAGCTTACGGTTTCCTACTGGCAGATGCATTTGTTTGGCACAAATATATTTGATCAAAGGTCACATGAACAGCATGCAACAGAAAACAATGGCTGTTTAAACATTTTCCTTACCATCTGTGCCACAAATACTATTGCAGATAGTAGTGATAATAAAGTAAACCAGAAGAATGCAACTACCTCCAGTGACTTGTGCAGCCCTGAACCATGGAGGGGAAATGAGATTTTATTCTTTTTTTTTAATTCTTTTTTGTTTTTTTGTTTTAATGTAATACATTTTATTTGTTTTCTTGGTTACATTGTTCATTTTCATGAGATTTTTGAGTTACAAATTTTCTTCCCGACTTTCCCCTACCCCACCCCAAAACAGCAATCCCACTGTGGAGCCCCTTCTTTCAGTTCCTCCCTTGTCACCCACCCCTGCTGGAAGGACAACCAATTCAATACAGGCTGTGTAGGTGTAATTATTACAAGACATCTTCATAGTGGACATATTGTGACAGTGATCATATATCCCTCCTTCCTGTCCCTCTGCTCCTTGTTCTGTTCTCTACCCTGTCCCTGTCCCTTTATTTTTCTTTTTTAATTTTAATTTATTTTCTTGGTCACATCATTCATTTCCACAAGGTTTTGAGTCACAAATTTTCTCCCCTTTTTGTCCCTCCTCCCCAGCCCAGAACATTGATCCCACTGTCAGACGCCTCCCACAATCTGTTCCCTTTTATGCCCTCCTCCAATACCTCTCTAGCTTTCTAGCAGGGCAGGGAGCTCCTCCCTGCCCCTGTCCCTGTATGTATTATTTCCCAGTTGCATTTAATTGTATAGCTTTAAATACTAGATTCTTGCAATTCCTCCTGTGTCACCCACTCCCACTGGAAGGAGCAGCAATTCAATACAGGCTGTACCTGTGTAATTACACAGAATATCTCCATGGTGGGCAAAT